>OU015495.1:130075590-130388090 GCA_907164885.2 Dolomedes plantarius | reverse complement strand
AAGATATGCTCGTAAATGCGTCTATTTAATTTTCCATGGTTCCGCTTTTTTATATCTAATCATTTAATCCTGTTCCTTTGTTTCTTAACTCCTTTTCATAATTCCGCCTTCTCGATTCTATTTTTGCGACATTTTTTTACAAAATCTTGTGTTATCTTCTTGTTATCGTTATTGGGTGTGTCTCTTCGCAATGTCTGGTAGTCATAAAATTGTTCCCCTTGTTCCTTACGTAGGAATTTTTCCTCTCACGTGTCGGCTCCTTCCTCCGCCTCCCACAACGTTTCTTCTCGAACTTCTGTTGTTTGTCCATCTTATATCGGAGTTGATTGATATCCGCAGTTGTGAACTGACCATGGGGATTAATCACACATGCTGCTGTGCCCAATGAAGAACTTTATTATTTCGACACTGGTTACTAATCTCTATTTTTTTTTTTACTATGGATATTAAGAAACTGAATATTCCTGTTAGGTTTCTCTACAAACTTCGTGTGAGTAATAACCAACCACCAACAATTTAGGTTCCATTGTTTAATACGACAGAAAAAAAAATAAACATCTCTGAGATGGAATCTCATTTAAAAAGTATTTAGCTTCGTGTTGCTTTTAATTTAGAGTGTAGAGGACCTTAAACTCGAGATAGACTCATTCGTTATGCCTCTTTTTGGTAATGTAGTGAGCAAAATGCGTACAATTTACAGTTTAGGACAAAAATATCCCCATTCTCATAGGCTGAACATGTCCAGAGGGCGGAGGTTAGTTTCTATTAAGCTAATTGTCGCAACTTATTATGATGGATTATTAAATATTTTTGTATGCATTTGATTGCGACAGTTATTTTACTTTTTCCTACGAAAGCTTTTCCATTATGAAGGATTTTCCATTTAAAAATATCCAAAATTATTAGTTCGCATATGCCTGAAATCAACGGTGACTAGCTGCGGATTGCGATGATCCTGGAAACAGATTTTACTGTATTTTATTTTAAGACTTGATGAAGATGCTCTAGGCTGCTGTTCACTAACCCTATTGATTCGCTCACATCAAGGTTAACCTATGGAGAAAATTTGTCCAAGGATTCCCGACTTGGATTTAAAGATTTAAAATAAAATGGTATTCTTAATAGAGAAGAAATTTTACACCTTGGGCATTTTTTTCTTTTTTAAAGCAAATAATATTTTTTAATTTAAATTATTCGGGGGAGAAAAATCTGGTCTAGTGCGTTTCAAACGCTTATAAATTCCTTTGGTGGACGAAATTTATTAAGAAAAGTTCGGGATATCTAAAAATACCATTTTTATTGGATTATCGGTATTTATGTAGCGGTAAATAGTGGACATATATTCTCCATAGGTTTACATTGAAGTGATCGAATTCAATAGGGTTAGCACACAGGAGCTTTAACATAGAGGCCTGTTCGTAATTAGCGAAAAGTCTTGTATCTTACCCAGTCGAGTTTAGCGTGTCGTGAAGGACTTTCTGATAATTATGTATCCGGTATATTGATTGTTACAATCGTTTAATTTTTATAGGATTGTCAGCATTAATGTAGCTGTAAATAGTAGACAAATTTTCTCCATAGGTTACTACTGAGGTGAGAAATCCAATGGAGTTAGTTCATCGCAGCCCTAACTCTTCCTTGATTTCGCTAAAGAATGCGCATAAAGAACTTAATTACGCCCCAATTTTTATTCCTTTAAGAGAGGACTTTCAATTAAGCCTAAACCCGAAAGTAATTTTGTAGCTGCCTGCAGGAGGCAGTGCAAACGAGTTCCACTGGCTAGGAAAAAAAAAAATTATGAGGAAGTGAGTGCCCCGCCCCCAAAACGTCGCCCCTCGGGGCCAGTCACACGTCTCGGAAATTTTTTCTAAGAGTAGGTCAAGGTTGCCCCGCCATATGGTAAATAAAGGCTGCTCTGCGAATGAACACACCGGGGGAAAAGGATCCCCTTTTCTTTTCGAATTAGTGATTCAGGGGAGCGGAGGCGATGTCTGAAGCCTCGATGGTAATGTTATGCGCGAGAGTTCAAACTAGGGTAGTGATGCCTGACTTCATTTAAAAATTTATAGGGATGGAAAAAGAATGTCTATGATGTTCCCCTCACTTTTTATGCCGACTTAGGACTCTTTAGTTTAATCTTCGCACGATTTTGTAGTGGATTCAGGTTCTTGGCGCATAATTTCGACTTGAGGTTTTTGTCAGATGGTATTTCTTACTCCCTGAGATCTTAGTTTGCATAGCTCGAGGATCATCCATCGATTACGATAAACGATTCTCCTGAAAGATGAGATGAATGCTAAATGTGTTAAAAGCGAGGGGCGGAATGAATATGCTCTCTATAACCCCCAGGGCAGCCTTCTCTACCATGGATGGAGATGCTAGGGGCGCTACTCGTGGTGGGTAAAAATGAGATGGATAGTGCTAAAGCTCTATCAAATATGGGGATTACGGGACAGACTCTCACTCTTACACGAACACGCTGCTCAAAAGAAATAACTGCGTGTGAAATATCCGACTGTAATATGAAATCTATATATAATAGCCGTTGTCTCTGTAACACTTCCGGGCTTGTACTCATCTTTCAATTGAAGCCCTCAGTAAACAAACAGCCGGTTAGGCTTAATTTCAATTCAGATGGGGATCAGAATTTTTTCTTACCTAAAAACTAATATCTCTCCATCAAATCACGTTTGTTCAACCTATTTTTCTATATAAACATTCAGAACTAAAAAAAAAAAAAATTAGATGCTTTTAGCTGTATATTTAACAGTTTTTAAAAATCTGTTTACTTTTGCGATGATTCTGAAAGTAAACAAACTTGAATGTGAATGAATCAAGTAGCTCAAGTATTCATATCGCGTAGTGAGCTGTAAAAAACTGGAGGCAGTTACTACCCAATCGCATGAAAAACTAAATAAATAAAAAATAATGAAGGGTTTGCTTTTACAAGGTGGGGATTAATGCAATATTGTTAGATAACTCGGGATATTTTTTAACTTTCATATACTTTTTCCATTATGACGTCATTATTAGTATTATGACGTCAAAATGACGGGTTGCCTTCTAGTATGTAATAGCAGTACATTTTAAATATGAAATAGCAATAAAGTATGCAATAGTGTAATTTTGTAAGAATATATGTACCGTATTTACTCATGAATAGGCTGCGTGCGTGTACAAGCTGTACCTGAATTCTGAGACATTTAGGGAAATTTCTTTTCTGAATTCCGTAGTAGACTCAAAGTAGCATCGTTCTGCGAAATGTAGCAATGACGTGCATTCCTTAGAGTTCAATACTAGGCCTAACAATATCAGGTAACAGCCTTAGCTGATGTTGGTGAAACTACAGTGTAAAAAAGGTGATTATATACATACTAGTCACTTAGGAAATATTTCGCATGAAGACAACTCTTGGGAACTCAAAAGAGTTTTATTAAATAGTCCTAAGGTATAATATATGCAAACAATAATATTTACAACACACTGAATTGTCGTGGGCATGATACGGTGTAATAGGATGTAAGGTATATAGATACTAATGTTTTATCAGTAGTGAAGTGTCCTAACTAAAGGGTGGTTTTACTGTATTTAATTTTGAAATTCCGTGTATAAGCCGCACCCCCATTTTTACCGACTTATTTTTTGGAATAAAAGTGCGGCCTATACACGCGTAAATATGGTAACAGCATTATGAAGAATGGATTTCTGTAATAAGAATCAGTATCATTTACAGTGTTACTCATTTTACAAAGTTTTCTAAATTCAAATTCTCGGTTACTATTAGTATATTATCTAGGACCGTGAGCTTCACAGTCTTACCAGCTGTGAACTCCCGGTTATCCCTATATTCGCAAAGAAAGAAAAGACAAAGGATAAAGATAAACAAACAGATATACAAAGAAAGATTTTACAAAATGTTCGGAAGAATATCAACACCTTTCTCAGATAAATGAAATAACAAAGAAAAACTAACGTTTATGTGTGTTTTATTATCATTTTTTCCCCCAAATGCGGAGGCACTTGTCGTCAAACATTCGCCTATACTAGGCCCGCAATTTTACTGCCCATTTTTATTGTGGGGGCACCATATAGGCGGACAGCATTACCCCCTTTGAAGGACGACACGAACTGAGGCATTTTTCGTGGCGCGACGCCAGGATTCGATCCAAGCAACCCTCAGCACCGAAAACCAGCGCGCTGTACCACTGGGCCAGCCATAAGCCCGTGTGTTTTATTATAAATGGAATGAAACTGCTCCCTTTTATAACATCATATTATTTTTCATTTAAAACCACTGGACAGTTCGTTTTGAGGATATACAGGACCATTTTCTGTGGTATCTTCTTTTCCGTGTATAGACCATCATTTACTAGCACGGACTATTATTATCGGGAAGGTTCAAAATACATTTGCTTCGCGTATGAGGTTCATTTTACTTTTCGATCCAACCAAGACTTCACCGGAGCAGATGATGCAAATGCCTCTTTTCTAATCAGAGGTAGAGATAATGGTGAATTCTTGCTGCAAAATTCAGGCGAACGGATACGGCTCTAAAAGCCATTCGTAACGAGTATCGAGGTTCCCAGAGGTTTACGATTTCCTTATCGGGCAGGCCATTGTTCACTTTACTCCAGGTATTACGTGAATATTTCAAGACCTCACTAAATCCATTGTGAAAGCCGTAGCCTTTTCGCTTGGAATTCTTGTATCCGATCTGCTTCTTCTATGGATATCCATATTTGTTTTAGTGCTCGCTAACGGTGCGTGAAAAAAAAGGTTTTATCTTGAACTTGTATTACAAAGCTTTTGAGTCAAAAAGTAAGAAAGAAAAAGTAGTACAAGGCGTATAACCTTACATAACTTCTCCTCTACAGTTACAGACCGAAAGGATATTTTCTCAAATGTAGATCACAGATGAATGAAAGGGTAAAGGGACGCCATATTTCTTGTTATTTTGCTCCCATATTTAATACAAAAATAAACGCAAAATTGATTATAAAAGAATAATATTAACCCATTTTTTCAAAAGAACTCTATATGCGACTTGACGTAAGATCAAAATCCTAATGAAAAATTTACATTTTAATCAAAAAGTAATTTATGTTAGTGAAAAGAACAAAATATCAAAAGCTTTTGGAATTAAAAATTGTTGCTAGTCTTTGCTGTTTCAGTTTGGAATCGCCTTTCAATGAATTTTCTAATTTTTTGTTTTCAAGTGATAAGCCATTCTTTGTTAGGTTCTTGCTTGACCCCTGTTTTGTATTGTACTGTACAAGACATGCTCGTACTGTTGAACATTTTTCTATTTCGATTACTTTCTAATTGTAATTATCCTTAAAGGAAATTTCCCCCGCTAGAGTATTTAGCATTATTTTACTGGTATTTTTAATGTGCGACACTTCACTATTACAATTTTATTTGATGTAACACTGGTTTTTGATAAATGAAACGATGCGCGCTGTGGACACTTTTAACATTAGAAGCCCGTCACTCTTATACCTTACTGTCGTGCCTGGCGCTTTCTACTAGGGAAGGGGACGACAACCGTGGGGGCCTATGAGGGGGAGTCTATGAATGCCCCCCTCATAGGCATGAAATGGCTCTTCCTGAAAACATGGCTATTTTAATAGCGCATATAGATTGGTTGCAGAGTTCTCTGCCCGACTCCTGTCCACAATTAGTCACGGTAACATTAGACCCGGTATTTAGAACCACCCCATTCCCGCCCGCAAGGTTCTTGATGTGGTGTATCCCCCGACCCCGCTCGACACCATTTGACCCGCTGACCCCTCACTCTTTCTTTGATGGACCGCCAGGAGGAGGCGATCCACGCACTAGTACAGAGTACAGAGTGACATAAATCACTGGATTCGCCAAGGCACAGGCAGAGAACGCTGCACCAATGTATATGCACCATTAGATGCAACACTCTTCTAGCAGAGGTGCGACATACTGGTTAGCCTTTCAAATATGTTATTTCCTAAATGTGGATTACTTAAATTTTGGACCCGGGGTAGCTATCGGTAGCGCGTCGGCTTTCGGTACTAAGTGTGCTCGGATCGAATCCTGACAAGCGCCGTTAAATACCTTCGTGCCTAGGCCGGATATGAGCACGTGAAACACGTAGACTGGAAATTCCTATGAGGTCAGTGGGTGGGGAAGGTATGCCCCCCCCCCCCAGATGTCGCGGGGTGGCACCTGGCCAAGTCGGATTCCAACCCTTGTAGTGCTATTATAAACCGGAGCCGCACTACTCAGCCGAAGCCTGTGTGGAACCTAGTCTGGAACTACTGACCAGGGAGCATTAGGAACAACAACTTACAATTTTAGGTTAGAATCCTGAAAAATATAAATTTAAACTTTTTTCTTTAGATCTATTATAAATCCTAGCTGAATACTCGTGCTTCGCTACGGAGTACATTCAAACTGAATACAACGGTCAATGTATGCAATTAATGCCAAATATATAATATATATATATTTTATAAAAAATCGTAAACGGATATTTTTATAGGACAAAATAATGTAGAAGAAAATATTCAAATTCAATACAACGGTCAATGTATGCAATTAATTTGTATGTTTAATATCCCTAAAACATACTAATTTGAATTAAATTCTTAAACTTCCATCTCAATTAGTCTAAGTGGTTAGTTTTATTCTTTTACCTTATTTCAATATTCTTTGGTCAATTTATTTCGTTGTTATGCACGTGACGCAAAATTAATTTGAAGTATCACAAAAAGAAAAAAAAAATCTCGTGATCAGCATTTAATAAATTAAATTCTCACAATATTTCAAAATTCACCAAAAATCAGAAAATAGAGGCAAAGATTCGAAAAATTTCATTTTAAAAGGAATTTTTTATGATCTTTCTCGTGATATAAATTTTATAACCCTCAGATTATTATTTTAATGCAAACTTAAAAAAGTTACAAAAACAGCTTAAAAATTTAATTTTAAAAAAATCTAAGAATTTTTCAAAAATCTTTCTTAGTGCATCCCTACATGTAGGGATGCACTAAGAAAATGTCTTATATATATATAAGAAGAATCGCCATGCAAAATTTCAGCCCTTTTGAGGTCCAGCGGTTTGGTCTGTGCGTTATCTGTCAGTCAGTCAGTCACTGAACTGTTTTATATATATAGATAAATGCCTTTTTTACGCAAGTTTTACGGGAGTTACTTGACTGTTTGAAGTTAGGCAATTCGTAAAAGACCGGGAGATTCTGTATCTACTTACACGGCATCATACCGTTTAAAAACGATATCAGTATATATTTGTTTCTATATAAGCTATCCACGGAGTACAGCTTAAAGTATTTTCATATGGAGTCAATACAGTCGAGACCAAAGGTTTTGTTCGCTATATCCGAACCGTTAAGAAAAATGTTAAGAGTTCACAAAATGTATAACTCATTAGTTGCTATGTGTATTCAATAATAAGTATTCAAAAATGAAAAAATCTATTGAAAATGATCATTAATGAATTACATTGACTAAAATCGATTACATTAAACCGACACAATACTAATTAAATTAACGAAACATGAAGACAAATGGAAATAAACTCATTTTACCTTTGTTTCTCACTGTTTTGATACAGAAATAATCGATAATCTTCTGCTGACGTGATGCCGATTTCAAAAACATTTTATGAATTTCTTTGTCCAATACATCTAATGATTCCAACACTCTTTCTTCCACTGTTTGTGTAGACAAAAACTTAACAATTAATTACACGCATCGCTGCTGTAGCATCTGAGATGGTGGAGATTTCGTCATTTATGTGCTCCTCTCATCATTATCAGATGCAGAACCTTCGATTTCAGAATGAAACATTTGAATTTCTTCCACAATATCTTCATCAGTCGGATTTTCACATGTAATGACTTCATCATCACATGTTTCGAACAATTGCGTGTCACAATCTGAGAATGATGAAATTTTGTGCTTTTCTATCTACATTACAATAGGTAAATCTTCATCTTCTTCAACATTCGTTGTATCTTCAACATTCTTAAAAACTTGAAAAAAAAAATATTCAGTAGTCGACTGAAAAAAAGGTTCGTTATAGCCGATTCTTATAAGATTTCGGAGGTTCGCTATAAAAGGATAAATTAGCATTAAATACAATAGGAAACAGGCGGGGAAAAAAATGTTCGTTATATCCGGGAGTTTTATATACCGGGTTCTCTATAACGGGGTTCGACTGTATTTTGCGCATTACCATAGAGCTTAGCAAGTTGGACGCATATTCGAGATACAGTGATTTCCGCTTATAAGAATCACGTTTGTTATTACTGTTTTTGATTCTTATAAGCGGTTGATTCTTATAACCGAAATTTATGTTTTTGGACAGGAACACACACACACACCTATATATATACATATATTAGATAATTTACCATAAAATACTCTTTAATTTACATTAACTATCTTTTTATTAAAATTATTTTTTATAGTTTTAAAAATAAAACTTAATTTTTAGACCTATAAGTAGATACACATGATTATAGTAAGAGAAGAAAAAAATACAATATTTGTTACAAGTTACAACATACCTGCTTAACAGTTTTAACATTTCAACTACAGGAAGGGAGCAAGAAAAGTTTTCTACGGTAGTTTGACGTAATGAAGTTTTCAGAAGGCTGTGTATACCTCTTTCAATACTTATAGTCTCAGACGAAGATTACTCGGACGGGTAAAGTTGCCCCCGGGTCAAGCAAATAGGACAGTGTTGTGGTAAAGCGTTTAAGGGGGATACTATTATGTTATGTCTAATAAAGAAAGGGGTGAATTTTACGTCTATATTCCACCCCATCTTATCAATCTTTCTTTTAAAAAAAAGAAAGAACTTCGTGCCTTTTGAGGGTTTAAGTAGCTTTTTTGGAAAAATGAAAGGAAAGCGAAGAGTGTAAACTGATTCTTAAAACCGGTGGATTGATTCTTTAAGGCGAAATTTTAACATGGAAATAATACATTTGTTTTTGTTTTCGCGATATTGATTCTTATAAACGGTTGATTCTTATAACCACTGATCACTGTAAGCGGTGGTTACTGTATATTGTGCATGCGTGTGAGAGAATGGAAAAGGAGCGTCATGGTTTCGTACATCCGACTCTGGCATCGAAATGTAATTGAATACCTACGTGTACGCGAGATTTTTTTCCGAAGTTCTCTTACCATGTCATGTTTATGTAACCCACTGCATCGAAAACTCCTTCAAGGGAGTCGTTCTTTTCACGTGGGATTGCGCCCTTTTATTGCAGTCACGTTCTGGATACGCAAGCCTTTTCAACTGAGGGAAAAAAAATCTATTAAGAGGTAGATGAAAATGAGTTCATTTTGATATCTGTTTCTGCTATCTCATTCAGGTACAGTGTAAGAAAGCCCCCTCCCCCCCCCCCCCCCCTTCGAAAAAATAAGACAAGAAGATAGAAAGAAAAATTTAACATATAAGAAAATCTCGTGTTTCTGTCATAGAGTTAGATTAGATATTTTAAGATTAAACTTTGGATATTAAAATCAAATGTCCCCACCCCACAAACCCTGTCTTGCAAGAGTAAGGCCGTCTGCACACGGAGCAACTCAAAAGAAACTGATAACTGACTCGAATCACAAACCAGTCCGTGTTGAGTCGTAACCTATGTAATTGAATGGAGCCACACAAACGGCGCAACTGGTTACAAACCCGGTCGACCGGGTTGTAACCAGTTGCGCCGTTTGTGTGGCTCCATTCAATTACATAGGTTACGACTCAACACGGACTGGTTTGGTGATTCGAGTCAGTTATCAGTTTCTTTTGAGTTGCCCCGTGTGCAGACGGCCTAACTGTTTTTTTTTTCTAAGTCACTAATATTGACAGCTCATCCCTTGTTAAATAAGTTGTTGAAAGCAGAAGTGGTGTATTTTTTTTTTGCATATTTAGAGATTACACACTGATCAAAAGTTCATTCTGTCCTATGTTAAGACTGCTGTGTACTAACTCTATTGGATTCGCTCACTTCAATGTTAACCTATGGAGAAAATCTGCCTACAATTTTCAGCTACATAAATGCTGATAGTCCAAAAAATATTAAATTTTCAGATAGCCTAAACTTTTCTGCACCGTGAAACAGGGTTCATTTTATAAATTTCGAACACCAAAGGAATTATGAGCATTTTAAACACACTATACCAGATTTTTCTCAAATAATTTAAATTTTAAAATATTGACAGTTTTTTTTTAAACGAAAATACCCCGAGGTGTAAAATTTCTTTTTCTATTACGGAGTACAATTTTATTTTTTTTTAATCTTTTAATCCAAATCGGCAATCTTTAGACAAATTTTCTCCATAGGTTAACATTGAGGTGAGCGAATCCAGTAGGGTTAGTACACAGCAGCCTTAAAGTGGTTGTAAGTGTAGCTCCACATTATGCTGGCAAGATACTAGCCAGCATAGAACTTTTTCACAAGACGGAATGAACAGAAATTTCCATTAGTGGTGTAATCTGAAATGCGGAAGAAAAAAAAATTCAGGTATTCTCTTCCAACGAAATTACCGCGGGTTATTAATGTAGGATTACTTATCGTTGGCTACATCTTTTGTATGTATGTATGTATATATGTATGTATTATGTATATGTATCTATATGTACGTATGTATATACATATATATATGCCAAAATTTTGACGCATTTTGGTACTTTTCTGTTTAACTGTCTACTGCTTGCCCAAGCGATACAGACTAGGTTTGGTGTGCTGCCAAAATTATAACTCGCGACGACGGACGGTTTTAGCGTTTGAATTTATGCTTTCTGGAGGAACGTAATCCTACGTTAAAAGACTTGCACCATTTTTGGATTCAACAACTCAGTTTTGAAAATCTGGAGAGAGTAGTGCTCTTTAGAAATTCTTAAAAGGTAACACACGCAAAGCACGAAATAAAAAAGAAGAGGGAAATTCTTTCCCCCCTTTCCATTTCCTCTTCTTACCTTCCCTCTCGTGTTAAATCGGAGTAAATGAACTGAGTTTCCTACTGTAATCTGATTTCTTAAAAGCCGTGGTAAAAGTAGGCAGTTTTTGATTCTCTTATCAATTTAAGTGGAGAGTTGACTTGTTTAAATAAAGAATATGCCTATCGTCCAATATTTATTTTACCGCTTCTGATACAGCAGGTTTTTGCTGTCTTCGGCTGAGCCTGCGTGACCGTGTTTTTAGGTTATTCATGCATTTTATTGTGTTCCGTTTATCTCTGTTGATGTGTTCCGTTTATCTCTGGGATGGGAACCTGTCACTGTAGATTACGTATGCAAGAAAGCATCTTGCGTGTTTAATCCCCAGTAAGATAATATTTTTACTCTTCTAAATCATTTTAATAAACTCTTTTGTTCCTTTGTAATGGAAGAAATGATATGTATAGGTCAAGCCTAGGTCAACTATCAGCTGGTCACACTACCAACAACTATCAACTGGTTGATATGTTGTTCTATCCATCAATATTCAGCACTCCTGCTACAGAAGTGGCACAACTCAAAAACTTACACAAACTTTACAGTTAAAACAGGGGTTTATAACTTAAAATTTGTGTTTTTTGAGCTGTATCATTTTTGTGGCAATGTGTCACTTTTGTGGCAACAGTGCGATTTGTTAATCCGTATTATATTGACAGCTAAATGTTACACTAATTATCTAAAAAATATTAAATAAGGTAAATTTCAGATGCTACGCCTATAGTTATATTAACATTTATAGAAACATTGCATCCATAGGTTTCACCTTCCATCTGCTGGGTGATAGCATTCAGTCTAGGGCAGGTGTTCCCAACCTTTTTCCTGCATCGACCCCTTTTAAAAGAATGATTTTCTTCATCGATCCCCTCACAATTTTCTCTATAATATACGGCATACAACATAATTATAATACTAATTGCACATAAAACACTTAAAGATAACAATTTGACTAAGAATATGAACAAAAAATTAGAAAAAAGTGGTTCATTATATTTGTTTTATTATTTTTATACTATTGTCATTTTTAATTTCACAAATATAAACAAGATTTCAGAAACACGGATTGGAATTGCACAAAGTTCGATTTCAATTAATGTGGTGATTGTGTTTGATGCATTGATACAATTTTTTTAATGTTTGGCCCGAAATTTTTTATCATCGTATAGTCACAATAACTAACATAACGAATATAAATATATTTTGCTAAGCAATTTTACAATGCGTGGATCACTCCGCGCTATGCAAATCTGTATAGATCCATATTAAACGTTTATTATTATCTAATAATTAACAAAATAATGTGGTTGGTTGGTTGTGCGGGGCTCAATGGCGCAAGGTCCAGAGAAGACACGCGGCGCCAAACTCAAGGTAAAACCCGAAAAAACTTCAAAATAATGTGGATAATTACATTCCTAAAAATTTAGATTAAATTTTAAAACAGAAAAATTTATCATCGACCCCTAATAGACCCCTGGAATACTATGACCTTTTTAAAATTTCCATCGACAAACAAAGGATCCACCTGGACTCCGTTGAGAATCCCTGGTCTAGGGTCTGTGGGTCAGAGTCCCACTTTTGGCATGGATAATTGTAACGTTCGGAATCGGTTTTAAACTGTAGGCCCCTGTGTAATCAGCCCTTGTGTAGCAGAAGATTGATCGTAATGCTCTGAACCGGCCAACCAACCTATACCATCCATCTACCTGTTACACCAATCTGATATGTTCATCCATCTACTTGGTATTCTATCCATCAGTCAACCTACTATATTTTACGCATAATAAGTCGGAAAACCACATTATTTTGGTTGCTAAATATTGCTGATTTATCGGAAAATTCATTTAAATACATTTCAGCTGCTATTTAGTTATTGATTGTAAGGTACTAAAAAATTTTTGTTATTGAGTGAAGTTTTTCCACGCGAAGTCAGTTAATGGGGACGTAGTATTTCTACGTACAACATCCTAAAAAACTCAATAAATATGACTGGGTGTAGTGCTTAATTCGTGTATCAAATCCGTAGATTCCTTTTATTGATATTTTCAAGGGTACAGCATACACACTTTTCCAATAATATGATAAATGCATATTGTCTTTTCTAAATAATTTTACGTAGTAATTAAGCATATATTAATCTTTTTGTTTTGTTTTAGGTAAGCACATCCTTTTACTTGTTATTCAATAAGGAGCAGATTGATAGGAGATTTGTCTTGAAGTATGCAGCTGTAACTGAGTAAGAATATATTCTGTTTTTTAGTTTCTAATATAATCATGTAACTACATCGCGTAATCAAAGACGGCGACTGACTTAAACAAAACGTAAAGTAAAGTAATGTAATGTAATGTAACACGAGCATTCGGTAGTCGGTGCCTGAAAGCGAGCGACGAACCGAGTCGAACAATCGTGTTCCACTGGACTGTCGGTTTTTCCGCGGGATCCTTTTGATCGTTACGCGTTACAAGTCAGCGCAGGTCACACTGAACTGACTGAAGTGGAGCACCTTTTTGAACCGGGCATTCGCGAAGACACATGGTTAAGTTTGTAATGCAATGCTCGCCATGAGCATTACATTGCAGAGTGACGGCGTTATACAAGTCAGGTCAGTCAACGCCTTTAGACAAAAACCTTTTTGTAACACGAGAACGTTTGTAATATAATTTTTTCTAATACAGCTATAAATATTAATTGGACATTTACTGTAAGAGTTAATTTTCTTCTCGTTTATGTCTTATGTCTTTCCGTTGATATCGCTGATATATAATCCCCATGTTAAGTTATGAAAAATTTACCTTTCAGCATCTAGTTCAGCTTAGATTAACAATGCCTTTTTTAAAAAAAAATTCGAGTTCTGCGTATGAAGGTTGACGTTTGTTGCGAATCGAATGAATCGAGTGGATTGTGTGGGTGTAGTTCAACTGGCACTCACCGATACCACGTGACCCCCGGAGAACGATGTAATAGTTTGTAGTTCATGTCTCTTGTCTTGCTAGGTTTGATAGGAATGGAGCATATCTCGGAAGTGCTCGCTAGGTTTCATTAATTATACGGGATTAATTTCAGTCGAATTTTAATTGTTATATGTTTTGTTATGTGTGGTGTTAAATAAAATTTATAAAACGACCGTCACGGACTCTTACGGGTTATTTGGCACCTTACACATTTCGTATTCTAGGATATACTTTTCATTTTTTTTCAACGTTCTAAATAAAAAGCATAGTTTTCAAAATTTTATATTTTTCAGTGGTTAATTTTTCCTCCTGTTCATTAAGGTATTGATTTCTGATTTTCGCTTAAAAAAATTAAAATTGTTTTTCGAGGAAATAAAATTTTAATAAAGCATTGGATTTGGTTGTCTACCTTCATATGCGAAAAAAAAAATTGTATTTGCTAATCAGTGACTTGGAAAAACAGCATAAAAATTCCCCCATAGATTATCATTGGGATTGAAAACAGGCGTGATCAATTGTTGCAACCTCCATAAGCTTTACATTTGGTAATAATGTGAATATTTTGTTCCACATTACAGCTGCGAGATAACTTTGCAAAATGCGTTACTTCGATTACATGTTAGATATGCTTTTTGTACCTTATGATAATATTAATTCAACTCATGCATCACGCGTAACACATTTTCAATAATTCCAATTTCGCGAAGATCGAATAAGTAAAAAAATGATTGATGGAAGACTAAAATGCTGCCTCTATGTGTGGGTGTTTTTTTCTTTTCTTATATTTAACCTCTAACGACATCTGTCTGTTTAGCTAAAGAGGTTTTGTCTGTGGCCTATCAGCGTCGCAGAGAAGTATTAGGAAGAAATGAATCACACCAATTGTTTTGACCCACATTTGAACCCTTTCATTGTTTTCTGGCACACGCAGATTCATTCACGAAACACGCTGCCTCAGAAAATGAAATGTAACCCCGCAAAGTTTTTATTTATTTGGGATTTCCTCCTCGAATGCCATAAAAAATGCATTTTTAGTTCGAAATCGTTCGAAATAAATTTGAGAGCAGGCGAGAAAAACAATGGTATCGCTAAAGCAGGTTAAAATATTTATCCGAATATGCCATCATTTCAGTTTTATTACTTCATCGCGGAAGTCGCCGGGTTTTTTTTTTCCATTTTCGGTCGCCAAGTGTGATATAACTTTATTTTTATCTCATATTTATTAATTTTTTTATCCTCTTTTTAGAAAGGGGTTTGGTAGCATCCGTGATTGAAATAGAATTTTATATTCTCCAGTTGACGATCTCACCAGTTTTTCGTGTCTGGTATTAGGAAAATGTATACCAAAATATAGTTTTTTGTAAACGATTTATTTATTTACTAGCTGAATACCCGTGCTTCGGTACGGAGTACATTAAAATTAAATACAACGGTAAATGTATGCTATTAAAGCCAAAAAATATATTTATAAAAAAATCGTAACGGATGTTTTTATAGACAAAATAATGTAGAAGAAAATATTAAAATTAAATCTAATAGAACATACTAAAGGATATAGCACAGTTAATATAGTACAGTTTGAGGAACATTTCTTTTACTGTATTTTAATATTTTTTTGGATAATGTCCAATCGTCTGCCGCATTAGCAAGGAAAAAAAAATATTTTTGTCTATTTCTTTGTTATGTACGTGACGAAATTAATTTAAAGTATCACAAAAAGGAAAGAAACCACGTGATCAGCATTTAATAAATTAAATTCTAAAAATTATTCTTTAAAAATTCACCAAAAATCAGAAAATGGAGGTAAAGATTTGAAAAAAATTTCATTTAAAGGAATTTTTATGATCTTTCTCCTGATATAAATTTTATTTTAAATGCAAACTTTAAGAAAGTTGCAAAACACCTTAAAAATTTAATTTAGAAAAATCTAAGAATCATTCAAATCTTTCTAAGTTCACCCCTACACTATAAGAAGAATCGCCATGCAAAATTTCAGCCCTTTAGGTCCAGCGGTTTGGTCTGTGCGTTATCTGTCTGTCAGTCGCTCACTGAACTGTTTTATATATATATATATATATATATATATATATATATATATATATATATATATATATGAGGCGGTGAAAGGCAAAGTGGTGTAAGTCAGTAAGTCAAGTGGTGTAAGTCAAAAGAGTTTAACTGCAGAAACTACAAAAAATTCCACCATAAATTGAACAAATTATAATTCATAACAATTATTACAATATTGCAAATAATAAGTATTAACAATTTCACTATAAATTGAACATGGAGATTACATATTTGCCCCCAAATGAAAAAAGTTGAAAATGTGACTTACACCACTTTGCCTTTCAACGCCTCATATATATGATGAGTTATAAGGTACTAAAAAACTATTGATATAATAACTATTCCTATTGGCTCTCAAACATAATCTAAATCGTAAAAAAATTCTTTAAGAATAAAATATAAACTTAAACCGAACCATGCGGTTTTGAAAGC
The DNA here is from genome assembly GCA_907164885.2 of Dolomedes plantarius. Taxonomy (NCBI): domain Eukaryota; kingdom Metazoa; phylum Arthropoda; class Arachnida; order Araneae; family Dolomedidae; genus Dolomedes; species Dolomedes plantarius. Next base: position 130,371,643 of record OU015495.1, on the reverse strand, counting down.
TGTATTTTATGGTGTAGATCAGAGGTTCTCAACTTGAGGGAGGGGGGGTAGTGGCAAAAATAAGTGTAGAACGTGGGCTCGGGGTAGCCTGGTGGTAGCGCGTTGGCTTTCGGTGCTGAGATGCTCGGATCGAATTCCAACAAGCGCCATTAAATGCCTCCTTGTCTAGGCTGGATATGGGCACGTTAAATACGCAGACAGGAAAGTTCCTCTACGAGGTCAGAAAGGTTGGGGGAGGGTACGATACCCCAGATGCCACTCCTCGGGGAGCTCGGTCAAAATTTCGATGGCACTTCGACTCTTGTGGGGCCATTATAAACCGGAGCCGCATCCCTCAGCCCGCTAGCCTGTATGGACCTAGTCTGGAATAAATTCTGACCAGGGGGCATTTGAAACAACAACAAGTGTAGAACGTATTTTACGTTACCTGCGTTTTTAGGCCGAAGTGGGGGGAGGGGGAAGGCGGGGTCTGAAGATTATTCAAAGGAGGTCCAGATATAAATAGGTTGAGAGATTCCCGGATTTCTGGTGTAGACAGACGAGATTGGGTGGTGTTCCCCTCACCAACAGCACCTGATTGCATATAGAAACGGCAGCTATTTTAAAGATTAAGAGGTAATGGGGATAAGGTCATTAAATATGAATCATGCTCTATTAGCACGATGAATTACAGGACTTTAGAGAGTATACTGTTCAGGAATGCACGAGATAGGGAACTGTATCACTAAATTAGAGCAGTCTAGAGATACAAGTACAACAATTCTATTTTGCAGTTTTAATAACCGCAATTTGTGCAATTAATATATTTTTAAAATTTTCATAATAAAATCGACTATCTGTCCGATTTAAATAGGATGTATTTAAATGTTATATCAGTTCCTTTATCATCGTCATTTGTTCACGCTAACATACTTCTATGTGGTATCAGCCAACATCACAAACGTTCACCCAATGCCGAAAGTTGAAGAATCCATACCCAACTGCATTTTTCAGTTTCCAACAAGAACCCAATTAGGGAAAGAATTCGGAGAAGAAATATCGAATAGCTGTAATTTTGGGGATTAATCCTACACAACCCCTAAATATATGTTAAAAGTTTTTTTTAGTTCCACATGGCCGAATATTATCCGTGTAAATGAACTTCCCGTGCGTTTTTCCACGATCGCCAAATTAGAACTAATCACAATATCCCCCAGTTTCGAGGTGAAACGATGCATTGAGCCATTAGTTTATGACAGCGGTCTGAGGACAGATGTGAGCCTTTTCGCATGTTTACAGAGTAAATAAGGCATTAACGTCCCGGATGTGGCCCATCTGTATAGGCCTCCTCCACACGCCTTTTCCCAAAGCCTCAGTGACCGAGATGTATTTAAGTTGTTATACAGGTGAAAGGAGAAATCCCTAAACTCTTTAAAAGGGGATTATGCTCCTTACTAAACGAATGTCAGGGGGGAACAATTGCTTTGAGACTTAACGGTGAAGAGGTTTGAAATGCTTGTTGGGAGAATGTTATTCCTCCAGTACAGCTGTTATAAGCATGTGTAGCAAAAAAGAAAAGAAAGTTTGATTCATATTCAGCAGACCTTAACAGACCAAGGCAAGCGCTGTTTAATCGGAATGCATGTTATTTACGCTGCTCCATATTAGAGATTAGACATGCAGCTCTGAAATATTGGAGCTAAAGGATTCCCACAAGGCTTGTGTCTGCTAGAATCTAGTATTTCTTTTTATTTTCAAAGATAACAACCGTATTTGGAATACTATTAAAGCTAAAAGCTAACCAACCTATAAAATGAAAAGGAAGGTGTCCGTCATTAAAGATTTATCGCTGTAAGAGCGTGTTTATTGTTGACGTTTGTTTGTGTTAGATTCTGAAAAAAAAAAACCGATAAATGACTTAATAAATGACAATCCATTCTGCACTCGATTTAGGGTGGCTGTAAACTGGTTTTCAGTTTTATAGTCTAAAGCTACGTTTTATGCACGACCTGAATTTTTTTTTAAAATTTTTATTGTGCAGCAGAATTTCTAAGTAAAAGAACATTCTAGCAACATCCACTAAGTAACACCCCAGAGTGTAATCTTGTCGCATTCTCACCCAGGGGGTAAAAAATGTCGATTTAAATTGTTGTGGCACCAGGGCCGATGTCCGACCCTTGTGGTGCCCAATAAGCATGTGCTAAAACTGAAGCCGCACCCCATTCAACCCCCCCCCCCCCTCCTGCAAGGGACATACGACAGCGGGAGAACTGCTCGCTTTTATTAGTTTCCAGATTATTTATCCCAAAATCGAAAAGCTTTTGTTTCTACATAGAAATAGATTTGAAACTTTTTTTTCAAATGCGGCAGGCACTCGTCTCTTATGGTAGGCACTTCTTGTTGACTGGCTCATGAAGATCTGCGAAGTATTTGTTGGCTATTTTATTATGTGAGCACCATTTGTGGGCCAGCATTGCGTCCTATGAGAGGGACGACAAGGAAATGACCAAGTCTTATTCGGGATTTGACCTCAGAACGCTAACTACTACACAATCTGGGCTGCGGGTTAAAAATGTACTTATTGTGTTTTAAGGTCCTCCAATATCAACTTTGCAAAAATCAACCTTCTGAGTGATGACCAAATTCTCTTACGTGCTAGCTACTTCTGGCATGCGTACCTTAGGTTCGCCATCTATGTTTTAGAGGCTGTTTCTAAAATTTACTTAAGGCTGCTATGTACTAACCCCATTGGATTCGCTTACCTCAATGTTAACCTATGGAGAAAATTTGTCCACGGATTGCCGACTTGGATTCAAAGATTTTTTTTTTAAATTGTACTCCGTCATAGAAAAATAATTTTTACATTTGTGTACATTTTTCGTTTTTTTAAAAATGCAATTAATATTTTAAAATTTAAATTATTCGGGCAAAATCTGGTATAGTGTGTAACCACCGTTTTAGTATTTTATGGATGCAATTATATAAGAAGTACACTTTTTGCCAGAGGTTTATAAGAAAAATATCAAAATGGAATCTACTCGTAGACCGGTTATCATGGGAGGTAGTTTGAATCGCTCTTACAGCGGGGGAATTTCTATCCGTGAGACGCTCCCCTTGTTTAATCTTGCGCAATGCAATCTGTTGAATATCAAAACAAAAAACAACAGTGGATGTTCACGATAGTTTACTTGCTATTCATCTGAAGTGCTATAAAGTTAGTACCACGTCATCAAACCTATTGTGTGGCATTATGTGCAACGTTTGAAGCACGTTTTGGTAATTTCTCATGGACAGTTGATAGTCAAACCTGTTTTCTGTATAAAACCATAAAATCTGTTTTCTGCATATAGATAAGATGCATGAAATATATTTCATGGTTATACATAAATTTTATATTACATATTCTCTAAATTTACTTCTTGTTTTGACCCTTATGCTATTTTATTAAATAATCCCTTAAAGGTTTTTTTTTTTTTTCAGTAAATAATTCCCGTGATATTTCTCCTTTGAAGATATTAACGAAATTCGCCCCCCTCTGTATAGTACCAAATAGGCCTTTTTCAAATCTTAATTTCCTTTCTCGTGGAAATTGTGAAATGCCAGACTGCTGTATGCCACTCACTACTTTTAGTAGAAATTAATGGCGTATACTTGTTCGACTCTGGAGTCATAGGAACTGATGTTGGATACTCCGATTAGATGCTAAAGGACAGATTAAACAAACATCATTATGTCCTCAGCTCTCATGGGAATACCTTGAAGGTATACATACACACACATATATATTCAAAATGGACCGGTAGCTGAACCTCGTGGCGTGTATTAATATTCTATTTTACTAAGTGGCGTTCTGTATTCAAACATTCCGTCTTCGCTAACGTTTCCGCCGCAAGCACACAATGGCCTAGCAACAATAAAGGATGGAAAAAAAAATTACAAAAGCGTGCATCTGCATAGCTCCATTTTTATGGCCAGTTACGTGATCGCGCATAAGACCCTGCATCATCACGACTGCATTGTGTTCCGGTCACTCTTCTTTAAGTAGGTAATAAGCTGTGTGAAAAGGATTTATACCGCGAAAGCCCCTTTCTCTCTCTGAGATGGGCCTCGTTTATTTATTTATTTTTTTTTTCAATCCTCTTTTGTAATAGCTCTCGTAAGAGGATAAAGAAAAGCGTAAATAGATAGTTACAACGTCGATTAAATACGCTTCTGCGCATGTGCGTCCGAGAAAGAAGAGGGAAAACTGGAGAATGTAACGGGCGAGGTTAATGTTCTTTTGTGGAGTTGCGTTGATGTAACGTTCCGAGCAGTATCTCAATTTTGCCGTGCTTTGTTATTGGAGGCGAATACGCAGCGTTTGGGTGTGAAAGTATTCCCGACGGCACAGATTGGAAAAAAATTCCTTTCTCCAATAATGGGCGAGTAGATTGTTTTTGAGATAAAATCATTGATGGGCGGACGGTAAAGGTTCTTGCTTCTCTACAGTGAGGATTCTTGAATTCATAGAAGTTCTCGGTTCGCCATGTGCAACAGCGGTTGAGAAAACACTGGCTATGCAGAATGTTGGCATAGTTCTGTGGATCCGAAAGTCCATTTCAGAGGATTATGATGGCTTTTATAAGAGGATGAAAAGGCTACTGGACTTGTGGAGGTAGTTGCCGCTTCCGGAGGACGGTCGAAACTGTTGCAGCCGGTCCTGCCGTCGTTTCACATTTTAGTTCAGAGTTATTCTTTTGACTAAAAAAAAGCGTGATTGCTTTTTAGAAGGATTTTTAGATAACATGGGAGTTGAAATGTTAGGGGGCTCTTTTGATGTTAAAAAAGAAAAGGTTGAAGGAGTGAGTTTGTTGCAAATAAGACTAAAGATAAAGTACCACACAGGGGTAAAACTGGCCGTGTACTGCATATTAAAAAACAAATAAATAAATAAATAAATATAGAACTCTGCTATTCTTAGTCCTTGGAAAATAAGACAATTCGGGGGGGGAGTGAATGATATTAGTAAGGGGTGTAAAAAGTTTTTCTCCTTTGTGTCTTTTCTCACTTGCGCAGAAATATATGAACACAGTAAGTTCGAAAGGTATAAGCCGTCCCCAGCGTTAGTTTATGCGGCGGATTTTATACTGAAGGCCAATCGACACGACAGCAACCCCGCCCTCTCGCTTAAAAATGACAAACTACTACGATCTTTAACCAAAGCTCCCCCGGGAATTTTGCTTCCCAAACGAGCAACCACCATACTGTTTTCTTCTGCCCATCTATGAGCCTTTATTTCAAACAACTTTATATTACATTTTACAACAAATATACAATTATATAACAATGCGAAAAGTAACACTTCGAATCATTTCGAACAAATAATAAACATATCCAACATTCCTATTATACAATTTCTAAATCCATAACAAACAAAAAATTATGGTAATAAATCTTTAACCAAGTCATTCATCCCGTCCCTGATTAGTGTTCTCGCATGGTTACAACTATGTATAACGGGAAGAAAGATTTATCGTTTGCTGAAGAGGAGGTAAATTTTGTTGTACGATCAGATATGTTTTCAAAATGAAAAGTGTACAATTGGAAGATGGCCGCGAGGAATCTCCAAAAACAAAGTTGCAGATAGCGGTCGAACTATGTATAACGGGAAGAAAGATTTATCGTTTTCAAATAGCTGAAGAGGAGGTAAATTTTGTTGTATTATCGGATATATTTTCAAAATGAAAAGTGTACAATTGGAAGACGGCCACGAGGGATCACCAAAAACAAAGTTGCAGATAGCGGTCGGTGTGTTTCCTGCATTTGCCCACAGTAATATTCTGAAGTGAACTTGCATAAGCCAAACCAATGACCTTGCCGATGATGTTTAATGGCATATCGCTCGCTTTCCTCATTATAGGAGATATGAGGAAGTAATTGGTGGAAGGGTAAGGAAGAATGTAACCATTCCGGCGCAGTCTCTGCAATCAAGTGGGTGTAGATATCTGAGCATTCATTTTCTGGGCCGGGAGTAAAGCACGTCCAGAGATGCGGAGTTATTTATTGTCTTAAGCCAATGATCTTTTAAGGAGGAAGTGAAAGTCGCTGTCCCGTCTCTGTCTGACCCTTGTAATGGCATTCACATAAATGGTATTTGTTACATTTTTTTTTTTTTAAATTGCCATCTTCAAAGGGTCTTTGGAGTTCTTGCTTCTCAAGTGATCATCGAAAATAAGCTATGGAAAATGATTCTTACGCGTTTCAAGTCGTCGCATATCCAGTGTTGATAATTTTCTTTTGATAATAACTATTTAGGGGAATATAGAAAAACTTTTAAAATCTCAATACAGTTAACAGGGTAAGGAAGAGCGTGGTTCGAATTTCTGGAGTAATTTAATTTTTCTTCCACAGAAACAGCTAAGCAGATGACTGCTTATTTTGACTTGCAGTATTTAGCTCCACTTCAATACGAGGGCAATGCTTATACATTGTGTACTGTTGTAATATCCTGTAACTTACTGCTTTTGTCTTATCATAGGAAGTTGTTTCAACTATAAATGAAATTCGAGAATATCTTATGAATTTGTGAATATCTTTCAATAATTTTTTGAGGAGAGGTTTTCATTTCGCTGCAGCTGTATGATTTTATTTTTATTTTTTTCTATTTAACTTGATTGTTTTCAGTTTTTTTTTCTATTCGCCAGCTACTTTGTGGGCCAGAAATTTTATTGGTATCTTAATATAATTAGTGATGAATTAACCTAAGTGGTATTTGTGCCTCCTGTGATTAAGGATGGTCCTAATTTGCGATGGTTGTGTAAATTATGTACATTTCTCATCATTAAATAAATAATGTAATTTAATTTCTCTAAGGCTGTGTCATGTCATTTCTGCCTTTAAGTAAATTTTTCAAGTTTTTAGTTTTTTCAGTCCTTGACCTTTATAGGTTTTAACTTCAATCTTCAGGCTTTTGTTTTTCAGATTTTTCTTCCAGGTTTCCTTTTCGTTTCGGAATTTTAACTTCATAATTTTTTTTTAATTCATAACCCATAAGGGGAGCATCAGCTAGAAACTGCATATTTTGGTTATTGCACAACGCATTTAACATCTAACATAACCAATAAAGGATTTTATAACGGCTTTTCCTTCAGATTCTTTATGTTTGTTAATTATTGCTAATGGCTATACGTATCATTTAGAACCATGTTATTTTATTCGGTTATTGCTTCACAACAAATAGAACCATGCATAAGGTTCTTTATTGCTCATGTTTCACATTGATTCCCTTACATTCAAACACACATGCAGCTTAGGAATGTCGGAGAAGTATGTCTTACGTGTTTCTAGTAAATCATACGCGCGGATAGAAACAGGTATTTTTCACGCTTTATGTTTTTGAACAATAAGCTAAGAAATAAAAGTCGATTTTTTAAAGATGCTATTCCACTACAGAAAGATGATCGGTAAAATCTAATAATAAATACTATTCACTTGTCAATCTCCACTTTTAAGAGAAAACTGAAAAACTATAGATAATATATTTAGTTGAATAATGCATTTTTAATCCTTGTTTATTTTTTTTATATCTTTAAAAAAGGATTAACTGTACTCTTAAGAAAATTGCGAGGCTCGCAGTTCAAAGCTTTTTTTCCCCCTCCTCGTTATCACTACTGTATGCCGAAAACTTATTGAATAATACATAAGCAGGGTTATTCAAAAAAAAAAACCCGAAGGATTTAATAGGAAGCAAGTTCGTGTGTGAATAATTCTGTGAAAGGGAAAAAGATGGGAAAAAAACAGTCAACAAAATAAAACTTTTTTCTTATTTTTAACTTTCAATATCCTTCCGTTCAAATTCTCGTATCAATGTCACCATAGCATGCAAACTTGGCCCAAGGACAGCTGAAATCCAGTAAAAACACGTATCAAAGTAGGTTAAATACACAAAGTTTCAACTTGAATAAACCGCGAAACGAAGTTTACTCAACATGTGGCTTCACTATTTTTCGCTCATTTCTTTTTTTATATTTCCATGTATTTTTTCAGTCACGCTCGAGTGTTTTCAATGATTTTTTTCCCTTTCATCGTATTTACGACATGCAATTTTGTTTCCAAACCTACGAGGTTGGCTACTTATATGAAATGTATAAATATTTTTTTTTACATTTACATTTTTAGAATTGAGGGTGGGAAATCGAAAATTTGTGTATTTTATTTATTATTTATTTATTGAAGGCAAGTAGTCCATGGATATAATTTTTTCCCTCACAGTTTAAACATCATTTTACGAATGAATAAAATATTATCCTAGATAACGAAACAGAATGCGCGACGTGTATTTGCATCTTGACCACATTAAAAAAAAAAACCAAGCATAACGTATTTTTAAAGAAATTCTAACTGTTTGCTAAGTAAGAAAACATTTTCTTCAGGTTGTATACTGCAGTACAAATAAAACAAACGAAATTGGAAAAACAATGCTGTAAGTTTCATATAGAGCTTTTCAAGAGCTCGAATTGAGTTCTTGCTTAGCTTTGTCTCGTCTCCATTTTTAATAGAAACTCTCTAGGATGGGCGATTTAGCCATTTTACTAATTCCGGCTTCATTTCCAACTAAAATTCTTTTTGGTCACTTCCTGCGCATATTCCAGAACCCTTTTGTTACCAACGATGTCAGATGCGATCAAGACCATTTAAAACAGTGGTCCCCAACCCCCGGGCCGCGGACCGGTACCGGTCCGTGGATCAAATGGTACCGGGCCGCCCAAGGAACATTAAATTATTTCCATTTTATTTACTGTGGTGTATTTCTCTCGGGTTTGTGCTAATTTATACCCTTGTAACAGAAGAAATCTTGTAACTATTTTAAATTAGTTAATTGTTTATTAAATATTTCAAGATTAAGAATTAAAATTGCAGTCATAGCTCCCCTCAGCGGGCCGCGGTAAAATTATCAAACGTTGACCGGTCCGCGGCGATTAAAAGGTTGGGGAGCACTGATTTAAAAGAAATTATGGTCAAATGGCTAGGGCACATTCGGTGTCCAGTCCCGCTACTGACTTGGGTGTTTTTTAGCCGTTTGGAATCTGTTATAAACTATGGGTCTGTAGAAGAAAAATGAATTTAACGCCTTTAACTTTCCAACCACGAACCCTTTCGGTAGTGTTCTGCGAACGAAGTTTCCATCAAAAACCTTTGTGTAATGCCGACATTGGCATTATTTAAAGGTCTTTCTGTCCGTATATGATGGTTAGTTCCTATCTACGGTTCCAGTTAGAACTCCACAATCAGTCGCTAGTTCATATATAACGACTGATAACTAGCATTTCAAACAATAGAAAAAGAATATTTTTCAAAATATATTTGAAAATGCACTCATTTGCATTTTACATTTTGGTGCTATACCCACAAATATGTGTAAACGGTAATAAAAATTTAAATAGAAATTATTTTTTTGTATTTAATGGGAAGCTATTCCATGTAATAATAATAATAGTAATATATTCTATAATCTATAGGTTAATTATATCTTTTTGCTCATATGATGAAAACATAGTAAGAAATATATTTATTTTTTTTAAATCCCACTACATCCGAGATTTTTTAAAACATTACAGAAAATAATGAAATTTTAGAGGTGGATAGCGTACTTTTATAGCTACTACTGGAAGTAATAGCTTCGGGTTTTGACTTTATTTATATGCTGAATACGGTTCCAGTTCCATAACCTTGATCATCTGCAAAATTAAATTTCACTTCAAACTTTCTGTCTAACTTTATGGTTCATACAAAAGTTTGTAATTCGCCCCCATTTTGAGATTGGGGGAGAGGGTAACTGTAAATGCAAACATAAAATGTTCTGTTTAGCGTAAACAAAACGACTTGATCTCAAATTTATTTACGATTTGAAAGAGTATGAGAAGAAATTAGTTCCTCCACCAGTCCTCTTGCAGTATTATATATATAATATATTATATATATATATAATTATATATATTATATATATAATATGACTCTTAATGGCGTTCGCGACACAAAGTTTAAAAAAAAAGGTTTTTGTTTCCTTGGCTTAAATATAATATATACTTTGAGAATGCAAATAACACCAACCGCATGTTCCTACAATGATCACGTGTCCAGATACAGCGTTTTTATGCTTTGCTACGAATCTATGCTTACTCTACCGTACATCAGTACTTTTAAGTCTGTTTATCTCGGAAAGAAATTTTTTTATGATTTGTCTTCTTTTAAGAGGATATATCTATAATCCCTTGAGAGTTATCCTTGTGAAATTCTGTTCGGAATTCCTTTTGTTTCATTTTCATTCAACTTTATTCAGGATTTTTGATACAGAGAGAAAATTCTCAAATATTTTCCCAAATGAAAAAATTGTTGGGGAAAAAAAAAGGGAATTCTTTTACCCACTTAACTGATTAAAATTTTTATGTAAAAAAAATAGCTCCTAATTTCGAAAAAAAAAGTATTATTCTCTTCGCACTAAACTGAAAAAAAAAGATTCAAATGGTGCTATAGGTTAGCATATGTATCAAATGAAGTTCTTGAAGTTTTGGTGTTATAATTTTTTAAATATTTAAATTTAAATTATTAAAGTATTTTTATATGTATACTGATTATTTATATATGTACACTTTTGACGAAAAAAAAATCATTACAAAATGCATAAATGGGAAAAAAAGTTATAATTTTTTACGTCCTGAACGTTTTACCCTCCTTAATGTGTGACATCTAGATATAGTTTTTCCCAAAATCGATTTCGATGAAATGAATGTATATTCATATACTTTCAAAATAATTAATTTTCATATACTTTCAAAATATAATTAATTTTCCGGTTCAGTATATTTTATACATAAAAAAAAAATTCGAAACATTTTTGGAAAAAAATTTTTTGAATATTTCTAAATAAGTCGTTGAAACCACATGACCATTTTTGAGACGTCAAACTTTAGAGGGTTTTTTTTAAGCACATTGAATTCGTTGAAATATTCGTTATAATATCCTAAATATAGAATACTTTGTGCTGTCTCCTTAACTGGAATACTTGGAGAACTAAAATATAAATTTGGTTGTTTTTAACTGTGAGATACTTAACCTTTTCACCCCATTTGCACTCGCATTAATTTCTCAGTTTTCTTTTCTCTTAATTGTGGATATTACGACACTTGATGCACGTGGCTTCCCAGTCTCATTGGGAAAAAAATTTCTATTCTTAGAACAGGAAATAAAAATTCTAGAGCGTTCTTGAACTTCGTCAGACAATTTTTTTTTCTCTTCTTTAGCTATCGAGAAGGAAAAAAAAACATTCCTGGCGTTCTGCAGGTGTCCGATGTAGAAAAAAAATTGACAGTGTGTGAGATTTTATTTTTTAAATGTTCCAGTTTAGGAGGTAAATCTTTTGTAAGACACGACGTTAAATGGTGTCGTGAAACACCTGCATAGTGATTAACAAATAGAGAAAAGCTTATCGGAAAAAAATTATTTAAACTTCAAATGATGAACATTAAATTAAAATTTATCAGTTTTAATGGCAATAAATGATTGTATTATCAGAATCTTTATTTTTTAAAAATTATTAAAAACATAAATCTAACCATATTCACCTCTAGATAAACGCTAGTGGTTTGGAAAATGCAAAGTCCAACACACGGGTTAATATAAGGAAATTAAGATACAAATGCCAAAATCTTACATAAAAACAAAATTAGAAATAACCTGACAGATATTTTAAGTAACATCCTCAAATTATAGATTGACATTTACTAATAAATGAATGATTTACAGATTTAATGCTTCGTTTGAAATTTGAATAATTTTTTTCACCGGTCCAATTATTTATACAGAGTAATAAATTGAAGGTGGTGTAAAATACTCCAGCCGTGTTTTTTTTAAGCTTTTTATTTACACACAACACACAAGCAGTATTGCATTATTCTCTGTTCTCATTCTTTTGATTTCATCATATTAGCGCCAATACGCTCGCTTCACACCACACACCTCTCGAGCGGCTTTTTCGAGCTGAACTCCACCAGTCTTTGTCATTGCCACACGATGAAATAGAAATAGTGTCCGGAGATTGGAAAAGAGTGCTCATGCCGTCCATACGCCTATTCTAAAATGTAGCAAGAGACGTCACAGTAGATACATGTATTCGTGGAAAATACAAAAATGCAGATTATTACCTTTTTAATTGGTCGGGCGCTCCGTTCTCTAAATTGGCTTGCTTATTGGCCCATGCTATCAGTTGGCTGATGAGTAAAGCCTTGGATGAAAGAAACTTAATATTAACGATCTGCCCCCTAAACGTGATGAGATGGGTCCGAATGATTATATTTTATTTGTTCTTGAACAGCGGAGTGGTCCTTTTCTTTTTCAATTTGGACTTTAGTCTCGGGGCATACGAAAATTTCGCCAAGCGAAAATGACGTCATGGTGACATATTCATAAAATCTACCAATGGGCATTATTGCCGATTAAGAATGTACGTCATGATGACGCCATTTTCAAAAAGCTAAATTTTCGTATTACCAGAGGGCTTGTTCACATAGAACCCGTCAGCGTTACTCATATTGGCATATTTCGAACCAATCACAGACCTTAACAATTTCGTCGCAAATCGTTTGGAGGTTTGTAATTGGTTAACTATATTTCAATACGAGCAACGCTGACGCTGACAAATTCTATGTGAACAGGCCCTTAAGCCTTTTATCCCACCTGTTATTTTCATCTATATCCGTATTTTTGATGCTTTTGTATGTTTATGTATTACTTTTTAATTCCCTTAAATTATGAATTATATTGGGAGAAAAATAAAACCAATTTTGTTTTTGTCAGCCCAGAATGGGTTTCTTCTTGTACGAATTTTAACCACAAGTTCAACTAGACTGAACCTGCTCCATCAACAGCGATGAGGGAAAAAAAGTTTATTAATTAGTCCGGTGTTATTGTTAAGAGATTCCTTTTTGTTCGGTAGCTGTGTAATATAATTGAAGCCTCTTTGCCATTAGTTCTTCAACGTCAGGTTTAATGGCTGACATTAACTCACTTGTCATGTTTCAGAAATTTATTAGAAAGAAAAAGAGAGAAAACAAGCAAAACATTACTTTTGGCGGACGTGTGACATCGATGGAACCTACCACGGTTGCGGAACTCTGCTGTAGAAACAACATTTACGTGAGACTTTTTACACAGATCTCTGCGTTCTCTCTGAGTCGTTCTAATTTTTTAAACACCGAGTATATTTAATGAGAAAGTACCTTTCCCGATTGTAGAAGCAAACACACACACAAGGGAGGGGGGGAGAACGAAATGGGCTGAGCTTGAAAATCAAAAGAAATTCTTCAGCACTATACAATTATGTTTCGTACTTAAAGACTCAATTGCGAGTGGTTCGTGCCGGTACGAATCGTATTTACGTAACGAGTTAGAATGAGAATTGAAAACGAAATCGCACAGAATGGGCTGTAATAGGTTCCAGAAGGGTTGTTATTACAGCGGGGAATTATTACTGTAATTTTAAAGTCAGGAGGGGTGATTAGTTAGAGGTGAGATTAAGATTTAATGGTCTCTTGGATTAAAAAGAAATGGAGTCTGATGCCTTCGGCAATGGATTTTACAAAGCTTATTCTATTCTTTAAAATTCTGAAGCATTTAATCTTAAGAATTCCTTTAGGGAACCAACTGTGGTACAGGCTAGATTTTGGGAACCATTTCTTGGAAGTAATTTTTGATCGCAGTAATAATTTCTATTTACTATTGAATAATGTGGATTTCTGAAATAACTATGTGCAATGTTGTTTGTTTTGGTTATTTGTTTTGATTATTCTGTGACGATTAGGTATGACATTCTGCAGGGAATTATATTAAGTTTATAGTGTTTTTCCTTTATAATGGATTTGTCGTCATGATACAATATACTGTATTTTTCAGACCATAAGACTCACCTATTTACATAAAAAAAACTTAAAATTGGGGTGCATCTTATGGTCCGAAGGAAACAAAATAAAATGAATATTTTATTATATTTTATATATCTGTGGCTTGGTGCAAGAGGTGCCTAAGTCAGTTTTTTCGAAGATGACTTTGTTTGCTTACGTCTCTTTAAAAAAAAATTATTTTCAATGTATGAAGTACCCAATTCTGTCCAATGCTTTAAAAGTGTTTTCTAAACCACTGTACCGACTTGGGTACTTCTGATATTGAAAAAAATATTTGTTTTAAAGAGACATAAGCAAACAAAGTCATCTTGGAAAAAACTGGCATAGGCACTTCTTGTACACAGCCCCACACACACAGCCACACGCGGCACACGCACACACACACACACACCGACCGACCGACCGAATATGTTATGCAGTTATACTTCACGGCATGCTAAACTCGGCTTCATACAAAACTTTTCGCTCATTGCCAACAGCCATCTATGTTAAGGCTGCTATGTACTAATCCTATTGGATTAGCTCACCTCAGTGTTAACCTGTGGAGTAAATGTGTCCAAGGATTGCCAACTTGTAATTTTTTTAAAATTTATTTATTTATTTATTTATTTATTTTTTTTTGGGGGGGGGGGGTACTCCTTAATAGAGGAAGAAGTTTTGCATCTTGGGGTATTTTTCTTTTTTAAAAAATGCAAATAATAGTTTTAAATTTAAAATTTTCGGGGGAAAAATCTGGTCTAGTGTGTTTTAAACGCTCCTAAATTCCTTTGGTGGACGAAATTTATAACATGAATCCTGTTGCAAGATGCATAAAAGTTCAAGCTATCTGAGAATACCATTTTTATTGGATTATCGGCATTTATGTAGCTGTCAATAGTAGACACATTGTCTCCATAGGTTAACACTGAGGTGAGCGAACCTAATAGGGTTAGTATACAACAACCTTAAGGCATTCCGATGTTTTGTAGTTTTGCAGATAACAGAACTTCTACAAATAGATAATTTTAAAACATGGATTTGAATCGGAATTTATAACTAGGCTTAGTAAAATTTCAATCGTCGATAAAGGATGTTGTTTAAACCTTTCACAGATACCTTAAAGCCGGGGTCGGCAAAGCGGTGCCCGCGAAACAATTTTAAAGTGCCCGCCGTTCAGATAATTGAACAACAAACGCTCGTAGACATAATGAGTAATTTTAGTAAAATTATTAAAAACCGTAAAAATCAAAACTGTGCAGTCTGCTCTCTCGACAGCGTCGCTATCCCTCCCTATGAGTCAGCTCCTTTTTTCCTGCTCTGAAATTGAACTCTATTTGCGACATATGTTTGTGAATCTTTGTTTTCCAATAGGAAATACAGTAACCACCGCTTATAGTGATCAGTGGTTATAAGAATCAACCGTTTATAAGAATCAATATCGCAAAAACAAAAAACAAATGCATTATTTCCATGTTAAAATTTTCGCTTTAAAGAATCAATCCACCGGTTTTAAGAATCAGTTTACACTCTTCGCTTTCCTTTCGTTTTTCCAAAAAAGCCACTAAAACCCTCAAAAGGCACGAAGTTCTTTTTTTATTTTTTTAAAAGAAAGAGTGATAAGATGGGATGGAATACAGTCGTAAAATGCATCCCTTTCTTTGTTAGACATAACATAATAGTTTCCCCTTAAACGCTTTAGCACAACACTGTCCTATAGCTTGACCCAGGGGCATCCTACCCGTCCGGATCCAATTTCACTTTTCTCCACTGACAAAGTCAGGGACTCTTTTTTTTCCCACCTCCCGCATCCTGGTTGCGGCTTCCTGAACCCTGAAACACATAAATCTTCGGCGAAGTGTCCACTATCTCTTAGTCAGACGTGACATTATTAGATTCAGCACGTTATCAAACCGTGAAACGTAAGCTAGAAGGTGAATCTTGGTCCGAGACTATTAGTATTGAAAGAGGTATAAACAGCCTCCTGAAAACTTCATTACGTCAAGCTACCTTATAAAACTTTTTCTTGCTCCCTTCCTGTAGTTGAAATGTTAAAACTGTTAAGCAGGTATGTTGTAACAAATATTGGATTTTTTTTTCTTCTCTTACTATAATCATCATACCTACTTATAGGTCTAGAAATTAAGTTGTATTTTTAAAATTATAAAAAATAATTTTAATAAAAGATAACGTAAATTAAAGAGTATTTTATGGTAAATTATCTAATATATGTATATATATGTGTGTGTGCGCCTGTCCCAAAACCTAAATTTTGGCTATAAGAATCAACCGCTTATAAGAATCAAAAACAGTAATAACAAACGTGATTCTTATAAGCGGAAATCAGTGTACTTAAAATCAAAGTACCGATCAAGCCTCACTGACACTCATTTGGACCAATGCCTGAGAACTGCTGCATTCAACTTATGTGCCCCATTACAACGAGTTGGCCGCAGATTTGCAATGTCACATATCGCATTAAATATCAATTTTAAGATTGTTATAATTAAATCAAAATTTGAATTTATGTAATAAAAATTTATGTCGCATTAATATTTTCATGTTTAAGTATCGACCCTACCCACTTCCTCTTCTTCGTAAAGCGGGGCCCGCCGAAATCCCGCATTTCTGAAATATGCCCTCGTAGTAAAAAAGGTTGCCGACCCCTGTCTTAAAAGTATGTAATGGTGTGAAAATAGGGAAGCATGGTAAAAGCATTTTATGCTTTTATGTCGAGCTTGTTAAAAGTGCTTCAGTATAAAAGATATTAGACCACTCACTGAGTCCCCAATTTGTTGCTTTTGGGAATGCATACAAAAGAAAAGAGGGAACAACTGCGTAATCCTAGAATCCTCTGGTCGTTAGAAAAACATCTGGCGGGTAAAGTGTGGCGAGGAAGAACTGCGCCTATTGTTTACAAAACCCATAATTCGAGGCTGATATAATTTTGTATTCGTCCTTCGGCGCAGTGTGTGCGAGATCTTCCATGTTACGTCACGTGACGTGACAAAAAAAGCGCCCGAAGAAGAAACTTTTTCCACTTGCTTTTTTTGTTTATTTAGTTTGAATTCGCGTTTTACCTTCAATTTTTCCCGCAAGGCCAAGCGGCGTGTTCACTTTCGTCGGATGCTTTATTAATGTTCTCAAATTATACGCATCTCGCGCTATATCTGTTAGGAAATAACGCTGGATGGCGGTGATCAGGTGCCATTTGTATGCGTTAAGCATGCACGATGACAACCGACTCAGAACCTAGCTATTTCGCAAATTGTTGAAGTCTTGTGATTTCCTTTTTTTTTTCCCCCTCAGACGTAATTTACGGTAAGGTTCCAGAGTCTCATCTTGCGCCATTTTAGAGCCGTGAAGCATCCAAATTCGAGATGTGTGCCCCGTCCCGTGTCCAAAGTTTTTTTGTGTTAACGGCAAATTTCGCCGCTGATTGTAGCGATTGATTCCGTCTTCTTAGAGTTGAATTTGGTTTCTAGAAAACAGTTTTCAATCGAGAAGGAATTTTTAGATTGTTTGATAATGCTTACTTACAGCAAAATATGCATTTTTCTTACACAGATCATCGCGTGTTTTGCAAACAAAAACCAGTACCTCAGTTAATGCCGCAGATCTTCAATCCTAATGTTTACGAGAAATTTTCCTCTAATCATTTTTCTAATCGGACATTAGCAAATCCATATATTTAAGTTTCGCATTTGAAAGTAGACATTTAAATGCAATACTTGTTTTGTATCTTTATATTTCTTTAAAAATAAAATAAAAAATTGCAGCGTTAGACATTAATAAATGCCATGTAAAATACAATCAACGGAAAAATATTAAAATTTAAAAAATTATACTCTCTGTTTAAACGTCTACCTTCATAAGAAAACAAAAATCAAAAATATACATTAATCTGTGATTAGAAAAATACCGAGAGGACAATTTCTAATAACTAAATATTTTAATGGAAGATCTACCGTGATAACACACGCACCACCTTATAACACATATTTACGAGCTTTTATTTCGAGTGAAAAAAATTTTACCGTCACACTAGTAGGAAACACTACTTCTAAGAACTCAACTAGATGTCCCATATATCAACGAGTTTAACTTCAGCGAATTCCTCCGTATAGAATGCCTCCGTCAAGAAAGTATCCCAAATACTGGGGTTTTCTCTCTTAAACACAGTTTCAAGACAGCAGAAAATTGATTTGAAGCTTAAAGCAAATCAAATATTTAATAATTTTTCCATATGCAGCATCACCTTAGGTCTTATTCCGAATGGTTTTTGCATTTTGTAAACACGCGCGACTGCTGAACAGCCTATCTCTCTCTCTCTCTCTCTCTATATATATATATATATATATATATATATATATATATAATACACAGTGGTACCTCGACTTACGAGTTTTTTGAGATACGAGCATTCTATCGGTAGATTTTTTGCTTCGAGTTACGAGCTAAAATTCGGGTTGCGAGCAATCTTCAGATATCCCACCGCTAGTTTGAGCAGCGAATGCCATGTTACGTGCTCATCAAATGAGAACCCAAGAGGCATATAATATTTACAACCTTTATGTACAATTATTATACAATTGTATACATATTATTCTGAGACTACTATCCAGTCTTAAACCGAGAGATTAACACTGAACAATTACCACCCGGGGCAGCTTGCTCTGCCCAAACTTGAGTCACCCTCTGAAAGCGAACAGCGCCCAACCTCTCTCGCAGAGAGATAGCTTCAATTCCCTCCCCCACACTGGAACTCCCCATCGGATCTAAGGGATGGGATGACCTTGGTCCTAGGATAGCAATCTCTGCCCATTCTACGGATTCTGAGAAAACGTTCTTCGGATTCTCAGAAAGAAAAATCTGAACATTACAGCTACAGTGAACTATGAACAATCGTCCAGCTTCCGTGTCTCACTCGTTCACTTTAAGAGAGTAGCTGTTAATAAAAGCGAAAGTGAGGAAAGAGAGGCGAAAAGGTTAAAAATCAACGAATAAGATTTAATTTTTCAGTTCAGCCTTTCTCTCCTCTTCCATCAGCATCTTCAAGTCTGATCTCCAGGTAAATGTTGTCCATTACTCTTAGTAAAACAAATTTATTGCAGTACATTCTATTATATTGCGTTTTTATACAATGTTCGTCGTTTCTAAACACATTTTTCTTATTTATAAACACGTAACAAAAAATTGCGGTGTTTTGGGGGAGTCCGGAACGAATTAATGGCATTTCCATTTATTTCAATGGAGAAAATTGATTCGAGATAAGAGTATTTCGAGTTACGAGCTCCGTCATGGAACTAATTCAACTCGTAAGTCGAGGTACCACTGTGTATGTATGTATTATATAATATATATATATATAATATTATATAATATATATATATATATATATATATATATAATCTATCATCATCTATCTATATCTATAATATATACATACATACATTAATATATATAATATATATATATATATAATATATATATATAATATATAATATATTATAATATATATATATAATATATATATATAAAAAATCTTTATCTATCTATCTAGTTAACCCTCCTTTATACCGACGTTCTCTCGCTCTTGGATGTTTTTGAACTCCATAATAGTTAACTTCAGTCTTTTAGTGTTGTCTCTCCACCGTATGAGATTCTATTTTATGCTATTTCATACACCTGTCGGGACTTCATTTGTTTATTAGGTCCAGGCACCTAATCTTCACTATCTTCAATGTAATTTCTACAGGATAACACTAGCCATAAATAATTTTTTTTCTCAAACGCGGTCGGCACTTATCTGGATGACATTCCACCACCCACACTACGATTTTTGCCAACTTCTTCATTATGGGAGAGCACCATATAGGTGGACCAACATCACTCCCTATGAGGAGACGGCACAAGAACTTCCATGTCTTGGTCGGGATTTGAGCCCGAGCTCATCCCTGTTAGCTCGTGAAGCTAACCACTGTACGATGTGGGTGGCTAGTCTTAAATACGAACAGCACTTTACGGTTATGGAGATAAAAGTGTGCATTTTTCGTACGGGGGAAACGGCAAATCTCTCGGCATAGCCTCCAAGTTCAAAGCACATGTTTACCCTCTCTTGATGAAGCATTGTCCGACTTTTTCTTTATGTTCATTAGAATAATGAATTGCCGCGTCATTTTCGACCGCTTTAGGAGATAAAATACCCTCTTGCATTTTTACAAGGCTACGGCGAAAGCGCTTGCTTACTCTGGCCATGTCATTAGTATCTTTTGAAACAGCACCTGAAGTTGTGTTTTTTGCTTCACACAAACAACCTTGAGCCGTGGCTGAACTTTCGCTATCGTTTGGTTTCGTACCCCGCAGTTTTGCTAAAAGATAATTTTAGATATTTTCACTTCCTCCTGCTGCTAGAGGTACGTTTAGCTGTCACCCACACCTTTTTTTCCACTTCATTAAGGGTTTTGCAATCCTTGAAAAACCGTGAAGTCGAAGATGTGAGGAAAAAAATGATTCTTTAAATGCCAGTTCCGGCATCTTCTTATACGCAGGGAAAATGAATGATTTTTGCCTGAAGTATGATGCTTTTCGTGCTTTTGGAAAATGTGAGAGAATAGTTTTGGCTCCCTAATGAGGTATTTTAGAGCAGTGGTTCGCAAACTGTAGTTCGCGGCCCCCAAGGGAGTCGCCAAGAGTATTGGAGGGGTCACAGATAGTCTGATGTAAATTTATATCATGTGAATTATTTGATAAAACAAATATACTTTAAATTATCTATAATAAAATTTTAATTTTTTTGTATAGATGTATTTTATGTTAATATATATTATATATATTATATATATAATTATATATATATATATATATATATATATATATATATATGGGAGTACGGATCCGTACGGATTACATCTTTCAGTAAGATGGAACACTCCCACATTACGGATTACATCTTTCAGCAAGATGGAACACTCCCACATTGTGGTATGGAGGTTCGCACATCTTTAAATCAACATCTTCCAAAGCGTTAGCTCGGTTGAACTGGAGAAGTCGACGATGTGTTCTGCTCTTGGCCACCTATATCTCCGGACTTGACTTGACACTCTGCGATTCTTTCTATGATGTTGTGTGAAAGACCTTGTGTATGTGCTTCCTTTGCCGAAAACAATTCCAGAACTCAAAATGCGCATTTCTAATGCGCTTGCGTTGGTGACTCCACATATTCTTCAGAATGTATGGCGTGAAATGGCTTAGATGTTATCCGTGTGACCAAGGGGAGTCGAATAGAACCTTTTATAAAGTATGTTAACAAAATTTCGAACTTCCTTTTACGTTCTTTGTAATTCTTATAGATAAATTCTTTTCGATTAAATAGTCATAGCCGTTGGTAATCGCTATATTCATTTTGAATCACCCTGTATATGGTTTGCAGCGTTACGGTCAACTTTTTGCTACACGAGGGCCAATTAGACCGGGACCTACAGCTTAAAGCCGATCCCGAACGGCTACAAACATCCGTGCCAACAGTGGAACTCGAACCCACAGGGTCTGAACCGAATGTAAGCGCCCTAGCCGCATTCTGCCATCACCTGGCCCAATGATATCGTTAAATAACTTGTCAAAAGGTCTTACAATAGTCGGCAAAAGTCAATGGAATAGTTTGTCAACATTTGATTACTCCTTTTTCCTATTTTATTCTTTTGTTAGATTCTCTTAATTAAAAAAAATGGTAATACAAAAATGTTCATAGGGGTCAAGGGATTCATTGTTTATTATAGAAGGTGGGTTGCGGTTTGCGCGCCGCTGTCATAGAGCATGGAACGCGGTAGATCAGTGGTTTTAACCTTATCAACCAGGGACCACTCGTCCCAGAAAAAAAAACTCGGGGATCCTCTCTCGTAACCAACCCTTTAGAAGCAAAAATGGGTTTAATTTTCAGACTAAAAAATATATTTTTGTTTTATATATTTATTTTTGTTATATATGTATTATATATAATATATATATATATAGATATATATATATATATTATATAATATTATATATAATATATATATATGTTTATATTACAGTGATTTTAAATGTTACAATAAATTATATAAAAAAATTTCACGCAAAAGGAAACTTACAGCTAACATAAAAGCATAAAAACGAGTTCTGTTGTTTGTGACTCAAGCGAAAGTCTAAAGCGTATCATTAAATGCTAGTAAAATTGTTTTCTAAAGTTGCGGTTCGTTGATAAAAATTTTTTTTTTTGTGTTTATTGAAAAACATATGTTTGGGGGGGTTGATTAATACTCTGATTTTAATACGTAATAAAAGTAATATGTAAATAAGGAAAAACGTGTTATTAGCATGGGGAAAAATACGGATTTTGTTTTTTCTAAACTGTAATTAGAAAAAATAAAAGGAAAATTCTCCATGGCGTAACGGGATTGAAGATCTGAGACCTCAACTGATGCGCGCCTTTGTGATTCATCATTTTAAGAATTAAAAAATCCAAATAATACACCACCGCATCAAAAATCTGAAATTCATTTGTGTGTAGTATCCATTTAAGAATGCTTAAAACTTTTCCGTTGCAGCTTAGATTTTGAAAAATGCTAATGTAATCGTATTTCTTCAGTCTTGCTAAAATTATTGTACAGTAATACCCCGAAGTTACGCGATAAGTGGGACCGACGAAAGATCGCGTAAGTTGGGGTACAATTTTGCATATAAATATATATCAATTTTGGCTAACTGGGACCAAGAACTTACAAAAACACCTGTTGTAAGGAAAAATATTGTATTAAAATTAAAATATTGTATTACATATTAATACTATACATATGTACAAAAAAAATTGTTTGTAACCAACTAGTTTAAACAGGGCATCATGACGCAAAAACTCTGACTCCTTGGACGGAAACAACCACTAGAGTTCGTGGCGATGCCCTTTGAACTCTTTTTGCTGAGAAGAAGTATTAGCAGTTGATCCAATGTTTCCGTGCTTGTAGCAGCATATTTTCGTGTGTTCCTGTATAATTGTTAAATTTGTGTTATACTATAATTAATTGTTATGTCTTCATTAAATTAGTAAAATGTCACCTCGGGTTTCATTATTTATTGCCGGGACTGAGTTTTTTCTCGGGTATTATGTGACTGTTCCGGTGAATGGCCACATGTTGATGGTTTTAAAAAAATCAATAAAGTAGCCTGCCATATTAACGTCTTTTTTTAATAGCAAGCTAGCATATTTTTCCCCTCTCTGCTCTCCCAAAATCATGCAGTTTTTATTAGTCTCCCTATATTCTCTAAAATCTGTAAACCTTTCACAAGACCTTCTGTCAAATTTATAAAAATTGTCATTAGGTTTTCATTGCACATTGTACTTATGCATTATTATTTCATTAGGTCTAGAATGTACTTATGTACATTTTGCACATGTATTATAAAAAACGAAACGAATTAAATTGGTATCTCTGGAATTATGGACCTGTTAATTTGTTTTTTAACGTCCTCGTAAGGTCACGTGTTGTCATAAACAAAGGACAGCATGGCGTTGTCAAACTGGAGAGCGGGAAAAAGGGTAAAATCAAAAACCGCGTAACTCCGAGTTCACGTAAGTCGGGGTATTACTGTACTTAAAATGCAATTTATACTCCAATTTTTCTCATAACTTGCAAACTAATGGGAGGGGGGAGAAATCGGCGTAGGTTATGTGAACTTCTTCACCTTATTCGTCTACTAGTGAGAGTTTAAAAGTGAGAAAGAAATAACCTCGGATATTAAAATTTTTAACCCTTTCGTTTTTTCCCCAGGTAATTTTCGTTCATGGTGTAGTGGCCACGACCTTGAGTCAAGGCAAAACACACCATGTTTCTCGGATTCAGATCCGCGAAGTCGCAGGTGCAGCCAATGAGGCTGTGTTGGGAATTCTGAAAAGCAAAATACCAACCAGTGATTTGGCAGCGGGCCGCGAGACCTGTAGAAGTAAATCACGAGAAGGGCGGGCTTTTAAATTTGGGGAAATACGATCGTTAATAAATTTCTAGCTCGAAGGCAGACCTATTAATGGCATAATGATTACTTTTGCGTTAACTGAAATCATGTTCCAGTAGTCCCTTTCGAGGCAACTTCGATGAACACCCGGAGTAGATATATTTAACGACTAGCTGAATACCCGTGCTTCGCTACGGAGTTAATTCAAATTAAATACAACGGTCAATGTATGCAATTAATGCTGAATATATATATATATATATAAAATGTGTGTTTTATTAAAATAATGGAAACACTTAGGAAAAACATGAAATTCTTTATTAATATGGCATAGGACCATCTATGGCATTTAATACCATCTGGATTCACTAAGGAAGTGAATTATGCAAATCATGAATAGTGGTTAAGGGAATATTATACCATTCTTTACGGATAAATCGTCAATGTTCCTGTAGAGATGCTATTGCTGGATATTGATTCCTGACTCTGTGCCCTAAAACAGACCACAGCAGTTCGATGATATTGAGGTTTAGGGACTGTGCGGGCCAGATAAGGTGTTTGACTTGGCCTTTATGTTACTCAAACCACGACTTGACACGTCTAGCAGTATGGATCGACGCATTATCATCATGGAGAACGCCATCTCCTGCAGAAAACAATTTTTGCACCATAGGATGGATCTGGTCGGCTAAAAGTTCGACATAGTGCTTCCCAGTCAATCTCCCTTTCGGTGTTACAATAGATTCCTTTTGAAAACCATGAGTTATGGCCGCCGAAACCCTAAGAAATGTCCTCTCTATGTTTGACAGCTGGCATGAGGCAAGCATGATAATACGATTGTGTAGGTGTTCTTCAGACATACGCACCTCCTGTAGCAGGGAACAAAATGAACAATGATTCGTCTAATCAAATGTCATATTTCAACGTATCACTCGACCAGGATTTGTGCTCGTAGCACCACTGTAGAGGACGGTTTGTTTTCACATCTGTCAATAGTAACTTGGGAATGACTACTCTGCCGTAAATGTTTTGTTTGTGAAGTTTTCTCCTACCTGCAATTACTGATACTGGAGCCCGCAGATTCAGATGGAGCTCTACGGTCACTTTGGTTGCAGTCGTTCTTGTTTTTGATGTCCCAGTCCGCTTCAACACCCGTCAGTCTCTTTCACTTAGCTCTCCCTTTCGTCCACTATTCTGTTTCACAGAGGATGTCTTTCCGTGCACTCTGTATGCCGTCATGACTTCCGATATCATAGTTCGGTAAACACCCAAACCCATGGGGGTTGTTGCAACAGATACTCCAATTAAACGCGCTTCAACAATTTGCCCTTCTACACGGTCTACAAGGTTTGACATCTTAAGTTATCCCCCAAAGAGCCTGATGCCCATAGTTCCATTACTGCTACTTTACAGTAGAATAATGTATACACTACGTTCTATAAAAAAATATTGGTCCCTAAACTTGTTTTTAAGGAATACGAAGCACTTCCATAAACACCATTAACACTGATGTGTTTCCATTATTTTGATAACCACCTGTATATATATTTATTAAAAAAATCGTAACGGACATTTTTATAGACAAAAATAATGAAAAATATTCAAATAATACGGACAATGTATGCAATTAATTTGTATGTTTAATATCCATAAAACATACTAATTTGAATTAAATTCTTAAAAAACTTCTATCTCAATTAGTCTAGTGGTTAAATTTTACCTTTTACCGTATTTTAATATTTTTTGTCAATTTATTTCGTTGTAATGCACGTGACATAAAATTAATTTAAAATATCACAAAAAGAAAAGAAACCACGTGATCAGCATTTAATAAATTAAATTCTAAAAATTAATCTTTAAAAATTTACCAAAAATCAGAAAATGGGGGTAAAAATTCGAAAAAGATTTCATTTTAAAGGAATTTTGTGTGAAACTACGGACGAGTAGGAATGTGTTGCTGAAAGAATTTTTAATTTCTGCGATTACTTTCCTAGTTATAGGCATTTGTATTTAATTTAGATATTATGTGGTTACTAGTAGCAATAACTTTAAATGTGTTTTACTCAAAATAAAAATTTTCATGTCATACGAATATTCAAACTGCTCCAGGCGCATTTCTAATTATCGTATTGCTTTGAAATTTAAGTTTTATATACTTAACTGTAAATCAAATAAATCTTATTGAAAATAATTATGCTTCGTAGCTTATAGTTTCTAAATTTTGTACTTGAAAAGATGATTTATAGATATTTTGCGTAATAAAAAGGGTGTTTTCACTATTATTATTTTTTTCTCTTTATATTTTTAATGAATACTTAAAATAAGGAATAAGTTTCATTGTTAGTTCTATAAGGTATCATGTAAATAAAAATTACCATATTATATGCACAAGAAATGCGCATGGAACATTTTTAATTTGGCCAATTTTTGATATAATTAATAATTAATAATTCATAAATTATTAATATTTTATCATTAAATTTTAACCACTTTTACATATCTATGGTACTAATAACATATTCAAATTTCAAGCAAATCCATTCAAAACAAAGAAAAGTTAGGTTTGAAGGTCCACTGTCCCCTTAACAGATTATTTAAATGTACGGCGTCCATGTTATTTTTGAAAACAAGGTATAAAGTGCTAAATTCGGTGTTTGACCCCAACATAACGGTCAAATGTTAAAAACACTTTATTGAGAGCTTACTCACTTTTGACTCCATTGAAAGAATGTTACCGATTCCAAATAAAGCCCTTTTGTATTTGATCGATGATCTGCAATGACCTACGAATACCTCTTATTTCCTTTAGAGCGCGTTTCTTCATTTACATTAAAAACTTACGTGATATACAAAAATACACGCTTTTTAGCTCGCTATCCTGTCGAATAATAGTTCTCGGCTTACGACCGGATGATTAAAAAAAAAAGCAAAATGAAAACCGTGCTGCAATACAACTAACGTAAAGTAGCCAAGCAACATTGCCACCATCATCAATATCAACAGCAAACCTGGAAAAAAAAAATCGCAGGGGAGATACGGATCATTTATCGTAGCAGTTAATTTCATATAACTACTCGTAACTACTTTTTTTTTCTTTTTCTTTCTCGTAGGAACGGCTAGATGGAGATTTAACGTTCGCTAATGACTCTAGCATAGGGTTAACATACTCCAAGACTGTACTGGTGCGCTGATGTGATAGATATAATCCTCGTAAATGCACCTCCGGATTCTGATTCGCTCACCATTTTGCCTCGCATTTGCATAGAGACGAATCAGAGCTAAGCGCTGGCTCGAATAAGCGCGTAATGCCACGGGATCGCAGGTTGATTGCCCCCCTCCCCCCGCTTTTGCTGTAAAAGGAGTTTATAGATGATGACGGGATAAATAATCTATACTTTTCCATACACTTGTTTCAACTACCTTGATGTTTCTTCACTTGGTAGGGTGTTTTTAAGCGTACGAATTTTAAAAAAAGATTTTGAAAACACGCGAGGACTATTCTGCTTTTTGTGTGTATGATACGTGTGAACACCACCAATTCGAAAAAGTTGAAGCTGCTGTGTACTAACCCTATTGGATTCGTTCCCCTCATCAGGCCCAGATTTCTGCATGGGCAAGTGGGGCACTTGCCCAGGGCCCCCAAAATTATGGGGCCCCTTATTTAGTATTAAGTTGTACATATTTTTGAAAATTTGGTTTTTGGTTAATGCTGTAATGGGGGCAGTGGCGGATACAGAAAAAAATCCTGGGTGGGGCACAGTGTACCCACTATAGTGAAAGCATACTTACATCCATAAGTGTTTCTGGTTTAATTTTTTTTGGGGGGGAGGGGAGTAATAACTTTAGACTGTGATCAATTTTGAATTTCAAAAAAATTTCATGAATTTATTTATTAACATTAAAAAGTAAATTAATAAATTAACACTTTATTATTATTATTATTATTATTATTATTATTATTATTTTCAAATTTTTGACTTGTTGGTCGAAAATTGTTTGAATTTCCTGTCCCAATTTATGGGGGACCTGGGTGAGTGTCCCACATGTTCATGTGGAAATCTGATCCTGGGGGGCACGTGCCCCCTTCTTGATCTTTCCTTGGAGGGGCCTCCAAGTCTGCTTTGGCCCAGGGCCCCATTGGGTCAAAGTCGGCCCTGCCCCTCATTGTTAACCTATGGAGAAAATGTGTCTACTAGTTACAGCTACATAAATGCTGATAATCCAATGAAAAGGGTATTTTCAGATAGCTTGAACTTTTCTTTACCTTGCAATAGGATTCATTTTATAAATTTCGTCCACCAAAGGAATTTAGGAGCGTTTAAAACACACTATGCCAGATTTTTCCCCAAATGATGTAATTTAAAAAATTTTATTTGCATTTAAAAAATTTTAAAAATGCCCGAAGATGTAAAATTGCCTTCTCTCTTACGGAGTACAATTATTATTTTTTTAAATCTTTCAATCCAAGTCCAGCAATCCTTAGACAAAATTTCTCGGATGTTTTAACATTAAGGTCAGCGAATCGAATAGGGTTAGTACACAGCAGCCTTAAGGGGTAAAAAATACCGATGACTATTCTGCTAATGTTTCTAAGAATGTATGACAATGAAATAGTCTTTTTGACATTTGTCCATTCCACATTGCGAATTATTGACTCTCTTGTTATGGGAGAACCATTTAGGTGAATCAACACTACTCCCTACGAGGGGGCGGCAAAAGAACGTCCGTGCCTCGGTCGGTGTTCGAACCCGAGCCCTCTCCCCCGTGGAAGTTCGCGCCGGAAAGCACTATATTATGAGTATGGCACGAGATCTTTGTAAACATGCTGTGACTATTCTGTTTTTGTATTAAAGTAAAGTGTAAAAACGAAATGCTGTTTTAGGTATATTACAAAAATGGAAGCATAACTGGAATGGAACGGAAGCATGTTTAAGATGCAAAAGTGGGATACCCAAAAGACGTCCATTCGCTACCCAGAAACATTGTAGCCTGAAGCAGGTAGCTTTCTTGACCTGAAGCCGCATTTCATTTTTACACTGTACCTAAGTGTATATGACTCGAGTTTTCCCATATTTAAAAAAAAAAGTTCTTCGCAAAGAATAGAAAACTCTTATTGGCTATTTGCTTCTCTATGAAATGTGCTTTAGTGTATACGAAATAGGTTTATGTCAGAAAAACGACAGCTTAAGTTAATTAACAGCATTCGCACTTAAGAACTCGAACGTCGTGGAAATAGTTAAGGGCCTGTTCACATAGAATCCGTCAGCGTTACTCGAATTAAATATATGTAACCAATTACAAGCCTCCATATGATTAGCCACGAAATTATTAAGGTATGTGATTGGTTTAAAATATGTCAATACGAGTAACGCTAACGCTGATGGATTCTATGTGACACAGAATCCGCCAGCGTCAGCGACAAAGATTCCGTTGGCGCTGATTGGTTAAATGGGTCAATGATTGGTATATGATTGGTTAAAAAATTTTACGCTGACGCTGATGGATTCTATGTAAACAGGTTAGAATCCGTCAGCGTTAAAAATTCCGTTAGCGCTGATTGGTATATGATTGGTTAAAAAATTTTATGCTAACGCTGACGAATTCTGTGTGAATAGGCCCTTACTCTGAGAGTGAAATCGACTGTGTATATTATTAGCCTGTGTATATTATTAGCCATAATTAAAAAAAGGCCGTTATAGAGAAATGCCGTATAAAGAGCGGCCGTATGGCGAGGTCTAGATGTAATAAAGCTTCTAAGGCAGATACATCAGTTGACATCGCAGATCTTCAATTCCCATGTTAAGATCAGTATTCTTCTAATCGCAGATTAGCAAATGCAAATATTTCTATTGTTATATTAATTTAAAAATAGTTTTTTTAATCCAATACATGTTTTTAAAGATATTTTAATTTTAATTTTAAAAAAAATTGTTGCGATTGACATCAATATTGTAATGCAAAATTAACTTCAGAAAAATTAAAAAATTTAAAACTATGCACTCATTATTTAAACGTTCATGCATTTACTAGTCTGGGATTAGAAAAATACTATGCTAAAGATCCCCATAGCTTTAAGTTTTGAGACTTAAGATCTTCTATGTAAACTGCTGCAGGGGTTTGCCCTCAAAGCAAGTCCAAAATAAAAACATATACTTTTAATTATACATGCAAAACAAAATTGACGAAAAACTTGCTTCCGAGTAAAAGTGCAGGCTATAATTATGAATTAAGATTCAAGAAATTGGAAAATCCATTATAATTTGAACTACAATACAGTTAGAAAAGGAAAAAACGAAATTTAAATTACGTTGAGAACAATCTCTTCCTGAAATTTAAATTGCAAATTGTAAAAATGCCCCCCACGAAAGCAAAAAAAAAAGTTTTTACTATTAAACATACTTTAAATTATTTTTGATATTAATGACAGTACATAATTACAGTAATTTAAATATATCCGGAATATATTTAAGGTCTCGGGGGGGGGGGGGGGCAAGCCTGCTCGTATTGTGATTGAGCTATACAAATCGCAAAAATCCGAAATGATAGCCTGGTGGGATCAGGCTTGCGTAAGAATTTCCTGGAAAATAATTATCTCGACCCTTCTCCACTCGTCCGACGTTATTCTTACGTGTATTATGCGGCCACTCTTCATCGAAAACCACACGATAGAATCTACCTCCTTCCAAGGTTAATATATTTTCCTCCGCTGTTAAAGTGGTACTTATTAGAACTGCTGGGAGAGGGGGGAGGGAGGAATAGCTGCGGTGACGGAATGCACCCCTCCTACGGGTTGATTCGACTAAAAGCCTTTAAAACCCTTCTGGATGATTGGGATAAGGCCTGTTATTTGGTGAATGATAGAAACGCGTCCCGCGCGTGAAAAGCCGGGCAGATGAATAGCTACCTCCCTACCCACTTATTTAGCTATATATCAAATCCATTAGCGTCTGCTCTAACAGGACTTTAATTTCTAGCTTGAATTTCAAGATCCGAGCGGGGTAAAAAGCGCCGGGTCACTGAAAAACCGATCCAACATCTCAATCTGATGACTTTATTAAAAAAAAAAAGAAAAAAAATTGAATAATATTTTAATAGATTAGAGATATGCCGGGGCAGCTCGAAATGTGATGAGGTCCATATTACATTGTGGAAAGGCTCTGCGGGCCGCGAGAAAATTACGGTAGTTAGCAAAAGCGAAAAATATTTTATCTGGCAAAAATAAATTACTGATTATTTTAAAAATTAAATTAATATTAATAGATTATATTTCTTCGTAATATTCTTCCCATAAAAATAATAAGATTTTTTAGATTTATAATATTCTGCGCCTTACAAAAGCCCTTGCGGTCCACAGAGTAAGGGCCTGTTCACATAGGAGTCCGTTGCGTTGCGTTAAGGAAAGATGACGTTGAGACGAAAATCAACCAATCATATGCCTCCAAACGATTAGCAATGAAATTTTAACCGCCTATGAATTGGTTATTTTCGGTCTCAACGTCATATTTTCCTTAACGCAACGCAAGGGACTCCTATGTGAACAGGCCCTTCGTGCTAGCGAGCCGTATGTGTGCATGCCTGCATTAAAGCATCAAGTATTTAATACATTACGTCATTTAAAAGTTTCTCGATTATATATATATATCTATATTATATATATTATATATATATGAAACAGTTCCGTAAACTGACTCACTGACATACAACGCACAGACCAAACCGCTTTACTAAAGAACTGAATTGCATGGCGATTCTTCTATGGTGTAGGGTGCACTAAGAAAGATTTTTTGAAAAATTCTTCTTAGTTTTTTAATTAAATTTTAAGCTGTTTTTTGTAACTTTTTAAGTTTGCATTTAAATAATAATATGAGGGTTATAAATTTATATTCACGAGAAAGATCGTAAAAATTCTTTAAAATGAAATCTTTTTCGAACCTTTACCTCCCTTTCTGATTTTTAGTGAATTTTTAAAATTAATTTTATAATTTAATTTATTAAATGGCTGATCCGTGATTTCTTTTTCTGGTCCTTAAATAAATTTATCGGTCACGTGCATAACAACTAAACAGACAAAAAAAATTTTTTTTCTTTCTAATGCGGCAGCGATTGGACATTATCCAAACAAAATATTAAAATACAATAAAAGATATTATGTTCCTCAAACTGTACTATATTAACTGTACTATATTCTTTAGTATGTCCTATTACATTTAATTTGAATATTTTCTTCTACATTATTTTGTCTATAAAAATATCCCATACGATTTTTTTTATAAATATATTTTTTTGTTTTTTTTTTACATCAATTGTATACATTGATCGGTCGTATTTATTATAAATATATATATATATATATATATGGCATTAATTGCATACATTGACCGTTAAATTTAATTTGAAGGTACTCCGTAGTGAAGTGCGGGTTTTATCTAGTATATATATATATAATATATATATATATATATATATAATATATAAATTTCCATAGAACATTACTCTTCTGTTGAAAATAATGCTGAATAACATCAGTTATACATTCTCATGTAGCAAAAGGTGACCGTAGTGCTCTAAACAAAAGCCAACCAACCACAAATTCGACCACTATACTCGTGAGAATTGATGGGGACCATATGGAAGAATATAACACATGAATTGGAAGGACAGAGTAGAGAAGGAGAAAAAATTCAAAACAGCGTGGGTATAGAAATATGCACTATCCACTTTTAAATGAGTAAATCCAAGTAACTAAGGATGGGTTTTGGTCTTTTATGGTAAGATAGCACTTAAAAATTAAAAAAGGAACAAACACTTACCTGTAAATACATACTTTTTTATAAACTGGTTAATTTGAAGTATTTTTTTATGAAATTAGCTAAACGCCTATCACTCTGCACAAAATCTAGATCTACTATTTTACTTTGCCTTCTCACACATGATAAATATGACAGTTACTTTCAAAATAACCTACAATCTAATGAGAATTTTTAAAATGCAAAAAAGAATACACGCAATTTTATGTTCTAATATGAAAATTTTCCCCGATTCGTCACTCCTTTCCTTATAA
Source organism: Dolomedes plantarius (assembly GCA_907164885.2). NCBI lineage: Eukaryota > Metazoa > Arthropoda > Arachnida > Araneae > Dolomedidae > Dolomedes > Dolomedes plantarius. The sequence goes on along the minus strand of OU015495.1, from coordinate 130,338,709 downwards.
AAACAGCCCCAAATAAAAAAAAAGTATTTATTATACACCAATTATTGTGCGTCATTTAATTAACAATAGCATCTAAAGCATTTCCTGAAAATTTTATCAAATTATATGCATTATTATGTGCAATATCATGATAACCATAGAGATTCTGCAAAAAAACATAATTCTGAGAAAAACTCATTTAAAGTTGTTTGTCACTTCAATTTTGTAGCAGAAGATGGTTTTTTTTAAATAGCTATAACTCTGCTTATAATTGATGTAGAATGAAAATCAAACGGTTTTGAAAAGGGAAGAGATTGAATTACACGATTCTTGCAAAAAAATGAAATTGATCAAAGTAGTCAAAAAATGACATTTCAACGTGGGCAGTCACCTTAAAACTCCTGTGGTCTTTATCACGGTCACACCCGGGTTTAATTTAATTCCGCGACGTGTTATATACAGACCGAAAATAACGAAGAAAACAATTCCTTGAAAGAACAATTTATTTTATCAGATGATGTTAAATTGCCGTTGGTTGGAACGAGTGTTGTCTTACCAATTCAACAGTTAAAATTACTTCCGACTAAATCTCTCGTTATCCGGTTTTTTGATTACCCCTGGTTAACACACCTGAATTATATTTAGGTTCGCAGTTTAAACGGCTTAGATTAGTACTGTCGATACTTGAAAGAACACTGATAGGTATCTAAGAAAGATGCGGTTTACCAGGGGGGAGCTCTTTATGCCGGAAAGGGGATAAGTACAGATGGTTTCTTCAAGGTTTTGTGGCCTTGCTATGAAACCACAAAAAGGAGCGGTGGCTGGCCGGGAAATGCTGTAATAAGTTTCTGCCTTTCAAGGTCAATAGCTTTTTTTTTAAAAAAAAGAAGAGAAAAATAATTTTAAACGACCCTAAGCTTAATGTCTATTGCATAAACCCTTTAAAATGGCCATTTATTTCCGAGAAAGTAGTGATAAGATGTGACATTTCGATTGGTGGGAGAAGACATTTCAACCTTAATCTAAACTGGTGGTTGTGTTAAATGGCGAACCTTTTACGCTGTGCTATCAATCGTTTAGTTTGTAAAATTTTCGTTTAGGTGTCTTAAATTCGCGTCTGAGAATTATCAATGAATTATATATATAATATATATATATATATATATATATATATATATATATATATATATAATATATATATATATATATATATATGGGATAGGATAGCCGTGCGGGGTTTTTAATAAATAAACTATTATAATCTAAACTAACATTTATGAACATTACACGTGCCCCCCAACAACGCACGTGTAATGGGGTTGAAATAAATTAAAACGTTAATAGAAATTCAGTTTAAACCGGAAAATTGTAGAAAACTTTTAAGAAAGTTGATTTTTTCCCGCTTTTTCAAACTGTGAAACTGAAGATTCCGAGTATGTCTTTAGCCTTAACATAGTTTTAACAATGATATGATCCATAACAAAATTGCAATGCTGTTTTATTTTTTTCATTTTATTTATATTATATTTAGTTTTCTTACTGTATAACTTTTGAATACTACTCAAACATCAATTCTATTGTTATTCAATTTTAAAAAAACATAAATTTCATATTTAAGGTTCATCCGGCAGTCAATGCGCTGAGGAGGGCCCTAACTGAATTCAATTCGTGCCCCCCCCCCCGCCCAAAAAAAAAAGTTAGAGCACGCTACGCTTATGGTGCGAACTCCACGCGCTAACCACTAGGATGTCCCGAGCCATTTTAAAACGTATCTGTAAACTATAAACGGGGGAAAAAACTTGCAATTTTTAAATGACGGTGTGCCATCTGATTTTATTTACTAAATCAAATTATACAGGATTCCCACCAGTTGTTCAACATTATCGATTTAGTAAGAAAAGACACCTTGCGCACATTAGTACTCAAAACAGAATGTAAAAAACGAACATTTGTATGGTCCTGATTTTCAACACTATGGCGTCGTGATACGTCGTGTGGCAGCGAGGAATCCAGTCCACAGTGCAAATGCGTATAGTGGCTAATGGAGAGCATTTTCAGCAACATAAAAATTTGATCCTGAAGATAGGGAAGTGTCTCAGTTTCTTTCTTCCACTCTTTATGACATGACAATTTTCGAAATCGTGACCAAACAAAGGTTCATTTTCCTACATTCTGTTGTAAGTATTAATGTGCGCAAGGTGTCTTTCTTACTAAATCGATGATGCTGAACAACTTTGTAATTGACTTTTTTCCCGTATCTCGTACCGTATTTGAGATAAAAACGCTAATTCCAAAATTTGCCGGTAGATGGCGTTGTAAGTTGTCTCATCGAGTAGCGCATAGCCTTTTTTACTATACCTAGACACCCATTTTATGGCCTAAGCTGTCACCGTTTATGGTGCATATACATTGGTGCAGAGTTCTCTGCCTGTGCCTTGGGGAATCCAGTGATTTATGTTCACTCTGTACTCTGTACTATGCGTGGATAGCCTCCTCTGGCGGTCCATCAAGAAAGGGCGGGGGGTCAGAGGGTCAAATGGTGTCGAACGGGGTCGGGGAGACACCAGATCAAAGAAACCTTGGGGGCGGGAATGGGGGTGGTTCTAAATACCGTGTCTAATGTTACCGTGACTAATGTGATGACAGGAGTCGGGGGTCTGCAGGCAGAGATCTCTGCACCAATCTATATGCGCTATTAGAAGTTAAGGGGTGTAACGGATCTAGGTGGGATCCCTGTATATGCTATCGCTTTACCTTTTGTCTCTACCAGTGGGTAAAATAAAGCAATTCAACTAGCGCGCAATTAGGGTAAAGATAACGGAATCGACTGCAACAAGTCCTTATACTGCCTTCTGAAACTATTAAAATATTTCGCGTAAAAAAATTTTTCAGCTATTGTGTACACGCCGAACATTTCTATTTTCTTGCGTAAAAATTGGCGAAATCAGTCTTTACACACCGGCAAAATTGTCTCCCTCCACCAACAACAACAACCTGGAAAAATAGATCGTCCAGATCTCGAATTCAATTACACGAAAGAAAAAAAAGAAGCCCCAAAAAAGCTAGAATTAGATAAGTGTTGTACAACGCCGTCACGGTGACTGCATTCGGTAATTTAAGCAGGACATCTCAAAAGGGTTGTTGGAACAGCGGGTGTCCGTCCCGGTTCATTATCGTCATCCTGGAATGAGGGTGTTGGTGGAAAAAAAAATCGAAACAAGTCTCCTGACCTCACCCCCTCCAGAGGGCCTTGACCTTCTTTGTTTGAATCGTCTGAGCTCTTTACCTCCTCTTTTTAGCTTTCGGTTTCGTTGATTGTTAGGGATTTCGAAACTCCGGTGAAAAGAGCATAACCATTGAGTGGCACAAAAGAACAGCACGGCAAATAGATATTTCAGCTGGCTTTTTTTTTATTTTTTAAATGCAAATAAGAAATTAATCCGTCAAGGTAGCTTTCATTCAAACTGAATAATTAATTGTTTTTGGTAGTTTCAAGGGGAGGTCATGATATCAGGTATATTCGTTTTCTCTCTTTACAAATAAAATTTTTTAGCTGATTCGCAGTCATTAAAAAGATTATTTAGAATGCATGTGACTGAAAAATATTTAACTGAAATTAACATTAACTAAAAAAAAAATATTTGTTATAAATGAAAATTCTGTGCTCGATTCTTATGATATCTTGCAACACGCAGCTGATTATCCCAAACTAATCCGGAGTAATGTAAATCACGCGTTGTGAAAAAGATTAGTATCTCTTAAAGACAAATTTTTCAGTGGTCTTACCCTACCTGTGAGCTGTATTCGTTATTAGAAAAGATGATGAAAATGAATAGAAGCGAACGTAATAGATTCCATATGTCAGTGCTCCCCAAACTTTTTATCGCCGCGGACCGGTCAACGTTTGATAATTTTACCCGGTCAACGTTTGATAATTTTACCGCGGACCGGTCAGCGTTTGATAATTTTACCGCGGACCGGTCAACGTTTGATAATTTTACCGCGGACCGGTCAACGTTTGATAATTTTACCGCGGACCAGTCAACGTTTGATAATTTTACCGCGGACCAGTCAACGTTTGATAATTTTACCGCGGACCGGTCAACGTTTGATAATTTCACCACGGCCCGGTGAGGGGGGGGGGCGTTGATTGTTTATATTTTAGATTGTTTTGATATAATAATTTTAATTTAATTGTTCTTAAACATGCCTTCAAAAATAAAATACAGTTACACCAAAAATTAATATAAAGTAATTTAACATCTTAACTAAATAGAACACTAAATCAATGAGAACCCTGAGCTTGTGGCCCTAAGCTGGCGGCCCGGTACCATTTGATCCACGGACCGATACCGGTCCGCGGCCCGGGGGGTTGGGGACCACTGCCATATGTCATAAGGTTTTTCATGTAACGAGGCTCCATCAAAAAAATTAAACTTTCCCAGCTCATCTCAAAAACATATACTTGTTCGTGTAAAGCAGTGGTTCCCAACCGGTGGTCCGCGAGAGCCCCGGAAGTGGTCCGGCACCACATATAAAATAATTTCCAAATAAGTCGGGATTTTGAAAGCAATGTTCATTGAACTAGACGGGCCGAATATAGCCGATGACTATCAGGTGTTAAATAAAATTTCTTAAAGTTTAACAATTATTCTACTATTAGAATGATACAAATAATTTTCATACCCTCGGAAGCGCCCCCCCCCCCCTCAAGTCGGTGGGGATGAGGGTGTTGGTCCGCAGACTTCTACGGCTGGGAACCACTTCTGTAAAGTCTTTGCATTTATTTATTTAATATACTTTCGTAAAATATCCAAAATCCATTTCAAAGTGGCCAGCCATATTCTTTAAAAGTAACCGTGGCGTATCACATCTGTACTAAATAACTGGCCCCCGGGATTAGATAGAGCCACTCGATTCTTTATAATTACTATAATCTCCCTTATGGTCGGGACGAAAGTGACTGTGCAGATTTCTTCAATGAAAAGGATGTGAGTGGTGTGTGTCTTAAAGCTTCTCAGCCGGGGATTCCTTTGAGCTGTAAATATGGCTGTCCATTCTGTCATCGTTGTGCCCGTCGTTATTGTTTTCGTAACTCATGAAGAGATCTCCGCCATGACTCGGGGACGAAGGTAAAGATCTCTTCATCCAGCAAATTTCCCCAAATTTGTTGAGGAGGGGCCGTATTTCCAGCTATTGACACGTGACTGCAGTTGACAAGTTTATTGAGGCTCTGCTGTGTACTGACCCTATTGGATTCGCTTACCTCAATGTTAACCTATGGAGAAAGCGTATCCACTATTTACAGCTACATAATTGCTGATAATCCAATCAAAATGGCATTTTCCAGACAGCCGGAACTTTTCTGCACCTCGAAACAGGGTTCATTTTATAAAATTCGTCCACTAAAGGGCTTAAGGGGCGTTTAAAACACACAGTACCAGATTCCATCCCCCACCCCCCAAATAATTTAAATTTTAAAATATTGTTTGCAATTTTTTTTAAAAGAGGAAAAATACCCCAGGGTGTAAAATTTATTTCTCTATTACGAGGTGCAATTTAAAAGAAAGAATCTTTAAATCCAAGTGGGCAATCCTTGAGGTTAACATTGAGGTGAACAAATCCACTAGGGTTAGTACACAGCAGTCTTAAGAGATGGTTCGTTCCGTCATGTGACATTAAAAAGGAAAAATTCATTTTTCCAGCTGAAATCAGATTTTTATAGCAGTAAATCACATTACTCGAAGAAGGAAATGAATAATAAATTAATATCACAGCTTGGAAACAAAGGAATTCATGAGCGCTTAAAACACCTATACCAGATATTTCCCCCGAATAATTTAAATTAAAAAATGTTATTTGCATTTTTCAAAAAAACGAAAAATGCTCTGAAGAGAAATATGTGAAGAGATGGCGCTGCAAGCCCATCGTTTGATTTTATTCTCAAATGTTTGCAATTCGAATTTCGCCTTCGTCTCTCTTCTTTGTTGTTGCTAGAGTGATGCATCAGTTTTAGAATGTAGCGTGCTTTGAAGGAGATTAAGATCCCATAATATGTCTATACCTTTGTATTTAGTTAATTTTGAGGCTTTCCAGCCTATTATCATCTTCTTGTAAATATGTAATATATTAAATTCATTAAAAAAACATGCAAAATGATTTAAACCTTGCACCACTTCGTTTGAAGTTTCTCACTCTTTAGTTTCGTTTCTAGTAGAAAATAGTAGCCATATTTCTTCAGCCCCCAAAGTGTGAAATTTCTTTCTCTATTACAAAGTACAATTTTAAAAAAAATTCAATCCAAGTCCGCACTCCTTGATACATTTTCTCCATAGGGTAACATTGAGGTAAGCGAATCCATAATATTAGTAAACAGCAGCCTGAAAAAACTCTTAAGTACGAAGTGTAACGCAAGTATTTGTAGCCAAATAAATAGGAATATACACTCCTATAGACGAAATTAGTTACACAATCATGACTACAAGATTCTAATTATTGTAAAATTTTCAGCTACCCGTAGCCGTCACACAATCCGCCCGTCTTAGCCGAAAGGTAGCTGGCGGAACAAATGCGTGATATTTTATAATTCGGGAAGTTAATCTTCCCGTATGTGTGCTCCTCCTGCGAACGATCACACCAAAGTCGCCGAGTGCGCTAACGATGGAAAAGCCCAGAGAATATCTAATGTCACCGTTGTGGATTAATTCTCTTTGTAAAGGCAAATAACGCATCACGCCTTCTCGTAATGTGCTTCCATAAGTGCGTCAATGGCAACAGTCGTTGCGCCCCGTACGCGAAAACAAAGAATTTCCCATCCGACTGAGAGTTTAATCTGATACCCACCCTCCCTCCATTATTTCCGATTCGAGAATGAAAATGAGGATGGAGGAATTTGACCCCGGACCTTACCACTCCTCATGCGTTTGGTCTTTTGTTGAAATACTCCCGCCTCTTATGTCTCTCTGGATACTAGTTCCTCATGACTTAGCAGTATATTAATTTTTTTTTAAAGAAATAAAAACACGCACCAGGTTTGATGGCGCAAACCGATAATTCGAACGTCATTTGGTGGTCTGACCAAGCAACTAATGGTAAAAATGAGGGTGAAATTTATTACCCACAATTTTTTGTAACCTTTATTAATTGAAAGAAATAATATTTTATATATATATGTGTGTGTGTGTGTGTGTGTGTGTGTGTGTGTGTGTGAGTAACAAGAAAACGCATCTTCCTAAATTACTTTTAAAGCATATCTCTTTTAAATAAAGTACCCCTTTTCAAATTGTAACCTAAAATAATGTGAGTTATAATTTATATTGGCCCTGCAGATCATTAAGAAGGCATGTGAATTATCTGAACTCAATAACATCCCCATAATATCTGGTCGGAGACCGAAAACCTCATTAAATTTGTATATAATAAATAGGTCTTGTTTTCAAATTCTTCATTTTTGGTGAAACGCAGAGCAAGTGTGTAACCTAGAAATTAGTTAATCCCCGAGAGAACGACTACGTAGACACGTAAACTCCACGAGACTAAATTCGTCCAATTAAAAAATAAGTAATTTCGGCCCACCTGGTGTCAATGTCACCAAAGAGTCGTTTAATATTTGCCTGAACAGTATTTCTCTTCACGCTTAACTCTCCTTGCTGTCAGATCTGATGTCCATGGACGCCAGAAGTCCAGTGGTCACGACGACTCTACTCTTAACTTTGTCATGTAAACACCTCTCCGCGCCCAGTCCTGTTGCATGGACGCAGGGCAAGTCCAGTGGCCACTGCTGATAATGCCTTCGTAATGCGTACTGATTAAATAAAAGTGATTTCCCGGATAATGTCCGTGATTAGTGTATCGCTTCTATAGCTCCATGTCTGTGCTTTTCTCGTCACCCAACAAGCGACTGCATGTGTATGATCAAACACTTCGGCCGACTGCATCTCTCCAAGCTGTCCGCAGATATGCAATTCATTCTCGTGTGTTAATTGTGTTGTGATTATTATAACATATATATTTATCTTATTAGTATATATTACTATAGATCAAACTTGTTTCTGTATCACGCATAAAACTACAGTTCAGCTTCTAAAATGCTGCAAGGTATCGGACATCGGAACGTGTTTTTTAATCAAAGATTATTCAGATGTAACACAACCACGCAAAACATATCCATGTTTAAATAATATACCAGAAAAGCTCTCCGGATTCGTTATAAAATAGTCCGTTCCAAACTTCAAATTTAAATTAATAATTTTTGCTGAAAGCTGGTATATATTTCCTTGAAATTTTTAGCAAGAAATACATGTTTGTGTATAGCAACGTCTTGCAACCATCCTAATATTTATAGATTAGGTGACTGCATCGAAGCTCTAGTTTACTTTTTAAAAGACAGAAAAGTTTCACACCCTAAAGACAAAATGTTTTGCAAGAAATTATATTTTTCTGGAAAATAATTCTGTAAAATTATAACATTTTTAATAGAGCATTTCGTGTCAGTAATTTTGCCAGACATGCATCGATGAATTTTATGGTTTGTTCTCCGAGATGCTCTAAAGCTTTTCTTGTGAAACATGTGGTAAACTTGGTAAACGTTTTGGTTATTTAATATATCAACTTTTAAAACCACAAAGTTTAGTTCAAGTATTACCTACAGGAAATTCGTGGATTACGTAGAAGAGGAACACATAAGTTCTCAGAATCTATTATAAAAATTAAGGATATGCCTATAGGTGCTTATGGAAAATATTTTTCACATTTTATGTCAAAAAGTTTAATAGTCTTTACCCCTAGAGACAATCACACCTAATGTGGCTCTGGGGGATAACCATAATTATGAACTAGTAGTCTTAGTTTCTTATTGTGAATTTTAAGATGCTGCGTGGTTATGTTATTCGATTAGAATTTTTATGCATGACTATGTTTTTGTTCAGTTTCTTAACTCCTCTCTCAGGGCTGGCCTTTGCTTCGACTTACATGCTGGACAAAGGTCGCTTTCGGATTCACATGACTGCAGTCCTACTTTCGCTTGAGAATTTTTGACGAAATACGCATGGTCACACTCTTATAGAGGTCAACAGATTTGTCTCCCCTTCATTGTCTTTCTGCAGAAAAAAGGTGTCTTCTGTGACATCCTGCCTGAAATATTTCTTATCTTGGCTCGATTACCCTCGTTTTTTTTTCCTCCCAGTTCGTCGGTGAGTGGTATCAACGGTGGTGTCCGCGTTGTTTTGGGGGGGATTAGAGACAAGAGCCCACAAACGGCCGTCTGTGAGCAGGAAAAGAAATCGAAAGTTCCAAACTCCGCAGACAATAAAATTGAGGTTCGGGAGGTCAAGGCTCGGGCCAGTCAGACTATTTCTTTTCAAGAACATCCTCTTGGCGATAATAAAATAGGATAGGATCCCCGCTGGTGAAACTGCTTTGTTTTGTCATAGCTGGTTGTGTCTCATTCGGTTGGGTTCGTGCGCATGCCCAGTTCGAAAATATTTTCAGCCCATTAAATGATTATGTAAAACACTGTGCGATGTTCGCCTGAAAACAATGCCTCTGTTATTGATGTTTAGCTGCATCCGAACAGGAATTCACGAGCTATTTTTAAATATAGCCTTGTTGAACTGGAGTCAGATTGTTATTCCATATATTTTTTGTGAAACAGAAATTCCGGATCAAAGCATTTATATTTTCATCTTATATATTTCCACCATTAGCATAAGTTAGTGCACGAACAAAATTCTGTAATTTTTTCTTTCCGCGTCTCATACGCAAATAAAGGTACAGTCCATGAACCCATATATCCTCAGTAGGATCATTACAACTCGAGGATCAGTAATAAAGTCCTCCTTGGATAATTTAAGCAAGTTAGGATGTGGCTAGGAGTGGCCTGCTCATTATTACAAATTTTACAAGTGGGAAACGTTTTTGTTTGTCGGTCAAATTTTAGGCACCTCAAGTGGCCACTGGCACACCCAGAGATTGAAGTTTGCTCAGCTCTATCGTCCTTGAAGATAAGAGCTCTGTCAGGGCAGACACCAAGTACCAGTCATGGGCCGGGGGAGATCTCCAAGTGCTCTGGATAAAATATCTCTTTGCGAAATAAGTCTCCAGATAAGTAAGAGCTGAAGAAGTTGATGAACGTACAGCGGTACCCTCCTTGCTAGGATGTCAGCCATCTTATTACCAAATAGGCCCACAATGAGAGGGGACCCACTGCAAATAAATATCATGGTCCACAGAGAGACGACCTAGATGTTGCAGGATGGATAAGCCGGCTCTGTCGTCCACTCTCGTCCAGTTGCTCAGATGCTGGATAGAACTGAGGCTATCTGATAAAATACATATATCGTTAAACCCTCCTCTGTAGCAGGTAAGAGAAACAGGGTACAGAATGAACATGTCGAGCAAATCTCCATTTCCTGAAAAGTGTAGAAAATTTGTCAAGTCGTGAATATTACTTTATGCAGAATTCATACCTGGCACCGAACTGAACGATCTTCGATTGGCCTCGAAATAAAACTAAATTTAGAGAAAGTGAAAACAGAGGGAAGAGTTAGGAAGGGTCAAGGTTTCTATTGGAGAATCGTTTATCAGATTTTACATTCCAGACATCCTTGGGATGTAGAGGTATCCAGCTGTGCGAAATCCTCCTGCAGTGCATGGTCGGTAATGTTATTTATTTGGTACCACGCACTGTGATGACGTACAGTTTTACTTCACAACGTTTAGAGGGGGACAGCCATTGTAATTTATAGTTTAACCTTGCTTGTCGTGACTGATGGGTGTATGCACTGATCTCCGAGGTTTGTTCTCATATTAGACATCTTGAAGCTGACATCCAGGGGAGTTCCTTCATTCATGGATCTTTTAAAATGTATTGCCAGTTGTAGCTTATCTACTAGTTTTTATTTTACGAGCAAGAGAGTTTTTTAATACAAGTTTGTTATTTTAAAAAACTGAAGGAAATTCCCGGTTTCTTATATAGGAAAATCTATCAAATTATTGCTTTAATGATATATTGATTTTAAGTATAAACGTTAAAGTAGGTTTTCCCAGCGCGAGAGATGAGTAATTACCCAGAAATGTGAAATAAACACATTAAACATAGCAGTGTTTAGGATGTGTGGGTTTCATAGAAGGGAAAGCAAAACAGTTTCCTCTACTAACCGTGAATTTTTAAAGTATCTGAATTTTATACATGTAAGTGTATGTATGTATGCACACACACACATTGTATAAAATATATATTCGGTTATATATATATATATATATGCATTTATGAAATTAAAGTAGATGCTATACTGAAAAAGGGGGGGGGGGAACCTCATTTCTCTCCCTCTCTTTTCAGTTTTTAACCTTAAATTCCCTTCTCTCTTTTTTTTTTTTCAAATAGGGTATTCTACCGCTAATGCGTTGCACTATCCACCCAGTGGCGCGATTATAATTTATTTCTAGGGGATAGTTTAATGAAAAACATAAGGTTTTTTTTAATAGCATCTAGTATTTCAACATTTGCATAGCTTTTCTCAATGAATTTCTGTATTTGCTAACTGTCGGGAGACGGGTTACAATGTCAAATATTCCCCTTCTCGTGATCACGCCTCTTTATCCTGCCTCAGTCCATAGTCCTCTATTAGACTTCCAGTTCATAGCCTCTGTTGCCATCTTCAGACCAATTATATTATTTTGACAACGAGTTGTGAATCTGTCTATTATCCCAAAATTGTAGATATTATGAGTAATTTATGATTTTGCTGTAAAATTAAGGGTAAAATAATGGCCCAAATTACTATGCTTAAATAGTAATTTAATTTTGCGGGGGGGGGGGGTGAGAGGTCTGTGTATATTTATTTTTTATTATACTACAACATGTGACAATTTTATACACTGAAACAGGAATACGTTTTTGACAGGAACAGTTTTGGCGTTTTTTGTTTGGATAATTTATGATGGATGGATATAATTGATAAATTAAGGTGTCAGTTGATAAATTCAGCTGAAAATATTAGATTATGGGTCTGAAGGAAAATTAGAAGTAGATAATTTTTTTTAAAGTCATACAGTAGAGTTACAATACACAATTTAATCTAATTTTTAAAATGAAGAAAAACAGAGTTTTTTCGACGCCCCATGCTTCATGTGTTGTATCGTGTTGCGATAATCCTGTTCATACCCGATAACGAAATCCACCACAGTTGTAGCTGTGCAAAAGCAAATGTGATTATCTTCAGCAGTAAAGGGTGCTCCTTCTAAGCTTTCGGCGCTAACCTGACAGTTGCAGAAATGTATAATTACTGCTACTGTAAATCAAATTTTTCTTCCGTATATGTGCAATTAGAATGTGTGCATAGTACATTGGTCGTAAATTTACTTCAAATTCTGATCCAAGTACGTATGGCTATGTTGTTAATTCTTTAGCATTCACTTTTGTAGATCTTTGGCTCAATGGAAGCATCGTAGAAATCACAGGTTGCCATTAAACTTACTGAAATGCTCGCAACTGAACATCTGTATTCCATATTTCTAGTTATAATACTTCGTTAATTAACTCTAGACATTTTATTTCATAAGTAGGGAAACAAAGCAAACGTCATCTAACCATGCAAAGAATGTCTTCTTAATCCTCTTCGCTGTAAATTTTCTTTCATAATTTTTTCTTGTATTAATTTCTTTCATTCTGAATTACTTTTTATCCCTCCGAAAAATTAAACCACTACTTATAGCCCGGGTAATAGTTTTAACACATTCCATAGTGCCTTAACGTTACTTAACCTCGTCCCTTTTATGGCGTTTTCGACCTCCAGCTGCGATTAGGTAATAGGATACGTTTAATCTCTTGCTCCGGTTAAACCTGGACGAAATATAGCGAGGTCATGTAAGGTGGTGCAGAACAATGGAGTCTTAATGGAGTCTTAAACTGCTACAAACACGGCCAGCTGCAGGGATGGCATCGTGTCAGAAAGTTCTTTTTTGAACTACTCAAGATCATTACTTGGTAACTATATGAGGGTGTCTGTTATGTCCAGCGACGAAGCAAATCGCCTCTCCCGTCACGAACTTCTAAAGGACATGGTCGAACGCGATGGGACGTCATAGGCGAATTCCAGACCGATCTCGTGTGGGAGGAATTATGGATGTTTTGCACTGTTAGTTAATACGCCTGTCTTATGGTTGGAGTACTTTATACTAGATTGGTGATCTTGTTTGCTATCTGAAGGATTCATGGTCTTGCGTAGGATCATGTTTTCAACGAAAGACTTTGAAATATATTTCGCACAAGTAACGTAAGCCTAGTTCATATTATTGGAAGTTTGTAGTCACCTTTGAAGTTTAAGCAAAATACGCAATCGATAGTTTATATCAAATTAAGCAGTTTGATAGTTTAAGAAAAAACTGCCAAATATTACATAAAAACTTCATGGTTCTAGCAGAGTCTACATTAAGAAAAATAACAATAAATGTCGCAATAATCTGAAACACTCTATTGTCTATATAAATAAAGTAACAGACGTATTTGTCGAGTCACGTGAACGTCACGTCTCCGGGTCTCACTCATCCTGAGAATGCGATTTTGGCGGCCATTTTGTTTTGGTCGAAAATCGGTGTATTATTTTTCTCATGAAAGTACACAAATCTTACATATTTGGAAAGAGCTTTGAAAAGTGAACTTTTTCTGCTTACAGTTATTCTGTTACTTTAATAGTTTTAAAGATATTATAATTCTAAAAAAGACCTCCACCGGAGAAGCAGACCACTCCAAGCAGTATGGTGCAGCCATCTGTCGGCAGCGACGGGAATGAAAATTAACGGGAATTTAACACATTTGTATGGCCCTGAAAAGGGCCTTTTTTCTCTTTTGTGGGGCCCGAGCATAGCCGGGCTTCGCCCGGCTAGTAGTTAATATTCCCAATTATACAGCTGCAATCCCGAATCAGGCTTTGGTCATTTCCGTGTCGTCCTCCTCTTAGGGAGCAGTGCTGGTTCACCTATAGGGTGATCCCATAAAGAAATAGCAACTAAATCGCGGTGGATAACAAAAGACGAATGTCCCACGACAAAGTTCCTCCTCATTAGACAATATATAAATATATATATATATGTGTGTGTGTGTAAGTAAGTAATATACCCATTACATCACGTCCTTAAATTATAACCTGAAAGGGAAAACTAGCTCATATTTACGTGGCTGGAGCTAGATTCAGCCTGAAGGAATAAAATTTAAATTTGGAAACAGTGAGAGCCGAATCGTTTATTAGGGCGACAAGAGTACATCCGTTCATTCCAGAACAACAGCTCGGAAGTAATATCACCATTCAACAGTAAACGTGAGAGGAACATGTGACTATTTGTAGGGTCAGCAGATTCAGGGGCTCGCGATGCTACTAACCCACTCCTGAATTCGAACATATACACGTGTAGAAACGCAAAGGCATGCGATTCGTGGGAAGTTCTGTGGCTAAAGGTTTTAAAGCGATAAATTAATATAACTGGGGATTGGATTTAGTAAAGGGAGTTTAAATGCTAGAACGGAGGGCATAATATTTAAAATAATATATATATGTATGTGTATATATATATATATACACACACACACACACACACACACACACACACACACACACACACAGCTTCAGGGATTTCGAGTTTCTTCATTTTTTCTCAGGAAAACTATTCAATTCACTGTCTCAAAAGTTAAAACAGAAAAGTAAAATGTTGTTAATATCTGATGCAAATAAATTTAATGATATATGCCCCAGAGCATTGGTTGATTTTGCAATCCATATTCAAGGCAGCATCGGTTTTTCTAAATTAGTCCCTTCTATTTTCATCAATGAAAGAAAAGAACAAACATTTTCCATTCGTAGCTTATTGAGTGGGGTAATTCACGGGATTCAATTATAAAGCCTAGATTCCTTTACAATCGTCACAGCATGCGTTAAGTGAACACTTGTGGAATGCTTAAGCATTCTATTGTTTCAGACATCACGAGTACAATTACCTTAAGTAGTCTACTGCTCTTTACCCTCCCATCTCATCAACCACTACGTGTGTAGATTTGCAGATGATATAATTTGCGAATTTGTGGTCCTCCTTTTTAACAAAAATGTGTGTATTTTTATGAAATTAGTGCTCGCTTCACAGCAATTATGCAGTTCAAAGGAAAAAAACGTTTTACAGGCGGAGGTCGAAATGAACAAAGTCCTGATAAGGGTGAGGTGTTAATGTATAAGGTGGTGGATCGGTTCTCTCAGATCTTAAATTCCGATTTTTAGCTGCGGGAAATTTTTCTCTGTGTATTTTTTTCATCAATGATGAGCAAATGCATATAATTTAATTTTGGTTTTTGCATATGATGGGTAAACGTTTTAAGTAAAAGAGCGAGTAGTTTTTGAAATTTTTGAATGTGGTAAATGTTCTGTCGGGAATTATTGACGTCTATCGTTACAAAATTAAATTTTTTAAAAGAATGTAAAATAAAAGTATTTTCGGAAAACACGCGTATTTCATTTTATGATCCGTTTTCGATGCTGCATGGACTAATCAGTGTTTAGCAAAATACTTCGAGTAAAATTCCCCATAGCCTTCTTAAGGATTGAAGACTTGAAGACAAATTCGGAGTAAATTTATTTCGCATGGTTACGTCATAGGAGAATAGTTAGAATGTTAAAATATTAGTTACTTGTTACATGCTTCTGTGGCGTAGATTGGAGAACAAATTATAATGTATTGTGGCCTTCTGGATTTAAGTGCAGTTCTTTTTCGACAAGTTTACTAAATTGTAAAATATTACTAATCGTAAGATATGTACCTTTTGATGATATCAATTTCAGGCTAAAGTAGACATGCAATATTGGATCAGTAAGCTAAAATTAAAGTTGAAGTAAAAAAAAAAAAAAAAAATCCAATTTATGGAAAGTAATATTTGTAAAACAGGAATACACAGCTTCTTAAAATCCTCAAAAATTAAGAAACCTGTAAGTTCTTTTTGATATTCCTCAAGTTTCGTTTTAGTAATTCTTATTTTTGATTTGTTTGAGACCTCACGCGTATATATTTGTACTAGCTGAATACCCGTACTTCGCTACAGAGTACATTCAAATTAAATACAACGGTCAATGTATGTAATTAATGCCAATATATATATATATATATATATATATATATATATATATATATATATATATATATATATATATATATATATATATTTATTTATTTATTTATATATAATAAATACAACGATCAATGTATGCAATTGGTGTAAAAAACACAAAAAAATATATTCTAAAAAATCGTAACGGATATTTTTATTGACAAAATAAAATAATGTACAAGAAAATATTCAAATTAAATCTAATTGAATATACTAAAGAATATAGTACAGTTAATATAGTGCAGTTTGAGGAACATTTCTTTTACTGTATTTTAATATTTTTTTTTGATAAAGTACGATCGTTTGCCGCATTAGCAAGAAAAAAAATATTCTTTTGCCTGTCGTTGTTATGCACGTGACGCAAAATTAGTTTAAAGTATCACAAAAAGAAAAGAAAAACCACGTGATCAGAATTTAATAAATTAAATTATAAAAATTAATCTTTAAAAATTCACCAAAAATCAGAAAATGGAGGTAAAGATTCGAAAAAGATTTCATTTTAAAGAAATTTTTATAATCTTTCTCTTGATATAAATTTTTTAACTCTCAGATTATTATTTTAAATGCAAAGTTGAAAAAAGTTACAAAAACAGCTTAAAAATTTAATTTAAAAAAATCTAAGAAGAATTTTTCAAAAATCTTTCTTAGTGCACCCCAACACCATAAGAAGAATCGCCATACAAAGTTTCAGCCCTTTAGGTCCAGCGGTTTGGTCTGTGCGTTTATATGTCAGTCAGGCAGTCACGGAACTGTTATATACATATAGATTAATTTGCAGAATGTAGAACACATTTATGGCAATACACGCATTTGTGTACTCGTGCATGATCTGGTATTTAGCGTACATATTACTATGTCAGAAACCACTATACTTAATTTCCCTATTTTTGGTTTTTACTGAGGAACACATCTGGTCTACAGCTGGAAACAAATAGATTCATTTCATCGTGGAGAAATTTTAAAACCATGGAAAAGGGGGGGGGGGGGAGATGTGTGACGAGTCACAGGTGAAGAATCTGAGTTTCCTATCGTTTAGAAAGTATTACTCAGTTTTTTTTCACCCTCATTAATAACTGTGAATCACTTATCTTCTCATTTGACTGCTACAAACTCGGGTGGAGAAGAACAGCTTATGTCATGAATCAGCATGGATGAATCAGCTGAGAGGTCGTGGAAGTTTAGCAGAATTGAGGTCAGAATTTTCAAAATTTGAACGTATATGACACACATTTTACAAAAGTCAATTCTAAATGCGTGGTTCAAAATGCCTAAAGTAGCAAAGAAAAGTGTTATTTTGTTTACACAAATACCCTATACATTTTAAGTCATATTTGGCTTATAGGAAATTCACCAGTACGATTGAAATCTATTTACTTTTCAACCTATAAATTTCTTTCAAATAGAAGTTATCAGCGAAAAGTATATTTAAGTTTTCAGTTGTTTATTTGCATGCCTCTGTATTAGATGTTATGCCCCCACAAAAAATAAATAAATAAATAAATAAAAATCAAAGGATTATACCAGAGATCCTCCGTTTTATCGACTGGATATTAAAAAGGAAAATCACAGATTCGTCTTTATAATGTTGTAGTCTGTTTGTCTATATGGCTAAACGAAATGTACACAGAACGTTCATAAGGCTACTCTGTACTAACCCTATTGGATTCGCTCACCTCTATGTTAACCTATCGAGAAAATTTGTCTAAGGATTGTCGACTTGGATTTAAAGACTTTTAAAATTGTACTCCGTAATAGAGAAAAAAAATTTACACGTTGGGACATTTTTCGTTTAAAAAAAATTTAAATAATTTAAAATTTGAATTATTTGGGGGAAAATCTGGTATAGTGTTTCATAAACGCTCATAAATTCCTTTATTTCACGAAATTTATAAAATGAATCCTGCTGCAAGGTGCAGAAAAGTTCAGGCTATCTGAAAATACCATTGTGATTGGA
Source organism: Dolomedes plantarius (assembly GCA_907164885.2). Classification (NCBI taxonomy): domain Eukaryota; kingdom Metazoa; phylum Arthropoda; class Arachnida; order Araneae; family Dolomedidae; genus Dolomedes; species Dolomedes plantarius. The sequence goes on along the minus strand of OU015495.1, from coordinate 130,320,632 downwards.
TTATCAGCCTTTATGTAACCTCGGTGTTAACCTATGGAGAAAATGTGTTTACTATTTACAGCTACATAAATGTTATTTTCAGATAACCTGAACTTCTCTGCACCTTGCATCAAGATTCATTTTCAAATTTTCGTGGAACAAAGGAATTTATGAGCGCTTATGAAACACACTGTACCAGATTTTTCTCCTGAATAATTTAAATTTTAAAATATTATTTGCATTTTTAAAAAGAAAAACCGAAAAATGCCACAAGGTGTAAAATTTCTCTTTCTATTACGGAGTACAATTTTTAAAAATCAATCTTTAAATCCAAGTCGGCAATAATTGGACACATTTTCTCAATAGGTTAATATTGAGGTGAGCGAATCCAATAGGGTTAGTACACGGCAGCCTTAATTTCGAAACACGAAATAAGGTTTCGAAAGCCATTTACCTCCCTACGTGAACTCTATTGAATTCGAGGTATAATCAAGCTGTCTGGAATAATCTGCAATTTTACTGTGTTCATGCTACTCCATTTTTCCCCCACAGAATATTTCATTCAAACTGACCTTTAGTAATTATTATATTTTCAAATACCTCAAGTTTCCTTGCACACCCTCCGGTAGATTCAGTGCTCCTCTGATGCAGAACTGCGCATTAAAAGCTAAAAGCATCAATTTCCTTCGTCTTTTCTCTGTTTAATATACATATATTCACACTGAATACATAACCATAAACGGCATACTTGATTGTACGTTTACTAACGAATTAAATATTTTTCCTTTGCGAGAAAAAATACGTGACTATCTAGAATTAGAACTAAAAAAAAAAGTTCTCCCTCAGTATGCAGTCAGTACTAGTTTGCCTGAGTATTTTTCTGAACTTTGAATATTTTTCGTCCATAGAGGTTCTGAAGATGAAAAAAAAAAGTGGTTTTTATTTGTAGGAGTTCAATGCTCTTTCGAATGCTTTTCTCTTTTTCTTATTTCATTCTTTTTACCATTCGTAATGCCGGGGAAGTCCATCGATATTCTCCTGATGCAGGGCTGAATGCTGTTCAAAATCTTTCCCTCCCCCTGAAAGTTCTCGCTTTTGAAGAGAGCTTTGTCGTCATGATGTGTTTACCAAACGCACTTAGCTCACTAACTGTCAGCGGTGACGTACGTAAGGACTGTCCACAGACCACCTAGAAAAAAAAATTAGAATTTTTGATAAGGTACTTCTATCCATGCATTACTTTTTTTTATTATTATTTAAATAATGTTGGACAATGTCTTGAATTTTTTATGAGAACATTTTTGAAAATTTAAAGGTTTTCACCATTTCTAAAGGGACATTTTCTTCTAGCTTTATATATATAACTAGTTGGATACCCGTGCTCCGCTACGGAGAACATTCAAATTAAATACAACGGTCAGTGTATGCAATTAATGCCCAAAAAACAAAAATATATACAGTCAAACCTCGATATCTCGAACTTGAAGGGAGAGACAAAAAAATTCGAAATATCGAAAATTCGAATTATCGAAAATCGCATGTTATCAATAGTAATAGTGAAAATAAAAGCTTTTTTTACATACCTTTTTAAAAAGTAATCCATATTTTTATTTTAATAAACACTATTTACAAAATTCTTTGAAAAAAGATTCAATTGTTGTTTGCTTCAGAAAAGAGTCTGAAATTTTATCTATTACACTTTCTAAGTGGACAATGGCTTTAAATGTCTCCTCTTACCTATTTGGTTGACTTTCAACATATCTTCTCAAAGCGTCTACTGCAAATAGTCCTTCTTTGTTTGTCACATTAGGTGGCAAATGGCGGATTTCGTCCTCCTCTTCTTCTGATAATACACAAGAAACTTTCGTCTGACGGATGATGTCATTGTCCTCCCACTGACCACACACTATTACCGTATCATCTGCGATGACAAAGTCATTAAATTGCATGTTATCGAGGTGCATGAGCATCGAGGCTCTAGCTTGAATGCAAGACAGCACAGGCATGCAATCACACCTGTAATTTTGTTTTCTTTCACTTCTTGTTGCAATGATAAGAAATTCTACAATCTTCTTGGAAGCCACCCACCTCTTGATTTTTGTCCATGCCTTAATTTCCTGTTTTGTTAAAACCATCCCAACCCCTCTAGAAAGTAACCTTGGAGAATAAAAGGAGAAAAAATAAAAGAAAGGATCGATGGTCACTGCATATGCATGGCACCTAACTGAAACGAGATAAGAAAACAATAAACAAGAATTTCAAATCCCATCTTGGAGGACAAGAGAAGTTGTCATTTCACTCTGTCATCTTTCGTCTTTATATCCCTTCTTTTTAAAGTTTATGCAGGATTTTACCACTGTAATGTTTGAATAGCTTTTAAGAATTTCTATTTTTAGAAATGCTTTTTAGAAATTTCTATTTTTTGGATATTATTTTTTTGTTTTTAGAAAAATTTTTTCCTCCATTCATGGAAAAAATTCAAGTTATCGAGGGATGAGCCAAAAAAATTCGCCAAATCAAGGTTTTTTTAACATTGAGTGCATAGGAAATTTGAAGGGAATTTTTATTTCTTCGAGATATCGAAAAATTCGCGAAATCGAGGTTCGAGTTAGCGAGGTTTGACTGTATTTATAAAAAAATCGTAACGGATATTTTTATAGACAAAATAATGTAGAAGAAAATATTCAAATTAAATAATACGGTCAATGTATGCAATTAATTTGTATGTTTAATATCCATAAAACATACTAATTTCAATTAAATTCTTAAAAAACTTCCATCTCAATTAGTCTAGAAGTTAAATTTTATCTTTTACCGTATTTTAATAATTTTTTTGTCAATTTATTTCGTTGTTATGCGCAAAATTAATTTAAAGTATCACAAAAAGAAAAGAAAAACCACGTGATCAGCATTTGATAAATTAGAAAAATTAATCTTTAAAATTCACCAAAAATCACAAAATGGAATTAAAGATTCGGAAAAGATTTCATTTTAAAGGAATTTTTATGACCTTTCTCGTGATATAAATTTTATAACCCTCAGATTATTATTTTAAATGCAAACTTTAAAGAATGTTACAAAAACAGCTTAAAAGTTTAATTTAAAAAAAAATCTAAGCAGAATTTTTCAAAAATATTTCTTAGTGCACCCTTACACTATAATACGAATCGCCATGCAAAATTTCAGCCCTTTTGGTCCAGCGATTTTGTCTGTCCGTTATCTGTCAGTCAGTCAGGCAGTTACGGCACTGTTTTATATATATATAGATACGATTGGGAGGATATCTTTCTACCATCTATTTAAATTGCTTTCAGTACGAGAAACACTATTCTAAAAGCGAAATACAGAATAGGAAAATTTGGAGTAGTTTAAAAATTCTTCGGATCTCTTTTTTAAATCGTTTCGATCCTTTAATTTAAAGTGGTGGCTCATTGGCTCTGAGAAAATGTAATTCAAGTTGTGATCGTTCCATTTCTATTGCCTATTTATGATGCATGTGAGGTGTACAGTTATTTATAATCCATAAATATTACACTGACTCTCATTTGACTCTTTATGATTTTTATTTTTTGGCTAAGGAAAAAAGTTATATTTGACTGCTTTATGCGCGATTTTAATGCACTGGAATCAGTTTAAAGTGTAACCCTTATATGGGGTGGCGGAACTGATGGCTTAGTGAACAAGTAGTAATCGCACTGAATAATATTTTATCGGTGTGTTGGACTTCTTGCAGATCTGGGTTCATCTACATTCAGAACCGGGTTTCATCTATATTTAGAAATTTTTTACTGGGTTCAAGTCGCTCTGTTGTTGTAAAATAAGTTCAAATCGTTTGACTGAATTTATAACTGTGTTTGAGATCGTTCTTTTTGGAGCTTGGGATCTTCAATTGTATATTTATCGCCTCGAATCCATTCTAAAAATGGTGGAAGCTACTCCTTATCTTAAATTTACATTTTGTTTTTATTTTTCAACTTTAGTTTTTTTTAAATTTCATTGACAAGTTTAAGCATCTTACATCTGTGCTTTTTAAATGTGGGTGACGCTTTTCTGGGGTTTGCTCCCCGAAAAAAAAAAGGTTCCTCCTAATTATATCTATTGCCAGAAAATCCTGTTACTCTTATCTTACACAAGAAAACAGTGGCGTAGTCAGCAGGTTAAGAAGGGCTCATTTTATGCATCAATAACAGATGAAATATAGAGAAATATTCATAATTTGTTTTATTGCATTCACTAACTTAGGAGACGTTTTAACCCTAAACTTTCAATAATTAAAAAATTGACTATTTGACAACAGATTTGGTGTTATTGATTATATAGGGTAAGTGTCTCAAATATCGCCCCTGTGCCTAATATCGCCTACTCGTGTTTCTAAAGTATGATTCGCGCTATGTATGAGAAAATTCAGTAACTTCTTAGCTCTGGGTTTGTACTAACAGCGGCGATAGCGACAACGCTCTTATCACTGACAACAGAAACTATATGGCGTCTGAAGTTGTTTTGGCTGTTGTCTTCTTAAACTTTGGCTCCAAAGAATCAGAATCCAGTGAATGACCAGGTAGGTGCGTCCAAATTCTAATTTTGCTTATGAAAGTGCATTGAACAGAGACTTTGCTAGCAACGCCTGTTAACAGGTGCTCCTAATTTCGCCTGGTAGGCGGTAAGAGGAACAGGGGTAAGCGATATTAGGAACCGCTCTGGAGTTCACTGGAAATTTCAATTTTTCCAATTTAGCTTCATAACTTAAACTGGCACTGGTTTTTGAGCTGGTGGATCTCAGGATACCAAAGGAAATAGTTCTTAGGGATGTTCTCTGAGTTTCCAGCCTAATCAGAAACTAAAAAGTGGATGAAATGTTGAAAAGAAGTTAGAGTAGGCGATATTTGGGACACTTACCTTACTTTAAAAAAAATAATGTAAAGAGAATGGCATAAACGAATTCCACATTTGCTTTAAAAATGTATCTCACTCTTCGAATTTCTCGATTTTCGAATGTCAACTATATGAAGTGCTTGAGGTTCCTTTTATTGCACTGGTCGCTGAGTAGTCACTTCTTCCGGTTGACTGCGACTGTTCATATCGAAACATCCAACTTCATGCCAAATAGGGATTGTGTTTCGTTGCTTGCGTTATGCTTTCTATGGTTTGCTTAAAATGCACTGCGTAAATAGATGTACTATTCCAAAGCAAATGATTCACTGAAGTGTTATCAATCCTTCAATGGCCGGTCTTAAGATTGCTGTGTACTTACCCTATTGGATTCGCTCACCTCAGTGTTAACCTATGGAGAAAATGTGTCTGCTATTGACAGCTACATAAATGCTGATAATCCAATAAAAATGGTATTTTCAGATAGCCTGAGCTTCTCAGCACCTTGCAACAGGATTCGTTTTATAAATTTCGTCCGTCAAAGGAATCTATGAGCGTTTAAAACACACTGTACCAGATTTTTTTTTCCTCGGATAAGTTAAATTTTAAAATATTATTTGCATTTTTAAAAAGAAAAACCAAAAAATGCCCCAAGGTGTAAAATTTCTCTCTCTATTATGGAGTGCAATTTTTAAAAATAAAACTTTAAATCCAAGTCGGCAATCCTTGGACACATTTTCTCCATAGGTTATCATTGCGGTGAACTGATCCAATATAGTTAGTACACAGCAGCTTTAATGACTGGAAATACCTCTTCAGAATTCGAACTCTTTAGGGTTCGGATATTTACCCCCCCCCCCTCCAGGGGCGTAGCAAGTATAACTGGCGCCCGGGACACAAGACCTTTTTGGTGCCCCCCCCCATGGTCTTGGGGACCATTTGGGGCCCTTCTGCGAGTGGCGCCCGGGGCATGATAGACCCCCGTTGCCCACCTTTCCTCGCTACGCCACTGCCCCCCCCCTCCCCCCACTCCGCAGACGTACAGGGTAACTAGGAATCCACTTCTATTGGAGTGAAGTTTTCTATTCAGTGTCTAGTGTTATGACTCATCCGAGTAACGGCAATCCTTGTAGTTCATTTATAAAAAAAAGCTTTGTAAACGTCATCCGGCAGCCAACTTTGCAACTGAAGCAATATGCCTTGGAAGTTAATTAACCGAAAGACAAAATAACTTCGTCGAAGTTTCCCAATTTCTTCGGCACCAGTTTGTTTTTCACAACTTTGTCATGCCATTGATACGAATGGACGCCTTAGCAAATCGACTTCGATTATTTCTTTTGGCTCCTACTTCATGGCTTGGAAGCAGCCGCGTAATCTCAATCGGAACGAAACTTTCTTCAGGATCAAGCACTTTCCCTTTCTTCTCATTGTTGAGCGGTCTATTGTTGGGTCATCCTCCTCTTGGGGTCAAGGCTGTGGTCATTGGCGGCGATGCTCAGAGGCAAGAGACCGGACACGCTCTCCTGGACACGGCGGTCGTCGCTGGATGGACTTGCGCCTTTTGTCTCTCTCTCTGTGCGATGTCCGGATGTTTTGACTTTGCCAGAGGGTGACTACCCCTTGCCATATGGATAAGATCTCCAGTAGAAGATCGGGAATTCGGCATCACAGATCTCTCTGTTTTTTATTGTCTTGAAAAGATATGGTCTTGAGCTCACGGAATTCAATACCTGTATAAAAAACTCCAGAATCGAGCAACGCTTCAAAACTTTAAGGCACGTAAGATTGCCATTAAAGCAAACATCTTTAACTTAACGTACAATAGCATGTGCTATAAATTTTAAATGCACGCAATGGGGCAAAACATGTATTTACTGTTTAAAAACAATTATTTACTGTTGTAGAACTCCTCATGGTTTTAAGTCGTTGAAGACCACCATGCACTTCAGCTTTTGTACTTTTAATTACGGGTACAAAGGAAAACATACACACACCGATAAACATAACAATTAGATTATATTACAAGACATGCATGGCGACACACTTTGTCGGACTCCTAGCATGAACAAGGTGACGCTAACAGCCTGTGAGAATTACTATTAATAGCATCTCAGTCAGTGAAAATTGCAGTTAAAAGCATCTATCATGCTGTTTTATTTATTTGTTGCATTCTCAAAAAAAAAAATAAAAATTAATAGCGGAAAAGGGCAAGTACTGCCCTTTTCCGCTATTAAAGGCTGCCTAGGGGCTTTATTAGCCCCTAGGCAGCCTTGGCCCTCCATTATTTTAATGATTAAATTCACATAAGAACTAAATATAATAAACTGTATTACAGGTTCATTCACGGAATAAAAATTAAAATGACAGTTACTGAAAGAGAGAAATCTAGTGACAGCTCCACATAAATTGTTCTTCATCGAAACAGTCTCTGAAATATTCATCGATAATTATCAGAAAGTGCTTTGAAGTATTTGTTTCTCTTAAACCATTTCCCTAAATAATCGACTGAATTTGTAGCAAGTCTTGAAACAACTTGTCAAATACTGAACCAGACATTGCACATCATATCACATCGAAGCAAAGTCACACCCTGAATAGATACCAAAAAATAAGTACATATAGCCATTTTGTAAAAAACTAGGGGCTTCGCCCCTAGCCTCGCTACGCTTGCTCCTCTGGTGAATCAAGTGAATGAATGACTCAATAGTTTTTTACAGCGATTGAGTCATTCATTTGTTTACAGTTGAAGCATCCCCCCCCCCTCCCGACGAAATGGATGAAGCCCGGCGAAATGGATGGTATTTCTTTAAAATTCAATTAAAAATCGAAATTTTAAGATAGAGACTTGAAATGAAGTTTATATGAATGAGAAAGCTTTCATCTTCCAGTTGATATAAATATTTTCTTTGTAACATAATAAGTCTGAGCTCATCGAATTTATATATCTCGAAACGCATAAATTTTTCCAAAAAAAGGGTTTTCAATTTTAATAAAAATATCAGTCTGTTTTAAATTAATTTTAAACAAATGAGGTCTTGTTTGAAGGAGAAATGTCTGTAGTCTTAGATTGTAAAAAAAAAAAAATTCTACGATCCTTTTTTGGCGAGTTATCGTAATCTGAACATGAAAAAGTCAATATTTTCCCACAAAACATAAAATTTTAAAAAAACTTAAAGTCCGACGAATATGAGACATGTCTTACTTTCTTCCCCACATTGTTCTGCATCGATTGGTATCGGTCTCAACCCCATACCCCCAGCGGTTTCGGAGGAGATAGCGTGACAAGCTTTTGACAGCGGCGGCGGCGGCAGCGGCAGTTAGTTCTTTTTAGAATAGAGAGAATCAAAATTTGCTAAAATCTCTGGTAATAAAAGTTATTTTACATCAATAAGGAAGTAATTACTTTTTCTCAATTAAAACGATGTTTATTATTATTGGGTAGCTTACTGATTATTGAATAAAAAATAACAAAAGAAAATAAGTCCAAGATATTTCTTCCATTAAAGGGGGCCTCGGGCTTTTGAAGTTCTGGAACTACGGCTTTAGCGTTGTAGCGTGAGGCAAGTATGGGGTTATTTTTCACAAGACCCCACAGGGTGCACGAACACAACTGCGTGCTTATCGAATACCATTTTCCAGGTCCCATCGTTTTGAACATGTGTGTGAATTCCGAGCGGATTAAAAAATACGATAGCAGCAAATGCCGCCAGAATTTTTAGCCTGAAAGTTAAGCCCAGGCATATCGGTTTCCCGAGCAAGATGTGGGAATATCTGTTTTGGAAAACAAAAGCGTCTCCCATCGCCTTTCTTAGAAATAGCTCAATGCGAGTTTGACACTACAGCGTAATAAAGTTTGCCGGAATGTTCGTCGTTAAGAAAAACTGTCACCAGCTAATCCGCACGGCCCCCGCTCTGGAAAACTGTTGCTTTCTGAGGAATTTCAAGACATGCCGTAAAAGAAAGGACCGCAAGATATAGTCAGAGACTTGGGGATTTTGAGAGAGAGCCTCGTTGAAACATCTAATGGTGAATATACATTGGTGCAGAGTTCTCTGCCTGTGCCTTGGGGAATCCAGTGATTTATGTTCACTCTGTACTCTGTATATGCGTGGATCGCCTCCTCTGGCGGCCCGGATACATAGCATCAAAGAAAGGGCGGGGGGGGGGGGGGTCAGCGGGTCAAATGGTGTCGAGCGGGGTCGGGGAGACACCAGATCAAAGAAACCTTGGGGGCGGGAATGGGGGTGATTCTAAATACCGTGTCTAATGTTACCGTGACTAATGTGATGACAGGAGTCGGGGGTCTGGAGGCAGAGAACTCTGTACCAATCTGTATGCGCTATAACTAGCGGCGATACGTTGAGAGCTCCCGCTAAGGCGTCCTAGCCTCGGAGCGCCGATGATAAATCGCTGACGCACTTGTCCTACTGTAACTACTAAAATGACAAGCTGATTTACGGTATCTTTTTTAATTTAATTTGTTTTACTTCATTAAATTTTTGTTTAAGCTTTGGCCTTATCATTCACAACTCGGACTGTTTTTCTCGGTCACGATTTTATTAATTTTAAAAAAGACTCGGGAGAAAAGCCTTTGACGCCACAGCGTCATGAGGCAGAGTATTTCTTCCCGTTGTGTATTACTTGTATTGTGTTCTCAAAAATCCTCAATGTACTGCGTTTCGTTTGCCCGATCGTCTTGAATTTGGGAAGGGGGGGGGGGGGCCCCAAACAGGATAAAAAAAAATTTTATTACCGAATCACTTGCGGGCAAAATAATACATTTTCCACAAAGAGACAAGTAAGCACCACCGACCATTACTGTTTGTATGTGTCTGCTTGAATTTACCGCATCGTACACTATACTGAAAAAATTTGAATGTCTCCTCCGCTGAAGGAATTAACAATGCTAACGAATTATTAATGCTTGCCTCCGTCTACTGTTACTCATAATGAAAACACTTTAATCGATTGATGCCCTTATTGAGATAAGTTGCCTCGGAAACGCCTATAATTTACGTTCTCGAAATAGGGTAGCATGTTTTCTTAACAATTGTAAAACTATTGACAACCAACTTCGATGATTAGTACTGGTGGTTATGCATTTTAGTAACACCGCGCGAAAAGTTATTAAAATTGGCAGTCCTCTTACTGTTTGCTTAGTAACCAATCCTTTACATGCTTATATTATTCATTTAGTCATGTTCAAAATTTTAAGGAAATGACAATTTTTTTATCGCCATATAGGTCAATGATTCTGAACCTTTTTTTCGTCATGGTACACTTCTAATAATTTAAAATTTTGGCGGCACACTAACAATAAAATAAATTTAAAAGAATTTTACTTTGATAATTGACTGATGTACCTATAATATTATTTTGGAAAAATAGTATACGAAATAATTTTCATTGAAATGTAAAATGAAATTGCATTTCAATGTAAACAAAATGCTTATTTAACCACAGATTACATTTGATGTGGAATTTGAGCTTGTTTTTTTTTTTTAATAACTTCATTTATATTTGGGCGTAAAAATGATAATGCTCCTCTCATTTCGTGATCCAGATTTAATAGTTTGGATCTTTTATTCGTTTTTATGTTGGTCAAAGCCGAAAATCCGAATTCGCACAAATAAGATGTGAAAAATTGTAATAACACACTTAACGCTTTTTGTGATATTGTCGGAAAATCATATCTAAGATTAATCCAGTACGAATTAATTGATTCATTCTTCCGAATGTTTTGAAATTAAATCTCGGTTATTACACACCGAAATTAGTTCTTCCTCTTCTTTCAAAGTTAATTAATTCACCGACGTATCGTCTATCACAAATGGATTTCGAATCCAATAATTTTTTTTTAAATTTTTAAATTTTGAAAGTAATGAACAATTCTTTGCTCTAGTAATGTCAAATGATAAATAACTATCTTATAATTCATTTTATAAAACTTTTCTCAACTACCAAGATTCAAACTTTTCTAAACTACCTTCTTATGCTTTATTCCTCCATAAAATAATTTTTTTTAAAATCCCAACAATTTATCTATTGAGTTTAAGGGGGGAGATCGCCTTTGCACTCGCAAAAATGCACTGATTTTACTACTGAGCTTCATGTGTTGTCAAACAGTTAATTTGTAATTAATTTAAACCAATTTTTTAGGTTGAATTTTACAAAGCTTTATCTATTAGAAAACAAAACAGAATTGTTGGGAGATTATTAGAAATTTAATGTAAAAAAAATTAAGATAAATGTTTTATGAATAATGAATGCATTTCGTGCAGATTTTTTTTAAAAACTATGAGATATATATTAAATTATTTGTATATATTCTATCCATAGGTTACACTTTAATCTACACTTAAAATAATTACCATATTTCACATAAAAACATTTTTTCAGGCAAATGTATTGCAATGTACAAGAAATATAAATTTTTTTCACAAAAAATTGCTGTAAAAAAATTACTAATATGTACTTACCTAAATTTAGGTGGAAATTGTATAAACATACTAGATATACATGTATACAAAATTTTAGTAATTTGTGACCATTAGTTTTGAAGAAATAGTGCGCAAAAGTTTGAAAATAAGGTTTTAGAAAAAGCCATTTAAATTTTAAATAAATTACTGTACTATTAGCTTTATACATTTGGCCATAAAATCTGTTCTAATTGTATTATCGATACTTAATTTTTCTTAAAGATTCCTTACATTCCATTCTTCAAAATTTAAATTATAATAAAAAATTGAGTTTTTTGAAGGTTTTAAGGTGATCTTCCCCCTTAATATAATTTCTCTCGGTCATTGCACACTTGTATTTATGTTATTGAAAATAACAAAAATATCACATAAGTAAGCTAGCTTAACACACCATATTTTGTGTCATCCAACAAATCAACAGAATAATTATCTTGTTCAAAAAATATCTTTATCTGTTTTTTTTTTAATTCAAGCACGCGAGAAAAAACTTTCCCTCCAGACAATCACCTAACTTCCGTGTGCAGTAACAACGATTCCTATTTAGACTCCACAACCTGGCATAATTGACTAAATAGGTGGTTTTTTAATGGTCTTGATTTCATGTAATTGATCATTTTAACACATTGTTCCAGCACTATTTTCAATTCTGATGGTAATTGTTTGTCTGATTTCGCTTATGTATGAGTATTCGCAGTGGCGGCACACTAAAGTGCCGCGACTCAGTGGTTGAGATTACTGATCTAGGTACTAGAAGTTTACGGAAAATCTTTTACTTAATCCACATTTTGTTGTAAAAAAAATTTTTTTTTTGATTCATTTGAGAAGTGTCCAACAACTTCGATGATTAGTGCTGGTGGTTATACAAGAAATGTTGACTAAAATTTACAATCCTCTTTCTGTTTGCTCAGTAATCACTCTTATATACCTATCTATCTATCTATATATATATATACATACATACAGAGGCTGTTCACACATTTTTTAGACGATGTATATTGTATTCACAAAACTAAATTACATAAAATTCTTGTGTTTTAAATGTTCTATTTGACATTCCTTATTCTGAACTATCTTTCGACACCGCAATTTCCAGGATAATAACGCCTTTTGAAGTGTCAGAAGAGGTATTCTATCGCATTCTCCCTGAACAGCTTTCCAGAGTCCTGTAAGTTGTTTTGGGACGACGTTTGAATAATGCAGATTTTAAAAGTCCGAAAGCACAAAAATCCATAGGTGATACATCGGGAGATTTAGTAGGGATATCAGTGAAGGGTATGGCCTTGATACCAGTTTTTTGTTCCATTTCTTTTAGGAAATTTACAGTGGATTTTGATGTGTGACTGCTAGCTTTGTCCTGATGGAGTCTCACAGATTGATGGCACTGTGGGTAAAGCGATGGTATTTCATTCAGAAAAATTAGCGATAAAATACGTTTCTGATAGTATTTGGAGTTAATCTTGACATTTTTTTCCACTCTCTTTATTTTTAACTTGCCATTATAAGAAAAACCAGCAACAATCATGAATCCCTTAGAAAAACTTTCTTTCGATTCTTTGAACCATGTACTTAAATTTTTTTCTCCCCTTTTATGATAATAAATGGCTCTTTTTTTTGTTGCAATCATTTAAATACACCCATGATTCCTCTATTATGACAATTGTTTTCCATTTTTCTTTGGATAAGTGTTTCTCATATAGAATTCTGCAGCGTGTCCTGCGTTCAGCGATATGATTTGGAAGAAGACGATGCACATTGCGTTTTTTCGCTTTCTTAAGATTTCAATCAACGTTTATCATTTTGTTTACAGTGGACACCGAGCATTTTAATGATTTTGCAACTGTCCTTTGACTAGGGGGATTTTCTTTTAACATTAAACAACGTACCTTTGCAATAGTCGAAGATGTCCGTTTTTTCCTTGGATACTTGTTTGGAATTTTTGTCCCACTTGAGGCTCCAATTTGACGTTTTTTTCCTTTCTTGTTGACGATATTACCTATCGACGCTTTAGATATCACAAAACCATGTCTCTCACATCGTTTTTGGATAACGGAGTATGCATATTTCTCTTCGGAAAGAGCATAAATGTAGCCTTCGAACCACTGCTTTGTTAAAAACGCCATTTTGAATAAAAACAAAACTTTCAAGCCGTAGACGATAATTTTGACATTTAAAAACATAGTACAATTGCAATTATTTCTTTTGTAGCAAACGAATTTTTATTACCGCTTACCAAAATCGTCTAAAAAATGTGCGAACAGCCTCTGTATATATATAAAACAGTTCCGTGACTAACTGACAGATAACGCACAGACCAAACCGCTGGACCTAAAGGGCTGAAATTTTGCATGGCGATTCTTCGTATAGTGAAGGGTTCATTAAGAAAGATTTTTGAAAAATTCTTCTTAGATTTTTAAAAATTAAATTTTTAAGCCTTTTTGTAACATTCTTTAAAGTTTGCATTAAAAATAATAATCTGAGGGTTATAAAATTTATATCACGAGAAAGATCATAAAAATTCCTTTAAAATGAAATCTTTTTCGAATCTTTACCTCCATTTTCTTATTTTTGGTGAATTTTTAAAGATTAATTTTTATAATTTATTAAATGCTGATCACGTGGTTTCTTTTTGTGATACTTTAATTTTGCGTCACGTGCATAACAGCGAAATAAATTGACCAAAGAAATATTAAAATGCGGTAAAAGATAAAATTTAACTACAAGACTAATTGAGATGAGTTTTTTAAGAATTTAATTCAAATTAGTATAATTTATGAATATTAAACATACAAATTATTTGCATACATTGACCGTTGTGTTTAATTTGAATATTTTCCTCTACATTATTTTGTCTATAAAAATATCCCTTACGATTTATTTATATATATATATATATATATATATATATATATATATATATATATATATATATATATGCATTAATTGCATACATTGACCGTTGTTTTTAATTTGAATGTACTCCGTAGCGAAGCAAGTGTATTCAGCTAGTACATACATATTATTCATTTAGTTATGTGCAGAAATTTAACGAAAATGACAATTTTTTTAATCATCTAGGTTCTAGATGTTTACGGAAACGTTTTTATTTGGTCCAAATTTTGTTGTAAAAAAACTTTTTTTTGAATGCTTTAGGCGTGTCTGGCGCCTTCCCAAAGCTTGACTTATTTTTTATTAAGAACCATGGAAACCTCCGTAATGATACTTACTGCAGCAGTAGTACCTTTATTAACTTGAGACCGAATTTTAATGAACCGTCTTCACTAAACGTCACTATAATTAAACTGAAGACCGGTTATGGGTTTAGAAAAAAAAGGATTAAAAATGTAAACTGATGATATAGTATCCGTTTAAGTTCGAATAATAAATTAAAATTAAATAAGTGTATCTACTTCTTGTTTCGGTTGTTTAAAGGAAATTTATTTCCCCCCTCCTTAACTGCGATTTTAACCGGAATAAAGGAGAGTGTAAAAAAAGCTTACAATCTTTTAAAACATTTGCTTAAATATTACTATTTAATCAAATAAACTAGCTGCCGAGCAAAAATAATTTAAAACCATTAAAGGGATGATGGACATTACAAAGCAATTTTTGAAATTTTTACCTCAAAGATATGAAATTTTGCATATATATTCATTAAAGTATAACTATAAAATTAACCTTATAAAATTTTATAAATATTTTTAAAAAAATTTTACATATTTGAAAATTAAAATTTTTATTATGCTTTTAAAATGCTCCTTGAGATCCATTTTTTAACTTCCCCCTTAATTTTGCATTTCTATTGATTAAAAATACATTTTGATTAGTGTTATGTATTACTTTGTGCTTTCGTTGAATAGTTAATTTTTAGGAAATATTTTTATGCTTGTACTCTGAATTTTCGCGAAATTTTTGTACTTTTCTACACTTAAGTTCAATTTTGATAATCTGAATGATGTCGAAACCTGAAATCAATACATAACTTAATTTTAATGGATAAGAGGAGTCTTTATTATAAATTTTATAAAATTTCGTCAAAAATTGGGACGCAAGGAGCATTTTCAAAGACTTGCAAATCTGGAAATGACTCATTTTGATAAAAAGGCCATTTAAACGATATTTTTTCACCTACCTTTAATATTTACTTTTCTAAAGCTACCAAGTTTTCATTTTACTTTTCATTACATATTTAAAATGCATTTTATTCCAATATTTACATATTTAAAAAATATTAATACACCCCAAAAAAAATAATTTGAAATTCCACCATCCCCTTAAGAAAAACTATTTATAGCCAGAATTTTATTTTGTATTGGTTTCGCTGCTTCAAATTTTAAAAAAAAAAATTTTAATTTCTTTTACTCTCACGTGGGATGTACACCCACAAAGATGTATTGGAGTGATATGATGGTATTAAGCCATGAATGTGAATTTAGAAATGTATTTGCATATCATAAAGAAATTAAATATACCATGTTGATATTTTAAGGTAATGATCTGAAGCAATTAATGTGCATTTTTGTTTTTATTGCGTTTTCAACAGAATAACTATCACATTATGATTTACTTTTACATGCGATAAATTGCTGTATCAATGATCAAAATTACATTGAATGATATTTTTTTTTGGTTTGAAACAAAAGAACAATTCTATTTAGTATTTATATAACTTTACCCTAACATTGTCATCTTTCTTTTTAAGGTAAGTGTATCATTCCTGTTATCATCTTCGAAATAATTTGGCTTTTCTACAAATATGTAAGTAGTTACTTTTCTCATTTTATGTTTTCTTAAAAAGTGGTACTACACTTCTCTTAAAATAATTCCAACGCATATTTTGCGTTCCTCTCAGGATACGAGTATTCTACGACAAATGAGAAATTTATTTAAGGATAGAATGTACACGAAATGTGTGTGTGTATGCATGCATGTATAAAGAAAATTCAAGTAGGATGTTATTTGCGGTAGTATGAATGGATCTGTGCGAAATTCTTACACTGATAAAACTAACAAAAAGATAAGGCCAAAGAATTTCCAAATCTGTGTAGAAACTACATTAATAACCCTTTTTGTAAAACAAATATCTATATATATAAAACAGTGCCGTAACTGACTGACTGACAGACAAATAACGCACAGAACAAACCGCTGGATCTAAAGGGCTGAAATTTTGCATGGCGATTCTTCTTATAGTGTAGGGATGCACTAAAAAAGATTTTTTGAAAAATTCTTCTTAGATTTTTTAAATTAAATGTTTAAGCTGTTTTTGTAACATTATTTAAAGTTTGCATTTAAAATAATAATCTGAGGGTTATAAAATTTATATCACAAGAAAGATCATAAAAATTCCTTTAAAATGAAATCTTTTTCGAATCTTTACTTCCATTTTCTGATTTTTGGTGAATTTTTAAAGATTAATTTTTAGAATTTAGTTTATTAAATACTGATCACGTGGTTTCATTTCTTTTTGGGCTACTTTAAATTAATTTTGCGTCACGTGCATAACAACGAAATAAACTGACAAAAAAAATATTAAAATACTGTAAAAGATCAAATTTAACCACTAGACTAATTGAGATGGAAGTTCTTTAAGAATTTAATTCAAATTAGTATGTTTTATGGATATTAAACATACAAATTTATTGCAGACATTGACCGTTGCATTTAATTTGAATGTACGCCGTAGCGAAACACAGGTATTCAACTAATATATAAATGTAAATGTCAAAAATATATATTACACATATTCAGTATATAAGTTGGTCTGAGCCTTTGTTAGGGCTATAACTCCATTGTTGGTGCAGGAACAGATGTGTCTACATTATGTTTGTTTTTTCTTGCATTTTCCGTTCTAAGCAAAACATGGTTCTGCATATTATTGTTATTCTTTTTTTATTATTCTTCTAGCTTCTACCCCCCTAACCACATGTGCTATCTCTGCACCATTAAATTAAACTCAAAAACATCTCCAGCAAATGCTTTGCCCGGAAAATTAGATCCGTTTACCCTTTTTTATTCGCTACTGAAACATGCCAAACTACCCTCTGTCGTCTGCTGGGATCCCCTAAAGGGTAAGGGGAGGGACTGCTGATCGAGACGTAGTCGTCGTTACCTGCCCTTTTTTATCTCGCCATGGTCATCTCAGTGGGGAAAAAACTATCCCACCCGTTTACCGCTCCGCCATCAGCTGACCATATACACACACAGATTGCTGTTTTCACGGGCTGACCATTAGACTTTTAATAAATAGTTGACTCCACGCATCAGGGGGGTCATCGCACTCGAATAACCCGCCAGTTTTGAAATTTAAATATCTCTCGTACGGGCATCATGAAAGTTCTTTTAAAAAGATATGCTCACGTGACACGCCCGCCCCTCCGTGGGGGTGAAAGGTAACTTTCGCGCCGGCCTGTTTTGGGGGAAGGATGAAAACAAAATGTTATTTTATTCCATCGGGTTTTTCCACAGCTCTGGAAGTTTATGGGGGACTTCTGATAAGCTAACAAGTAAGTTTTTTTTTTAAACTCCCGCCTTTTTGTATAAAATGAAATTAAAACGAGTTTTAATGGTCGGGATAAGTTAGGTGGAAAAAGTAAGGTGGTGGATCCTGGACGATATAAAAGGAATCGCGTGTCTGGGACAGCAGGTTTTTCCAGAGCAACCCTACGCTCCATTATTTATGCATCCTAACAAAAGTAACACATGTGCACCGTTCAATGAGAAAAAAAAAAATCTCGTATGCCCAGAACGTGGCTCTATGTACATTCAAACCCAAGTTCAGAGAGATATTTATAGGAGAGGGGCAGTTCCAGGGAACAGTCGAACACCGACTTTCTCGGTAACTTTCAAACAGTGAAATACCTACGTTGTGAAGTGGCAAGCTGCCAAGGCGTGGACCCGAGTTAGAGTAATAAAAATATTAACAATGAGTACAATGCTTTAATTTCTTTATTTCTGGAAAATGAAGCCTTTTGAAAGATGAGGTTCAGGGAATTATTCGACACTTTTCTAAACAATGCGTTAGCCTAAATTGTAATACTTTTAAACGTATGTAACACACGCAATACAGTGTATTGTTTTACTTCCTCGAAGGAACCCCGAAGAGTCGTAATAATTCGTGTGTGTGTATGTGTTTGTTTTTGTCAGTCTTGCTGCCTTAAATGCCGCGAATGGGAAGGACCTCTTGTAAATACATAAATACAAATAGCTATGTACATAATTTTTTTACTAACATTCCCCACTTTAGAAAAAATTATATTTTCTCATAGTATCTGTTCTATTCCTCAGTTTATTTTTTTTGTTATTTAATAGAAAGGGGAATCACCTGTAAACATTAAAATAAATTTGATTGTAAAACCGTAAATACAATCGCAATTTTGATTATTCGAGAAATTTTCAACAACAAGTAGGCAATTTTATGTTGTTTTTAACGTAGGATTACGTTCCTCCACAACTGTCCTCCGGAAACAAAAATTTCAGATGTCCTGCGTCGCGAGTTTTAATTTTGGCAGCGCGCCAAACCCAGTGTGTATCGCTTGGGCAAGCAGTAAATAGTTAAACATAAAAGTACCAATTTTGCGTCAATTTTGACATAAATACATACATGTTTATATATATATATATATATATATATATATATATATATATAGAGAGAGAGAGAGAGAGAGATACATAACACAAATATACATACAAAATAGGTAAGCAACGATAAGTAACCCTACGTTAATAATCCGCGGTAGTTTCGTTAGAAGAGACTACCTGAATTTTTTTTTCAACTTACTACATCACTATTTGAAGTTTATGCCAAACAGTACGGTACTGGATTGTACAACACTATGTTTGACTGCATTATAACCTTTAATTTTTTCTCCCATTTTAATGCTGTACATGATTCGCATCCCATACTTGCACGGAAGAGGCGGTGCAAGATTTGTGTATGTGAATGAGGTAGCCTACAGTGTAATTCTTAATTTACCACGAAGAATAGCCAAGGTCCACATCTCTGTTGGATCTGGTCCTCTGCGCATTCTAGTTCACTGGCTGAAGATGTTTCAACGTAACAAGGGGTAAAACGTACCGTATTTTTCGGACCACGAGACGCACCTTTTTACATAGAAAAATCGACTTAAAATTGTATACAATATTACATTTATGATGCATATTTTTTATCTTTACTAAGTAAGAAATTGAAAATATCTTTCTGTACCTAGCAAAATACAAAATATTCTTTCCTGAAAATCCTACCATAAATTTGAGGTGCGCCTTAACGTCCGGTCCGTGTTATGGCCCGAAAAATACAGTAATTTGTAGACACAGAGTAAAAACCGTCCTTGTGCCATGTACTGTATTTACCGTGAGAATCTTTAAGATGCGGATATTCCACTAATAAACACTCGGTCTGTTTCTTTTCGTTTAACTTTCTTTTTCAACCCCATATTTCAGTTGCGAACCAGATCAGAATGTGCATACTCTCATTATCAGAAAGTAACGTGTAACGACCCTTGTGGTTACTAACAAAAGAAAATGACAAGTCTCCGATAAAGTTTCTTTCTCATGTCGAGCAACCTGATTTTCTCCATTCTTTTTTGACGTGCTTCTTGGGGAGGGGGGGGGGGTAGCTAAAGATCGGGGAAGAGTTGCAAGAGCACTTTATATTTCATCGACACATACCAATGAACGGATCGCCAGAGGCTGCGGACTGCTGGGTCAGTGTTATGCTGTTGAAGTCCGCCAGGTGCCCGCGAAGGTGGGTCTTTGAACTCCGATTAAAAAACTACGCGAAGGGCTGGTTGTACATTCATCAACGGGACGGAATTCCATTGTCGAAGTGCTTGAGCCCGGAATTCTTTTTTTTTTCGGAGATATAGTTCTGGAAGTTTCAGAAGTTTGAGGCCCAGTTGGTAAATGAACTAGGTCTGTAATTAACGGATATTGCAAAATAAAAATGAGGAATCGACCACAGATTTCTCCAGAGATGTGATTTTTTTTTTAGGCGTTCAAACCTGTGAACTTTATATGCGACACATATTTGCAGCTTTTCACAGATAAATGCGTCTTATATTTTAAGGATTTAACTATGAAATGAATGAAACCTGAAGATTTGTTTCAGTCTGGCAGGATTGAAACAATTTTGCTACCGAACATTAGAACCAAACATTAGAACACAGTGTTACGTGTGAATCAATCGCTCGGATTTAGGAAGTTTCAATGGGAAAATGGACACGCTTGTAACAATCCAAAGTAATGAGTGTAAAAATGATAAGAATTGCATGTGATTTCTCGCAGTTCTATAGCATTCCACTTACCTCTATAGGGCGTGGTGGCCCAGTTGGCAAGAGCAGCGGACCAGGGATCTGAACGTCCGTTTTTCGATTCTCGTCGCTGCAAATCCACCGCCGTGTTCACTAATGGTGACCGGGGCACGTAAAAAAGGTCGTGGCTGCAATGTCCTCCAAGTTCTCAAATTTACCTCTTGAGGTGCGAGGTCAAGTGACTAGTCTTGTCACTAGACTCGGTTCAAAATTACGGGTCCGGTCATTTAGCTAAGTCGTACTCCGACCCATGTGGTGCTAATTCAAAACAGGAGCCGTCCCTTTCAGCCCAATAGCCTGTTAGGACCTGGTGAATGAAACCTCCAACCAAGGGGCATTAGCAACAACAATAACAACACTTTACCTCCATGCTTATAGTATGTTTCTCGATATTTAGAAATACTTTCGTTCTGCGAATCGTGATGGATTCTAAGGGGGAACAGAAATATTGCTAAGTATTTTTTTATATATATATATTGTCATGCATCCAAACGCTGAACAATCACACCGCGTAGCAAATTATCACCAACAAGTTTTACAAGACGATTTTAACACTTGACATTGCTTGATTATACACATACATATATGACACGTAACACCCACCAAAAAACATATATCACGCCACGAACGAAATTCTATAAAGCCAATTTAAATGGCTACTACCCTTCTTAAGCAACTTCCGAGGCAGGCTCCACAAGACCTCCTCGCTTCCCCACTGCCTACGCAGGACTCTCTTTTTCTCTACCCTTCTTCTTTGCACTTTGAAATCTATGTGCAGGTGCGTCAGCTGATCTGCTAAAAAAACGCCTTACGCAATACGAATGGCGTCGCCTGACATCACATATATATATATATATATATATATATATATATATATATATATATATATATATATATATATATATATATATATATATATATATATATATATATATATATATATATATATATATATATATATATATATATATATATATATATATATATATATATATATATAAAGGCATATCAGTTAAGTTGAAAAATGCGGTCTGTTTTCAATAGTAAATTTATTACGGGATAATATGCAAGTGTCATTTTAAGGTTATTGCATTTTATCTTATTCCAGTTTTTTTATTGGTCTAGAATAATCCCCCTTTTTTTTGTTTCCAATACAGCAGGACGAAAACTTTAGCCACAATACACAAAGACTCAGTAACAGTAATAAGAACAAATTAAGTTATAAACATTGAATTTTATCAAACGGACAAAATTAAAGCTGCAAAATTCACAAATAGTCTTCTAGCGTGCCAATAACGAGGGTGGATACATCTTTCAGTCGAAGCCGAACAGACGAGTAGGTGGCCAAGGTTCATCAATTCATCGCTACTTCAGAGGAAGCACGCTGAGCTACTCCAGATTGTAAATCGACGGAGAAAAACTGCAAGGCAATCAAGCCTAGTAGACAGTCTAAAAGTCGCTACACCCATCAGGCAATTGAAGTATAGCCTTGCCCCTTGATCCCTTTCCCCCAGTGCGATTTTATGGATATCTTTTGAGATTAATAGTAGAGACCACCAATTTTTAAGCTATCACGTTGCGAAAAGCCCGAGTGACATCTGTGCCTCTGTTGCCACGTCAATTTTTCCTTAATGTTGTGAATGATATATCTTTTGGTTTATTATTTTCTAGATTCTGATCCTAATATAGAAACTTTTATACTGACGCTGCCATTAACACTAACCATTAAATCATACTTTCATATTTTTAGGAAAACGTATGCTAATGACGTAATATATGCCACGTCATCATTTGATGAGGTTATCAAGGAATTTGATGCGGGAAAAACTTATAAATAACGAAAACATCCTCCCCGTAGATCAATTAACTGAAAGTAACATAAAGAAAGCCTAATAGCAAACACCTACCTGCATTCTCAATTACATGTAATTTTAGAGGCTATTGTTTAATTAAATTTGGGACTCAAAAATTAGCACTTAACAATAATCGCTTACGACCGTAACTCGGAGACTTTTTTTTTCCTCCACAAACGGGGCAAGCACTTTCTCTTGGGGACACTCGCCCATCCACCCCGAAATTTTGTTTGCTACTTCAATGTGGGCCCATCATATACATAGGATGATCATTTCGTTTATGTTACCTAATCTATATATATAAAACAGTTCCGTAACTGACTGAGTTTCTGACATTCAACGCACAGACCAAACCGCTGGACCTAAAGGGCTGAAATTTTGCATGGCGATTCTTCTTATAGTGTAGGGGTGCACTAAGAAAGATTTTTCAAAAATACTCCTTAGATTTTTTTAAATTAAATTTTTAAGCTGTTTTTGTAACTGTTTTTAAGTTTGCATTTAAAATTATAACTTGGGGGTTATAAAATTTATATCACGAGAAAGATCGTAAAAATTCCTTTAAAATGAAATCTCATTTTCGAATCTTTATCTTTATTTTCTGATTCTTGGTGAATTTTTAAAGATTGATTTTTAGAATTTAATTTATTAAAAGCTGATCACGTGATAACTTTTTCTGGTACTTTAAATAAATTTATCGTCACGTCCATAACAATGAAATAGACAAAAAAAAAATTTATTCTTGCTCTTGCGGCAGACGATTGGACATTATCCAAAAAAATATTAAAATACAGTAAAAGATATGTTCCTCAAACTGTACTATATTCTTTAGTATGTTTTATTAGATTTAATTTGAATATTTTCTTCTACATTATTTTGTGTATAAAAATATCCCTTGCGATTTTTCGTAAATATATTTTTTTTTTTTGTTTTTTTACATCAATTGCATACATTGATCGTTGTATTTATTATAAATATATATATATATATATATATATATATATATATTTATTTTTGGCATTAATTGCATACATTGACCGTTGCATTTAATTTGAATGCACTCCGTGGCAAAGTGCGGGTTTTCAGCTAGTATTTCATAAACAGAATCTATTTGGAGGCGAATCCTTCTGCCATAACTGCAAAGTTGTGACAATCCCTTTCTACGTCCGTTGCATACGAACATTCCTGCCCGGGAGCGAAGAGAGTGGGACAATCGAAACCCGGGACGTGATGCCGGGCCAAGATCGTAGGAATAATAATCTTTAATTCTCCACGCGTCTTCCCCTGGATGGTCGTTTGCTTGGCCATCGAATAAATAACGAACAAAATTGAACAGAAAAGGGAGGAATAAGTTCGTAAATACGGTTCCCACGATGAGGTCATTAGAACAGCGGGTGGGTCTTTGCACTCTTCCGCGAGACAAGAGACATCCCATGCATTCGGATGGTCTGTGCAGCATGAATATCTGGTGTAACTAATTCTTCGTAAAGGGTTTGTGCTGTGCACGTGATTTATTCAGATCCTTTATATCTTATTTAGTTTCGTCGTTATACATAGTTTAAGCTGTGTTTTTTTTAATTATCTAGCAGTAATAAATTAGACCGTTTTGTTTAATTTGGGGATAAATACTTTCCCGCAATATAAATTTTGTGCTTTCTGTTTTTTTGTACGTATTTTATGCCAGTAATAAATACAAGGTGTAACATTGTACAGTGGCTTAGGTAATAAATTATGTTTAATGGTGTGGTCAGGATAAAAAAGCGTCCACGGTCGATCTTCAAGTCTTACGCTCCCAGGCAGATATATAAGCTTTAGTTACGACTATCCCGCAGTAATAAACTATATGTATTCCCACAATAAATAAAATATACTTTTACGCAATGCAAACTTTGTACTTTCCATATATATATATATATATATATATATATATATATATATATATATATATATATACACAGACAGACAGACAGACAGACAGACAGACATAGTGAGGGTAAAGTACACCTGGCAGCAATCTCTAAATTACGAACCCGTTCAAATATCGATATGTTTGAGAGTTTATATTAATGTTTTGAGAAATTGTCCAAGTCCCCTCCCCCTCCCCTGTTCCCGATGCCTCTATTTCAGGGAGTTAATCTGAGCATAAAAGGTTAATTCCAGGAAAGTTATTCTGAGCACAAATAAATCCATATATCACGAAAAAGTCTTTTATGGAAAACCTTTCACAGGCAACAAATCTAGAAAACTTACATTTTGACGCAAAATTTTTTTCCCCATAACGTCGCTCTCTTACCGTGGAAAAAATTCTTCTTGTCAAAGAAATATTTTTTCAAGAAATTATGTGTATTTATGTATAAAAGCAACACACCGATTTGAGCTAGGATCTGTTGATCGAATCTTAGCTAAGACAATTTCGCTGCTGTTCCATGCATCATACGCAAGTCCCGAAAGAGCTAATAGTCGGATTATTTAAATTTAAAGATATTTTTATGTTAAAATTCGAATTTTTTTTCAGCCTTGAACCCCTATTTACCAGCAGAAAAAAATATCTTTCTATAATTTTAAAGTAACATACGGATTTTAAGGATATTTCTACAATTTTCGTAGCGCTAATTTTTTATCGTACAATTAATCATTCATTGGACTTATCAAAATTACCCCAAATCTGGCAGTCTACTCGAAATTAGTTCATGCGAATTTCTTGAATGTAAATCTGGTTGTTTGAGAGTTAAGAACGGTAAAACATAAACAGGAAGCATAATAAAATCTAGCTATTTGAGTTTAAGGCTTAATTTATTTACCTCATGTCAAAGAAAATTATGCAGTTCGGTTTAAAACAACTAAACTTTTAAACTCCTCTATTATATTGGGAGAAAGTGCCAAGACCTACGTGTGTGACAATGTAATTCCTTGCATTTCTATCGAAAATATTAAAATTCAGTTTTTCTGTCGATACCTCTTTGTAGAAATATCTAGATATAAGGTTACATTACTTTGTTGAATCTTAACTGCAAAGGGGTGTATGGTAAATAATTTTTTTCCTTTAATATCGTAGCGTATCCTGTTTAATATTAATAAGCTCATATCCTCCATGCAATATTCTGAAAGACATCTTCATCATTTCCTATAATAACCCCTTTTACCCTAGAGATAAAATCTCTGTGTCAAAATATTTTTACAAAGACAGAGCTTTCGAATGAACTCCACCTAGTGAATTAACTCCACCTTGCATGCTTCGTCCTTGGGTTAATTTCTTTTACAGCGGACATGGTTCCATTTTTCTGTAGTGGGTTGAACCCTTTCCATTCTTGAGAGAGAAAGTGCATATTGTGCGGCCGGCCAGAAGGCAACTGATTGCCATCTCTCTGGGAATGCCTGCAATAACCCTTCGGACTGGAAAAGACTGAAGGGGATGTGGAAAATTAAAACAATGTTCGGCATAGAGAAGCTTTTAACTGTTGTTGTGCAAATTATGTTTTACCAGTGACTTCAAATGTATCTTTTTCTTTTAAATTTCGGGGATGGAGATTGCATTTCATTTTATATAGATCTGCATCATCTTGGGGATTTTTTATTTGACGGGAGAAAGATAAATATTACATCAAATTTTGGGATCATATTTCTAAGTTCTGTAGTTTGATTGATGAGAACACAGATTGCAGAGGATTTTTGGCTTCAAGCGGTGCACCAATTGACATCGGAAAACTTAACATGGAGAATTTTCCATTCAGTATTTTTCCAACCACCGATTAACAAATGCACATTTTTTTTTTTTTTTAAATTTCGTTTTCGGTATTTGAAATATTTTTTTTTCCAATGCGGAGGCACTTGTCGTCAAACATTCGCCTATACTACGCCGCAGTTTTACTACCCATTTTAATATGGGGGCACCATATAGGCGGACAGCATTACCCCCTATGAAGGGACGACACAAACGGAGGGATTTTTCGTGGCGCAACCCCGGGATTCGATCCGAGCACCCCCAGCACCGAAAACCAGCGCGCTGTACCACAGGGCCGCCACAAGCCCTGAAATTAAATACAATACGAAATTAAATACAATGCTTGTGTTTTTTTTTATTTTTTAAATTTAATTTAATGTTATCCAAGGAAAATTAATAACTTAATGTTATCCAAGGACGTTTTGTTGGAATAAACGTCAATAATTTAATGCTTAGAAAAATCAAAGTTTTAAAAACTATGCGCTCTTTATTTAAACGTCTATCACACACACACACACCAACCAACACCAACACACACACACACACACACCCAACAAAAAAAAAAAAAAAAAAAAAAAAAACAAAGTTGTGGGCGGCCCGGGTGATGGCCGAATGGCTAGGGCGCTGGCCTTCGGTACCAGAGCCTGTGGGTTCGAGTCCCACTGTTGGCATGGATGTTTGTAGCCGTTCGGAATCGGCTTTAAGCAGTAGGTCCCGGTCTAATTAGCCCTCGTGCAGCAAAAAATGACCGTAGCGCTCCAAAACAAAACGAACCAAACCCACTCTCGGCATGGACGTTTGTAGCCGTTCGGAATCGGCTCTAAGCAGTAGGTCCCGGTCTAATAAGCCCTCGTGTGGCAAAAATTTATCATAGCGCTCCAAACCAAACCTTACTGTTCTGTTGCACCGCCTTAAGGCTGATGTGTACTTAACCCTATTGGATTCTCTCAGTGTTAACCTATGGAGAAAATGTGTCTACTATTTACAGCTACATGAAAGCTAATAATCCAATAAAAATGGTATTATCAGATAGCCTGTACTTTTCTGTACCTTGCTACAGGATTCATTTTATGAATTTCGTCCACCAAAGGAATTGATGAGCGTTTGAAATACAGTTTACCAGATTTTCGCCCCAAACAATTTAAATTTTAAAATATTGTTAAATTTTTTTTTTTTAAATGCCCAAGATGTAAAATTTTTTTCACTGTTACGGAGTACAATTTAAAAAAAAAAATCTTCCAATCCAAGTCGGCAATCCTTGGACACATTTTCTCCATAGGTTAACATTACGGTGAGCGAATCCAATAGGGTTAGTACACAGCAGCTTTAATAATCTCCTAATTTTGTGTCATCTCATGAAATCCGACCTGACTTACTAAATATTATATATTATAAATGACTTACTAATACTTACTAAATATTTAAATAAGATGGGATTTATCATGAGTAATCGATAGAGATCCAGCCTCGTAATTTCTTTTCAAATATTGACTTGCCACAAATTTTCCAAGCGTATGGCAAACCTTGTAAAGGCCTCTTTTAAAAGCCAGTTTTCAAATATATGTATTGTAAATGTCCTGTGACTAACAACCTTTTGTAATGTTGGGGAGAACTGGAACAAAATAAGAAAGAAAAAAAAACCTCTGCACTCCCATAAACGTCAGCGAAGTACTGACTGAGATAGAATGCTCTAATGGGGAGAGAAAAAAAACTTTTATTTATTGGATGCAATAAAAAATGCTTGCCTGGTTTTTTTCTGACCAGTTTGACCTGCACGAGAGCGTTGGAAAGGCAGCCATTCCTTAGTGGAGCTCGTAGCGGTTACAGGTCGGATGAACACTGGACGTTTGCTCATTATGGAAAGTGATGGGTAAAATAATGCTCTTCCATAGCTGGGATGGGTATTTTTATGGAGGTTTTGGTTAACAGAGCTTCGGCGTCGTTAATACGTTCATTCGCACGACCTTGAAGTGTCGAACCGCTGAGACACCCGTTCTTTGTCCGATAGAAGCGGTATTTTATTTCTATTCAATCCCGACGACATTAATTCCATTTTGCTTGTTTTTTGTCCAGTTATATTTTTACGACTTTTAACCCTTCGTTTGTTTTTTGATTTACTTAACAGTATTAGCTACAAATCTCTGATGACAGTTAACTGCAGGCAAAAAGAGATTATACGTAATCGGCTGATCTTGCCATCAGGTATTTTGAACTATTACTTTGGAGCCTTTCCAATGCGAAAAAAGAAAAAATAGGTATTTAATTATTCAACTTTTTATAACCCTTCATCGGGCGCGCCCGTGTACAGAATGCAACATTTTCGTAATTTTGAATGGTTTGTTTTTACATGTAAGGTTTGAACGTTCTAAGTAGTTTCTATTTGTAGCTACACCCTTTATTTTCTGATGGTCCCCTTAGGTCTGATTTTCTGACCCTTGCATTCCTTTCCATTCATTGGTAGTCGTGATTTAACCGTGGTAAACCAACGATTATACTGGATCTACAATACGACAAAAGCAGGAGTTGATGTACTCGATCAAATGTGCAGTTATTGCACGTTATCCCGCCTATCACGAAGATGGAATCTCGCATTGTTTTTTAGGTTTTTGGACATAATAAGGATCGATTCGCAAGTTGTCCTGAGATCCAATAAACCGGACAGTTTTGAAATAAGGCGATTGTATCTGCATTCTTTTGGCCTTTAATTATATATATATATATATATATATATATATATATATATATATATATATATATATATATCTCAATATTATCAGCATTTTATATCTTGTCATAAAACGCAGAATTATTAGTTTCAGTTTAAAAAAGATTATTACAAAAGGAATAAACAAGGTTGAAAGTGACATTGCACTTTGCCACGCTCGCCTGCTGGTGTTTAAAAAATTGGCGCGCCCGCTAAAGGGTTAATCAGCCGTGATTTCGAATTATTAAAATATGGGTATACTGCGGCCCAGTTGCTAACGGTAGACCAGTTACTGAACGTTTTCTACGCAAGAGGTAAATTTTACCCATTTGTGCAGGATTAAGAGTGAACCAATTCTTACAAATCAGGTTCGTAGGACTGTTTGTCCCAAAATAACCATCAAAAATTATAAGTCCTGGGGATTTCAAAAATATCGGATGGCACTATGAGCACATAGATGATATGGCAGGGGTGGCCGACCGGTCGATCTTCGACATGATCTTAGTCGATCGCGAGCCATAATTTCATGAATATATGGACTATGTTAGTGACAATAAGCTTCTCATTTTCCATAAAAAAATGAGAACTAGTCGATCGCCGAATATAAAATCATAGAAAAGTCGATCGCCAACTAAAAAAGATTCGTCAGCCCTGATATATGGGTTTCGTGGTTTCCCAAGTAAATAAAGCTGATTCGGCCTACTTACCCGTATAAAAATTCTCTAACGACGGCAAACCCCTTTCTGACACCGATTTAATCAGTTGCAAGGCCAGTAAATTTCTTGGGGGGTAGGGCCCTCTTTACCTTTCTCACTACCTGCCACCTTAGCTGTAGTGTGGTAGAGCAGTTATTGAACTCAACCAAATTAATGCCTTCCCGTATCATTAAACCAGTGGTTCCCAACCGGTGGTCCGCGAGAGACTCGAGAGTGGTCCGGCACCACATATAAAAAAAGTTGCTAAATAAATGGAGATTTTGAAAGCAATGTTCGCAGAACTAGATGGGCCGAATATATCCAATGACTGTCAGGTGTTGAATTAATTTTTCTTAAAAGTTTAACATAATTATTTTATTATTAGAATATGATTCTTTAGAATGTTAGTACATTAATCCTGTATCCCTTTTGCCTGAGGGATATTCTATACCCCCCCCCCGGAAGGTCCCCCCGCCCAAGTCGGTGGATAGCAGTGGTCCGCACGTGGTTCAATTTCTGGCTTAGTGGTCCGCAGACGGGTTGGGAACCATTACATTAAACAAATCGCTTTCTTATCATATTACCAAATTAGAGATTTTAGCCCTTGAAAGATCAGTAATAATTGCAAGATAAAAAGAACTTTTTATATACCATGTTTTTAAACTTTCTGTTGAATCATATAAACTTGACAATTCTATGTATTAATAAATACTTTTTTAAAATTTTTTTTGATGAATTGTCCCATCAACTTGAAAGAAAATGAAGTTAATTGGAAGTTAACTTGCGTTTAACTTTTCGTTCCCGTCCCGGCCGATTGATGGCTGCACCAGTCTACAAAACAAAATTAACTGAAAATTAATTTAATTCTGCTTTTAAAGATGGCTAAAAGTATTTAAAAAATGCATTGTCATCGTGTTCTGAGCTATTCTAAAAGTTTCAAATGTCTAGCTAGTCGGGAAGTTAGTTAAAAATCGATTGCAAGATTTGTTAGGGACAAACACACACGCAAACAAACAAGAAAGCAAGTTAATAAAAACATGGTAAAAATGACCTAATGTGAAGTTCAACCTACCACTTATGTTCCTCACGTAGGCACTGCGCCTGAATCCATCGTCCGGTACTTCTTGTATGTAATGTACATTACACTTACATATTGACTTAAAAGTTCTTTCGCTTGAAAATGTTTAGCCGTTAAACAGAGTATGGGATTAGATGAATCAAACTTCATGGTGGTGGCACATCAATTGACATCAAAGATCTTTAATCCTAGAGCTACGGAGAATTACAAAGTACTTTTTCTATGGGTATTGAATATCTGATAGTTCAACTGATGTACACCAACTTAAAAAAAGTTGGGAAAAGCTTTTCTTTCAGTTTTAGAGTAAATTTCGGGGTCGAATATGCACTCGAAGATCGGGAAACTAACTGATATACAGGTTTGCATCTTTAAAACACTGGAGTGGGTCAAATCGACTTTCGATATTTGCTATCGACTAAAATTGTTCACTTTTAATAACATGTATTTGCTTTTTTATCTTTTGTCACTATACATGCGACTTCTTCGGACACTACTTTGTCACATTATAACGTAATATTTATAGTCAATATTCTTTACTCGGATCTGGTTTTCGCAACGAACTCCAAATGTCCTTGATTGTCGCATTATGTCACTAAACTTCCGCAGTTATATCTGATGAAAATTTCTATCATCTGATATAACTGTGTCTGATTTTAAATTAAGGCGGCTCATCAGATGACGTCGCAGTTTTTGAATCCCGTTTTTTTTTTTAAGCTAAAGGGAATATTTCCCCCACTTTCTTGATAATCTCAGATTTAACAAATGCATATTTTTTAATTCTATTTTTTTTCTTTTACTTAGGTAGTCTAAATAACTAACGCGCAGTTTTTGAAATTATAAACCCCTCCGTAGTTAATACTTTTACGGGGAATTAAATTATTAATGTATACAGACACAAAACTGAAATTGTGCCTAAAATGTATTGAATCAAATTTAAGAAAGATTTTTAAAAACATGAGCACTGCATTCAGAGATCCGGTTTCGGATGATGTTCGTAACCGGATCTTTAAATGCAATAAGATCCGGTTTAAAATCTGTATTTTTAATAGGAGCGGAGTCAAAAAAAATATGCATTCGCCAGTCTGTTCTTAGTAAAATACTGAGAGGAGAATTCTCCATAGCTTAATACTGTGATTGAAGATCAAAAATGGCAACAGATACACCGCCTTAGCCCCATCAGATTTAAAAAAAGAAAAAAAAAAGTATTACGTGAAATTCGAACGTTTCCGAGACAAGTATTTTGCGCCGATTCAATTTGTTTTTAGAACGCCTATAAAACAAATATTACAGATATATAATTATATATATTCAGTGTTAAAATATGCATTACATTTAGCAATGTGACTTTTTTGTGAAGCTGTCATAACTGTTAATTTGAGATATATTAAACAACATTTTTGAACGCCCCGAGTCTCTCACATTATTTGTATGCTAAATGTGTATAAAAGGCCGTTATTCTTTTTTTTTCTCGATTGTGTCAATGGATGTAGTCTTTATTTCTCACAAACACTGTTCATCCTGATTTTTCCATTGCCTGGAAAAGCAGTGGAAAAATCAGGTCCACGTCTATATCAGGGATGTAAGTTTATTCAGTGCTATTTAAATTGATATTTTTAACATCCTGTTTAACGCAAAAAAAATCGAAACTTTTACATTGTTATAAACGTGGCTGCCAGCCAGAAAAATGTAATAAAACCAAATTGCATTTAAAAAAAAAAAACACAGATTGTAATATTTTTTTAAACCCGGCTTTTTAAAATGCTTATTTTTTTAAATTAAAAATGATTTTAACAATACAAATAAGGTATTACACACCTTAGGGTTACTTAAAGTTAAAGTTATTGTATTAAATTGTCGTCCAATTTAATCCATTAAGTTATTCACTTCCGAATTAATTTTCTGAAGATGCTTTTGTTTGATGGTGTATGCATCGTATCGTCTCTAACAGGGGGTGGCCAAGGTAAACAGTGGCAGGTGCCATTTAAGCAACGACTACATACTCGGATGATCATAGAACAGTAAAGATTACTTTTGGTATGAATGAAATTTTTCCTAATTTTTTTCTAAGTATAATAACATTCTCCAATTGTTAGAACAATCAGTATCTATAATTTCTAAAATAGTTTTAATCTTTAATTATTATTTTATTTTAATTTTTTTCCCTAAATTATTCATCTGGCATATATTGAGTAGTTGCAGTTCCTGCCAACTCATTTAAATGTTGATTATAGCTAGAGGGAGGGAAAATGTGAAATAAGAAAAAGAGAACACTTTATAAGACATTCATGTATAAAATATTTTTTAAATACTGGATCGTTGAACCATGAGCCAAGGGGTGGGGGGGGGGGAGTGAAAAGAGCCGCAGAAAGAATGACAAAGAGCAGCTAGCGGCTCGGTTTGGCCACCCCTGGTGTACAGAGTGAATATACTTAAGCTTTTTACGGGTACCGGCTTAGATCGTCATCAAAATTGCCGCGGAAAGCTTTTTTTTAAATTTGTATCCGCTATTAGAAGTTAGAAAAAGAAATATTTTGAATTCTTTTGCGTCTGGAAGAGAGATTAGAAAGAAGTTAAGGGGGGGGGGGGGGGGGGCATCGAATAAGGGATAAGATAAATTGTACGCAAGGGAATATTTTATGAAAATCAGTGCTGGATTAAACGGACTTTGTCAACCGATATTGAGGTGCGGCCTTCGACTGACCTTGATGTGGAAAGCTATTAATGATTTATGCCTCAATGAAGTTATGATTAGCGACTGTTTAATGTATCTGAGAGCATTTATTGATAACCAAAGAACTATTTTAGCCGCAAGCCTCTTATTTTTTTAAGCAATGCTTCATTCGAGACAAGATATATTCATTGTTTCAAATACTTTTAAGAATGTTCTGTAAATAATGATTTAAGATTGTAAACAATTAGATGCAAAAAAGGGGCAAGCTAATTTGCAATTGATAAAATAAGGTAAATCGCATAAATATTTGAGTTTAGTTAACAAACATTCGACAATTTCTATGTTATTTATACTGTGTTTTTAAATTGATTTTGGTTAACAAACATGCCACAATTTGACATTTTTACTTTACAGCTTGTAGTGGTACAATGATGAAAGGCTGCATATACCTAAATTCTGAGATGTGTAATAACATTTCACATGCGTTTTTTTTTTTACTATGTTATTTATACTGTGTTTAGTTTTTAAATTGATTTTGGTTAACAAACATTCTAAAAATCCTGGGCAACGCCGGGTACTTCGGCTAGTTTGGACTGAAAATAACGTTTCCGATTTAGTTAAAATTTGAAATGATCTCTTCACCCTGGATACCCTGTACGTACCGATTTTTTTTACGTGAAAGTTTAGTGTCTCTTGCCCTTGTGAAGTGTTGTTTTCGAAGCTCCTATAACCGAATGATTAGAATTTTAGCGAGAAATCGAGAGTTCTGCAGGGGGGGGGGGGGTTAACTAGAAGAAATTTTACTGTATCACGTACGGAAAGATATAATTAAGCTGTATAAATACACAATAATTCTAATCGGACTAACTAACTTAAGTCTCTTGCACCCACACGAACAAAGAGTGTCATTGTATTTAGGCGAGACATCAGTTATCATTGCATATCTTAAATATCAATTTTTAACCGTGGAGGATTTTCTAATCTCAGTATTTTGATAATCACTGATTAGGAAATGCATATTTTTTAATCCTGTTCTTTTTTCACTTGAAGGTGGATGTTTAAATAAAAAGAGCGTTGTTTTTGTTAATTTTAAATTTTTCATTAGTTAATGTTTTACTGGGGATTAAATTATTGATGCGTGTCGCAGCAAAATTAAAATTATTTTTTGAAATATTTAAATTAAAATTAAATTGGTTTTTTAAAAAAATACTCATTTAAAGATCTATTTTCAAATGCATAAACACAGATTTCAAAAATGTGCAATGACTAACATGCAGTTAGATATATATATACCAAGAGTGAGATTCTTGAGGGTTTAACATAGGAACTGAAGATTAACTGGTGTAACCCTTTCATATCCGAATTCAAACCTATTTTGTTCATCGTCACTCGAAACCATCATTTGTAAAAGTATCTTCAGGAATTGCTGTTGAAATAGTAGAATTATACTGTGCTTGAAATGGACAAAGGCACGGTCTTGTGCCTTCTGAAAATAAGTAAAATCTCCCCCTCTCCCAAACCAAAAAAAAAGTATAAATGATATATGAACTAATCAAGTGATACTTGTGTAACTTTCGAAAATGCATTCTTGGTAGTAAAACTGTAAAATAAAAAAAAGCGCTGATTACAGAGATAATCTTTCTTTGCTTTAATACAGCCTATAATCTTCGACTGCGTTGAGCAAGATGCTTCTCGTTCATATCTTGATTTTGGCTCTTACTGTCCACCAATATCCGTCGGCAAGAGGTAGCCGAACGCAACTCAATGGTCGATAAATATACTTTTAAGAATGATTGCCAAGAAATTGACGTTCCATCAAGGAACGAAAAGACTCCCATTTAAAACGTAATCTAAAAAAGATAAAAAAAAAAGTTTATTTTTGTAAGGTTGTAACGGGTTATTACCGGCATATTGCAAACATTAAGACAAGAAAGAAAAGAAAAAAATGACAATGGAGGAATTTTTTTTTCTTCTGCATTTCTAGAAATCTAAGTTTCTTTGATGCCAATAAACAAAGAAGAAATAAAATTGAAAAACTGCGTTTTTTTTTTGTTTTTTTTTTCGCGTGGAGTCATTAGGTATGATTTTTTTTTTACGTTTGCGTGTGGCGAAGTTGTGAATGGTTGTGTTCCCTTTCACTGTTTTTGGTACAGGCTAAGATGCATAACCTTGAGTTTTATTACATTCTGCGATAGGGCATGCAGGTCTAGGAATTTTTTCTCCTTTCTGTTGGGTTGCGCTCACAACGAGAAAAAGAAATTTTATGGTTCTATTTGCTAGTATCTGAAATGTTAAATTGCAAAATTTAATGTTTCTACCTGGTGCTTTGCGTTTGCTTAGTTTAATGGGTATATTATGTTCTGACACACACAGACAAAATGTTGTTTTATTTATGTTTATTATAAAATTATCCTGTAATGATTCGTCTGCAGTGGCTATCAGTTCGGTTGTCTTTTATTTCTTTCTCGAATTTACAACCCTGCATAAAAGGATATGTACTTTTTTTTTTCAATTTGGGTTAAACTTGAAATTAATTTCAGGTGAATAGAGTTAAATTTACATAGATATCCCCCATACATATGAGTGTAAATTTTCCAAAATAAAAATTTTCATGGAAGCATCTCAGTTTAGGATTATTCATAGACAATTTCAAATTTCACTGTGTTAGCGTATTTTTTGGAGCCTAAGACGCACCTCAAATTTATGAGAGGATTTTTATAAAAGAATATTTTGTATTTTGTTGGGTATATAAAGATATTTTCAATTTCTTACTTAATAAAGATGAAAAATATTCTATGTAATAAATATAATAAATAATATATATTTAATATATATTAGATTGCCCGTGCAACCCTTCCGCATGCGATTAAAATACGATAAATTTTAAAGCGAGGTTGGTGGCTTGTAGTAGGATGAAAAAAAAACCGGTTCATTTGTAGCAATTGTTTATTTGTCAAATAACAATGGTGCGTAAGGATAATGCAAAACCAATTACAAAACGCCTTTGGTCACAATATTGGAGGTGAAACATAAGACTAAACAGGGGAACATGAGATATGTACAAGTCAAAACACATTTTTAGACAATATTAAAAGTTAAGTATGACACAGACTCATGGAAAATGTGATATTTACGTTACCAAAACTCTTTGTACACACTATTTGACTGTGCCGTATCGATGCATCCAGAGAAAGAACTCTAGAATCAAAAGTCGATTTTTAACTTCGATTTTTCAACAGACAGTACAATGTGTCATTCTGAATTAACAATTCGGCAGAAGCGGAGAACTTAATCTTTAAAATGGTACCTGATTTATCGATTTTTTTAAGTATGAAGGGAGAGAAAGGGATCGTGACAAAGAATCACCTTCTAGAAATAATATATATGGTTTTTCCATGCAAAAAGAATAATGTATACTTACGTGGATGTTGTCAATAAAGAAACTCAAATGAAATTACAGAATGGTAATTAAAAACAAACTATTTTCAAATTTAAAAGTTCAGTGCGATTGAAAATGGTAAAACGAAAAAGCTAGCGCGCGCCATCTAGGGAAGAAAAATTTATGTTTATACTTCGAGTTTTAAACAAACAATAAGATGTATAATTCTAAATTAACAATTCGCACGAAACGGAGATCTTAATCTTTAAAATGGTACACCATTTATCGATTACACCATTTATCGATTTTGGTTAAGTATGAAGGGAGGAAATGGGATAAAACAAAAAAAACACCTTTTACAAATAATAGAGATAATAAATTATTCATTTTGTTTTAATGTTACCTTAGGACCATAAGACGCACCCCTATTTTAAGTTGATTTTTTTTATGTAAAAAGGTGCTTTTTATGGTCCGAAAAATACGGTTCTTTCTCTTATCAATTTTATACGGTAAGGATAAAAGATTGGGAGGACAACCATTAACATGATGAGGTTGCCCATTACATTTCTTGCATTTTGATCAGATTTTTTGGACATCAAGAATACTAGATGGGTATTAGCATCAGCTTATTTAGAGACCTTAGAACCTATTTGTTCGAAGCGTTGAAAAGGCATATTTGTATATGTTGGTAGATCCTACATTCCAGCTGAAAGGTGGGGAGGGGGTTTATAGTGCAGATTTCGCTTGCGTAGCACTAATTTGAATACACCATACAAAATCCACACTGCTTCTTCATTTTACAAGATGGCTGAAATTTGTTCTCCGAAAATTCCTACAACGTGTCCATTTTACAAATGGCTGAAATTAGATCTTAGAAAATCCCCACAACGTGTTCATTATACAAGATGACTGAAATTTGTTTCTCAGCAGTTAGTCAAATATTTCAGTAACTATCCCAAAAAAATGAGTAGTTTTTAAAGCAGCATCAATTTTTGAGCAAAATATGTTTTAAATAGACATTTACAAATGCTAAACGTTTCCTAAATAACGACCTTTTTTTTTCACTCAAAATAACACAGATTTCTTCAAAAGCTGAGTTATTTTGCCTCCATCCAACCAGTTATTCTCCCTCTATCAACATCGTGTTTACGCTATGTTGATTGTAAATTAATTCCGAAAAAAAGCAAAATTTCGTTTTTAAGATCCAGTTCGAATGTTAGAAAAATTCCAATTAAAAACAGCGCAAACAGCTTGCAAGAAAACAGGTTGTAGATAAATTCGCAGACACTTCTAGCGGCCACTTTTTAATGCGTCAAACGTACGTAATCTGTTGTGTTCTTAGAGGTTTGACGTAAAGATATACAAAAAAAAACTGTTTTCACCTGACCTACTTGCAACTAAACGCGTATTCCGTATTACGGAGATTTTTTTTCAAGGTTAATGAGATTTCAGATTTAACGCTCTAGACCAGTATCCGTTGATATACTCTGTTAAGTTGATGAAAATTATTGCATCTCTGACTAAGCATGGATGTGCTACATATTTGCGTAATGCGTAGATTTATTGGAAAAATTTTATCTTTTTTTAAGGACTTCTCATAGAATTCGTTTAGGGCTGTTTTGTACCTGATCGATTAAAAAAAAGCATAAAGAAATTGAGGTTATATATGTTACTCTGCGCTATACATGTTTACGATGACAATCATATATTCGGAGGAGTTATTTCATGGTCTTATACGTAATCCATGCCCTTTCTAGTATCGCTTCTTTACAGCCGTAAAATGACAGTGAATAATCGTACCCTGTTGCAGAGATTTCCTTTCTGAACAATATTTCTTCACATCCTAAGGTGACTCTATTCAACGTGTAAACTGACGACATTTGAATCATCTTGCCTTTTTTTTTTCCTTTACTGTGTAAGTATTGGGTGAAATAGTCGAGGGATCCATAACTGTGTCTGTTACCAAAGTATCTGTGGTACATACTTCCTTCAGCTTCACATACGTTCATTCATCTTGAGTATTCACAAAACCATGAAGTAGGGTCATTCAGGCAATGGGCAAAACAAAACTGGAATCACGTTCACTCGATTAATGTGGTGTTGATTGGCCATGGACGTTTGTCTTGTACAGACTGTAGTCTTCAAAAGAGGTAATTTGCCCGCGTTTAGAAATTTTGTACCAAAACCTTTTACCTTTCGAAATAAATATGTTTTATGTTCATCTAGACAGCCTATTACGACAGAACCCTCGGACGCGTACAGAAATATTGAAGTGCCCGCGGACTAATGGCGTAGAAAACCATCTTTTGTCCAGCACTTGAAAACAACAACACATTTCGAAACACACTCTATCTGATGTTCCCTTCAGCCAGCAACACAGATATTTGTCTGTAAATGCACAACAACAATAAAAAGTGTTCACGTATTAATCGAAACTGTATGGTATCCCTCTACTTCGACCTAGTTATATTTGTACAACAGAACGAGATGACGTACATTTATACTGTAATGAATTTCTTTGGGGAAGATTTCCAGTGGACTACCAGGCTGACATAACCTTAGAGATATGTGAAGACCTTATATGTTAAGTATCATCTGTTCGGTCGCAGGTGCATTGTCGAGTAGCAAATAATGACGTAGCGCTGTAAAAGCCAATCAACAAATATGCCCGAATAAACAACCATCCTCGCGCCGAAAATATCACTTAGTTAAATATAATAGAGGCCCTCCCTTGAATTCATTCTGAAAGGCAATAGAGAAGGTCAGACCCACGTTTGCCTTAAATCACCAGTACTAAACATCTCTGGCGTACGTTTGCAAATCCACTGCATTTGTGTCTGATGCAACATAACAATTACCAAATCGTAGCTCACCATATGAAAACTTCAAATTTTTTTTCGTACCGGTTAAACTGCAGTACATTGAGCCACATGTACTACAATGTCGGCTTTTCTCTGGAAAATCAGGCTGTAACACGCAGTTACTTCTTCGAAGTAACCAGGTTTAGAAACTGGCTTCAAGAGTTCCATGACATAGTGTGTCCTAGAGGTCAAAATTGCCCCGG
Source organism: Dolomedes plantarius (assembly GCA_907164885.2). Classification (NCBI taxonomy): domain Eukaryota; kingdom Metazoa; phylum Arthropoda; class Arachnida; order Araneae; family Dolomedidae; genus Dolomedes; species Dolomedes plantarius. Next base: position 130,280,835 of record OU015495.1, on the reverse strand, counting down.
TTTCACGGATCCTCTGGATCCTACATGTAATAAACACTCTTGATGTAATTGATCACCCGTGAAATTTCAGTTTGTGAGCTGTATCCGCTTACGGTACTACCAGGAATCCAGCAAAGAAACTGAAACTTTAAACCCCTTGTAATGACACATAAGCTTTTCATCCGTTAAATCTCGTTCTGAAAGCGAGAATGCCGAGGTTAAAACCTTGGGGTATTGTTCGCGGTAACCGCCACAATTGACTCAGCAATATCAAGGTAAGAAAGCATAGCTACTCGAAGGTCAAGTGGACTTTTAGTGAGTACGGAAAGCTTAGCAAGAAACGGCCCGGGGATTACTAGGAAGTGCTGGACGTTTATAATTTAGAGCTAAGTGTGGGGGAGGAAGTTTTTTTTTTTTCGTGATTATAAAACTCAATTCGCTATGAGTCATTCAGAAGGCTGGTTGAATAATAGTTATTGTGGTAAAGCGTGTAAGAAGGCTTCTTAACGGACGACTTCTCAGAAAAGGATAATCAAATGCATAAAAACGTTTCCTAATGTACGAAGAAAAATATTAGGAAACGGGCCTCAGTTTTCTCTTTGTTTAAACCTGTTTTACAGCTCACTAGTATACAGTTCTTGTCTAATAACGAAGATGACACCAATTTAATAGCTTGAATCAACAAGTCTCTTAAGCGAAAAACAGCATAATTAGTTTTTAAGATTTCTAGATAGTTTTCATTTCTAGAGAAAAGAAAAAAAAATCTTTACTTCTCGGGAAATCGCATAGTATATAAATAACATTTACCCGCTTAAATTCAGTTTCAAAGGATATGTAACAATGAAATATCACTCTTTTATACTGAATTTAAGCGGGGGGACAATTTGGTGATAAAACAAGGATTGCGAAACAAAGTTTAATACTTCTGTTGTTTTCAATTTTGAAATAGTTTTTCAAAAAAATATAGCGCATCCAAAGTAATATTGGATAATCGAATTCTCTTCTTCGTAACAAAATCGCTAGCAATAGAAAAATTACGTTTTCCTTGTGTAGGCGTAGGCTTTATTATGGACAAATCATTTCTTAGTAGTTCTAAATTTGTTGTGCTTGTACCCATTGTCTGAAATACATGAAATTCTTGTTTGATAATCTGATATTTGTCAATAATACAATACCATGTTTTATTTCTCTCACACTTTTTGTCCTGAAGTTAATTGTTCTTGGAGAGACAATTCTTCATTTCCATTGACAGCATGACTTCATGAACAGCATCTTAGTCAGTATCAAACTGTAGACAACAAGCAAGTAATCTATATAACATTTCTTTAGCAATTTTATAAATTCTATTTTTCTAGTCTAGGCTAAAAAAATGCATCTCTTTCTTCACAAGCTGTATTTAAAGAAAAATTTAAGAGAGATGACATAATAGTTTCTCCTTTTACTCATTTCTTCCTTAATTGCAGTAAGAAGCTCCTTACCTGGTTCATTGTTAACGTTCTCTAATTTCCAAAACAAAAATTCTAAAGCTTTTTCCCCAGCTAACAATAGCAGAATCTTCTCAATTCAGACACTCAACGGTTATACGAAAGGGTTCTCAAATAGTTGATAACGTTTCAGCCATATTCACATAATTTTCTTCCCACCTCATAGCACCCATATTCAGTTCAGTTAGTGACAGTTTTACACGCTTTTTATTTCGTTTTGATCATTTGATTTCGCACAAGCGTTTGATCATAATCCCTATGGTAATCCACTTAAAAAAATTTAAATTATTGATTAAAAAATGTGTTAAAAATTATTGATTATAAAGAATAATAATTTCGATGTCGATTCCCAAGAAATAAATTTCTGGAGAAATGAGAAAAACGAATTTTACATTTTTCTCGAGAAGAGACACTAATTATAAAGTATCACTTTTTTTTCTACCTATATAAAAATACTTGCTAAGTTTAGCAAGAATATTTTATATAGTTAGTTAAGACTTAATTTGCGTTTACCAGAAAGATATGCTGAGGAAACAAACTGGTGTTTATTGCTCTATGAACAAGAAATTATAAACTCTGCCCATTGTGATTGAAAATGACAGGCTACTAAATTGGAAAATCAAATTATCTGAGAAAATAAGGAAGTACGCTAAAAGTTTTATACCGCACCCCCCCCCCCCCCCCACACACACACACAAAGAATGGTTAGAGTCGTGCACCATACTGAATGTTCATCGATATCTCATTTAATAAGTTAAAAATTTATCTCCAATTTTTTTCCATTTACCTTATACAGAGGCTGTTCACACATTTTTTAGACGATGTATATTGTATTCACAAAACTAAATTACATAAAATTATTGTGTTTTAAATGTTCTATTTGACATCCCTTATTCTGAACTATCTTTCGACACCGCAATTTCCAGGATAATAATGCCTTTTGAAGTGTCAGAAGAGGTATTCTATCCCATTCCTCCTGAACAGCTTTCCAGAGTCCTGTAAGGGTTTTGGGACGACGTTTGGATAATGCAGATTTTAAAAGTCCGAAAGCACAAAAATCCATAGGTGATAGATACATCGGGAGATTTAGTAGGGATATCAGTGAAGGGTATGGCCTTGATACCAGTTTTTTGTTCCATTTCTTTTAGGAAATTTACAGTGGATTTTGATGTGTCACTGCTAGCTTTGTCCTGATGGAGTCTCACAGATTGATGGCACTGTGGGTAAAGCGATGGTATTTCATTCAGAAAAATTGGCGATAAAATATGTTCCTGATAGTATTTGGAGTTAATCTTGACATTTTTTTCCACTCTTTATTTTTAACTTGCCATTATAAGAAAAACCAGCAACAATCATGAATCCCTTAGAAAAACTTTCTTTCGATTCTTTGAACCATGTACTTAAATTTTTTTCTCCCCTTTTATGATAATAAATGGCTCTTTTTTTTGTTGCAATCATTTAAATACACCCATGATTCATCTATTGTGACAATTGTTTTCCATTTTTCTTTGGATAAGTGTTTCTCATATAGAATTCTGCAGCGTGTCCTGCGTTCAGCGATATGATTTGGAAGAAGACGATGCACATTGCGTTTTTTCGCTTTCTTAAGATTTAAATCAACGTTTATCATTTTGTTTACAGTGGACACCGAGCATTTTAATGATTTTGCAACTGTCCTTTGACTAGGGGGATTTTCTTTTAACATTAAACAACGTACCTTTGCAATAGTCGAAGATGTCCGTTTTTTCCTTGGATACTTGTTTGGAATTTTTGTCCCACTTGAGGCTCCAATTTGATGTTTTTTTCTTTTCTTGTTGACGATATTACCTATCGACGCTTTAGATATCACAAAACCATGACTCTCACATCGTTTTTGGATAACGGAGTATGCATATTTCTCTTCGGAAAGAGCATAAATGTAGCCTTCGAACCACTGCTTTGTTAAAAACGCCATTTTGAATAAAAACAAAACTTTCAAGCCGCAGACGATAATTTTGACTTTTAAAAACATAGTACAATTGCAATTATTTCTTTTGCAGCAAACGGTTTTTTATTACCGCTTACCAAAATCGTCTAAAAAATGTGCGAACAGCCTCTGTATATGTGTGTGAGAGAGAGATCAATAATTTTAAATTCTTTCTCATTCCTTTTTTGGCGCTACAACTATTTTAATTTAATTACTTCCCTTTTCTGTTAGTTACTGTCAATAGTACCTTTTCATTTCTTTACCAAATAACTTTCATTTCGTTACCTAGAGATTGATAAAGGTGCATGGTTTTGGAAGGATTGAGACCACCTCTCTCAAAGTTATCAGACAGCGCAGTTTATGAAACATTCAGACATATGTTATCTTCAGGAGAGCCGCTTCAGTATTCTAATGATTTTTAAAAATAACTTTGGTTAAATTGCGTCCTAGAGAATTACTTAAACAGTCTAGTCTTTACTCCAAATTTACATGATAGTCATATTTAAATACGTATGAGTGCTGAAGTTTTGAACTCAAATATCTTTAAAAATTTATTTTACTTTTAATAAAGCAGCACACTTTTTTCTTCCGAAATTTTTCATGGATCTTTTGAGGATATATAATTTTCTTCAGCTACGGGAACTTTTTAAAATATATATCAGGGGTTTCCAACTGGCGGCCCGCGGTGCCTTTTTTGCGGCCCGCGAAGACTTCTAGGAAAATAATTTACAGCATCAATTTAGATATTCTTGTTAACGAAAAATGTTTTTGTAAAAATCTTTATTGTTTTCAAATGCTGCTCATTTACAAAAAAGATTGATTTTCCTCGAAATCCATGAAAAGTAGGGTGTCCACTCATGTTCTATTTCATACCCCCCCCCCCACTTCTTATTTGATCCACTTCTTATTTAAATACCCACTTCTTATTTGACTTTCTTTGTGTGTGTCTGTGTAATTTAACGAAAGTTGGCCAGTTATAATCAAGGTCATTGTTGGAGGTTCATCCTCGAATTTTTTAAAAATTCATAGTATATACTATACACAAATCCTCCAAATCCCCCTCCCTCAAAAAAAAAAGTCCTGGGTATGGTCCTGATTGAATTGCGGCCCTTGGACACCCCTGATATATATATATATATATATATATATATATATATATATATATATTTATATATATAATATATAATATAATATACTGGTGCAAAATATCACTCAATGAATAATTTATAGCCAAAAGTTAGCTTGTCCATTGGACATAGTTTTCTTAAAATATTATCTCGCACATACATAATTTAACTGACCTCAAAATTTCGCTTCAATTCGCAAAAAGTTTACACCCAAAAAACGAGGTTTTTTTTTTCTCAAAATATGAAAATTTTGATTGATATGACCGCATGAATATTATAGTCTAGCCGTTAAGTGATTTAACGAGAAAATAATAGCTTTACGGGGGAGAAATTTCATACGGTTAACTTCATAATGCTATTTCGGACCATTATTTTGTATTTTAACCCTTAATAGATCTCAGTTGCGTACAAACTTTCGTGTAGGTTAAATAACAGACGGTTGCGAAATTGTGCTTTGAAATGAATTTTAAACGGTATGCAAAGCGGCAGTTTAAAACGCAATTTCCAGTCACGTTTAAATGCAAATTTATGGGGCTGAAATCCCCGTCTAAATGGCTCTCTCCCTTATCACTTCTGTCACCGAAATCGACGAGAAAAGGCCTCATTTGTTTCAAATTGATAGCCATGTATGTAGTATCCGCCATAATCAGCGCCAATAATCGTCAAAGAAAGGGGTTTCTTTTGCTTCATTCCCACGGTTGTCAGCTCTCTCCCCCCCCCCCCCCCCTCGATGGAATTAAAACACTCTCGCATCGCTGAACTGCGCGCTTCATTTAATTTTCGCTCGCCAATGTGTTGTTGGAAAAATAGCCGTCCGCTTTTGAAGGAACGCGTAGACAAGGCTTTGTTTTCAGATGATTGAGTGCGTTTTGATTGACAACATTATACATGTCATTTTTCTGCGTCATTAGATCGATATTGGAGAAAGGTAAGCAGGGTTGGAAAAATACATCAATCGACCGTTCTCGCTTCGCGTAATTTCGGCAAAAATGTGTACACGGCGTTGAAAATCCCTGTTTAACGCGAGGTAATGATTGTCGATTTTCGATTTCGGTTTTACTTGCGCCGTTTTATACTTTTGCCTGGACTTTCTTTTAAATAGAAAAAAAGGAGAAAACTTTGCATTTTTTTAATATTAATTTTTAAAAAATTTAAATTGAAATATTTGATAACTGTGCAAAAATTGCTTACCGGTAAATGCTTGTCATGCTTTAAATTTTGAATTGTGAGTTTTTATAACAAAATTTCGGACTATTGAAAAAATTCGTTTTGTATGTATAACTATCTTTAAAGACAAATTAGAGGTTAAAATCGTCCCGAAATGAATGGAAACAATAAAATTTCGTGTTCCGAACACCCTGGAAAAAGTTCTTTTAATGTTATTTATAGAAATTATGATGGAATTTCAAAGTATGCATATATTATGAAATAATACAAGCTAAATAACTAAACTCCAGTTGAGAGGTAGAATTGTCAACGTAATCAGCTGACCAGTAATACTCTCCGTTAAAAGTTGAAATATGTTTTGATAACTTCAATGTATGACCAGCGAATAAACAAAAGAAATCCCGATGAAAGCTATGATTCGGTTCGCTCCAAACGATGGAACGTTCGACAGGAACACACAGCTTCTTAAAATCCAAGCATAGCAACTAATTGCTAACTCATTAATGTCGTTGTTCTTCATGAGGCCGGGCTCCGAATTCCGAAGGAATGTTTTGAAATGCTTGGATTGCGATCAGTCGGGACAGGTGCAGATTCTGAAAAAGGTTGACGATTTGATCGTTGTGACTCATTTCAGTGTTTTTTTTTCTTCTTTGAAATTAAATGTAAGCGTGAATCAGCTTTTCGCTTATAGGCCGATCTTCACAGTTCAAAGGAATGGAGATCATATTTCAAGCTGAGTAACATGCCGGATATTCGAACATCGCTGAGCACGACACAAATTTCGTGTAAGACGGTAGCAAAGTGACGGGTAACGGATATTTCAGTTACACTAACGTTACAAAACAGCAACTGAATAATTGGGTTGTAACATGAATCAGAGTAAAATGATTCCATCATTTTCAGTGAACGATAACGGGGCTGTATGCCTTTTTGCGCATTTTTTAACGAAATTTAGTGGAGGCTGTCGATCTTATGTTTTCAGGTTGAAAAATGATAAAGTTGATCAGGTTAAAAGTTTTAACCTCGACTACATGGGTCTCAAAATGCGTAATTTTCGCTGGCTTTTTTTTTTTCGTGTAAATGAAAGTAAATAACCAAGTGCAACGAAGCCCATAGATTTTGGCGGATAATTCCTTATACGCAGTTCATTCACATGATATATCACATCAAATAAATTCATAGTTTTCTTAAAGTTGAATCAATGAAAAAAAGGGGTTTAAGAAATTTTGTTATAAAACTACTAGAGTTCTCTGAAACTGGTTCAAGAATAAGTTCACATTCTATGAGTATATTTAATATATCCAGATCTTCTAATTATAGATTTTTAAGAATGACGTGGACATCCAGTTTAAATCATCGTAACACCTTAGAAAACACCATTAACACGTGAATATGCTGCTTATGGGGGACTAGTCGACCCGTGGTGATCAAAAAAGATACGTGGTGTATTTTGAACGCAGTGACAGTTGCAGTGTGATCCATAGTTTTCATTGCATGATATATACATAAGACTTACTTTCCCGTAGACATCTTCCAGGGAAGACATCCCTTTCATAATTGTACATTGTTGTGTGTATTCAAATCTCAAATTAAAATCGTTTGATATTTTTAAATCAGTTTTCTGCGTCTTAAAAAAAAAAAAGACCTTTTAAAATGCAGTGCTCATTTTTCAAAAATTTTCTTATTTTAACTTAATTTTTAAAAAAAGATAATTTTAATTTACTAGCGTTATACGTCGATAATTTAGTACCCTATAAAGTATTAAGCCCGAAAAAAAAATTTAAGCTAAGCTCTCTTTATCTAAATGGGGTACTTAATAAGCTAAAACCAAAATTCTAAAGTATGCATTTGCCAATCCTCAATACAAAAATGACAGAAAATTCCCCGTAGCTTAACACTGGAATTTAAGGCTGCGGTGTACTAACCCTATTGGATTCGTTCTCCTAAGTGGAGAAAATTTGTCCACGGATTGCCGACTTGGATTTAAATATTTTTTTTTAAATTGTACTCCGAAATAAAGAAATTTTACATCTTGGGGAATTTTTCGTTTTTTTTAATGCAAATAATATTTTAACATTTAAATTATTCGGAAAAAATCTGGTATAATGTGCTTTAAACGGTCATAAATTCCTTTGGTGGACGAAATTTATAAAATGAATCCTGTTGTAAGATACAAAACAGTCCAGGCTATCTGAAAATACAATTTTTATTGGATTATCAGCATTTATGTAGCTGTAAATAGTAGCCAAAGTTTCTCCCTACGTTAACATTGAGGTGAGCGAATCCAACAGGGTTAGTACACAGCAGCCTTAAGATCTCAAAATCTGCGATGTCAACTGATGCCTCGGCGTAACCGTTTGCCGCTTTCAACTCTATCTACTTCAAAACGCTTCCTTTTAACCTTTTTCATTCTTAATTATTGCACCATAACGGAATTATAATATTTTTACATATGTTTTTATTCCTTGTTCCGGATGTAAATGCAAAATTGTGCTTCAAACCTTGTCAAAAGAAGACTAAGATCTCTGTTAAGAATTTTTCATTTTATAAACAACGCTACTGAAACTTCACGCTCTGATTAAAAAAAAAAATACGTTAGCAATCCAGTCTCTCGCCTTTTTAACGTTTTAAAACTTCAAACAAAGTACAATACGTAGCGAAAACGCTTTCATATTGCAATGAAATGCAATTACACAGCATTTCATTTAAGTAAATGTTTGAATTTTTAATCCCCTTTTTGTAAAGCCAGAGTCACTATTCCTTTTTTTAGATGAATTTGTTCAGGTGAACAAAATATTTAATCGGTTTGAAAAGAGGTACTTTAAATGATTTTATCCAGGTTCCAGAATACTTAAAGAGTTTAGTATGCGTGAATTGTTGTTACATCGTAAATATTCAATTATGATGTACTTCACACGCTAACTGAATAGAAAATTTGTAAGCTAATTTAAGGATATATATTAATTTTTATTTTCGCTTACCATTTTTAGACATTTTGTGCTGTTTTTCCTGGGCAGTTTTTCTCATGCTCTAAAAATCATAAGGTGTTTGTACTGTCAAAATATTTATAAATGCTTTAAAGAAGTTTAAATGGGTTTTTAAGAGTTTAAATAATCACCCTAAATCTCACGCGATATAATTCTGAATTTTTATGATTCATGTAGCATTTTTAGCCTATTAAATTCTATCTTATGCTTTATTAATAAATCATGTGTATAAAATGTTTTGTTAAATGTAAAGCACGTCTTCACTTTAAAAGGCTTTTAGAATCAAATATACACAAACTGTTTGTTTTAACGATGATTACTATGTCAAATACAGCATTTTTATGCTGTATTGTCTACACTCTGCCGTAGATTTGTACTTTGTTTATCTAGTTCATATTTTTAAGAATATATCTAAACCTCCAGGCGAGGCATCTCTAAGAAATTATGGATTGACTTTGTTCTGTTTCTATAAAGCTATCACCAGAATTTTTGATTTATACGAGAAATTCAGAAAATATTCTCCCTAAAACAAACAAAAAAAAACTACTCCAAGAAAAGGTTTTTTTTAGTCACTTTAAATTGATTAAAATTTTTTATAAATAAAATACTTATAAACCCTGAAGATGAAATCTTTTTTTTTTAATTTCCTTACGGATAAAATTAATTTTTTAAAAAAGCAAATAGAGCTATTGATTCAACATTTATAACAAAAACTTATCATACTTTAAACTTTGAAATGTATCGAAAATCCCATCCATGTATAAGACTAATTATTACTTTCTTTTTTTCAGTAAATCCAAATGTGTCAATTAGCGGACAATCAAATATGAAATTGCACAGTAAAAATAATTTAAATACCCAAACTCTTGACATCGGCTAACAATCGTGTATTAATCAAAACTTTCGATCAATTTTGATTCATTATCTTAATTAACTTATTTGTTAATTAACTCGTGAAAACTCTTCCTGTGCAAATAAAAAATAACTGAATATGCATTTGAGGTCAAAAAAGTATCGCAAATTACGCGCGCTTCCTGTTTTCTTGAACAAAAAGGAAGAAGTTTGATACGTCGTACTCTTTTATTGATTCGTCATATTTTCTTTCGTTTATCAGCTGTGAATGTAGTTTTTTTTCTTTTTTTTAAGCTGCGTATTGTTTAAATAGGGTTCAATTCGTTATAATTTCGTTAGACATTCTAAGAAAGCGTATTATAGTCATCCGCATTCTATTTGATAGATGGTTTCATAAATTATTGCGCCAGAATGCATTTTCCTTTAGGCTTAGCCGCGTAGAATTTAACTTGCCATTAAAGGTCTTTTTAATATTCTATCTTTCCCCTTTGCTTAAGTTTAATTACTAGATCTACATGGTAATTAAGTCACATGAGATTGATCACGAAGATACTTTTTCTTCCTGCATATTTTATTTTTCACGCGTTATTGATTAAGACTTGATTTTTATCCGATTCAATTTACTTGCTTGAGATGTACTGTGAGATATCATCGTGCGAATGAGATTTTCTCTTCTTTCTGACGACTGAATCATCAAAAAAAGACCTGTGGATGACATCTCCATTTGGTATAAAACAATTACAGTTTAGTTCAGTATGTGTATTGTAGAGATTATGGACACTCTTTAAACTTTCAAGGTAGAGGACGTGTTTGTTTGGGCATAAGAACAAAATCGTCAAGTTCTACTCGATCATCAAAATGTCTTCTGGGGAGGGGGGGGGGGGGTTACGATAAGAACTTCAGACACTCCGGGACTTCTGAATTTCGCAATGCATGATCGGTTGACGTTAGGATTTAATTCCACGAAATTTTGATCACTTTTGTCAGTCAACCAACAGAAATGTAAACTTCGTAAATGTCTTAATTAAAGCATACAAACTTTAAATAAAGTGGCATGTAAACTAAATAAAATCAAACTTTTTGAACTACCCCAAGGTATTTGCATATTGCCTTAAGAGAGTATCAGGTGAAATGGTGTTCTGCTGTATGAAAAGTAAATTCTTCGAATTCAGTCGCAGGTTTTATTTGCTTTCTTTCGAGTCTTAAGACCTGTTCACATAGCGTCTGTCAGCGTCGGCGTTACTTGTATTGAAATATATTTAACCAATTACAAACCTCCAAACGATTAGCCACGAAACTGTTAAGGTCTGCGATTGGTTTAAAATATGTCAATACGAGTAACGCTGACGCAAACAGATTCTATGTGAACAGGCCCTTAGTTCAATTTAATAATCGGAATACCTAACTGATGTATAGGATTTTTCTTTCTCAGCTTACAAAACTGTCTATAGTATGCAAATTGCTGTTCAAATGTCTAGTGGTGCAACCTGGATTTTAGTGGGTGTATTCCCGGGGGGAGAGGGGGGTGAAATTCATAAACACCAATAGTACTACATATAACGAAATAAATAAAAGAAACTTCAGGTACTCTGAACTTAATAATTTCGTAATATGTATGAAAAATAAAGAGAATAGTGTTGTGCTGCCTCGAGGACTGTCAGAGATTTGATGCTACAGAAATTTGATCAATCTTACGGGTCTAAAACTCCATGAAATAGAATTTCTTTAAAGTTTTCAATAAAGAAGATAAATGAGGAAAACCTTTTAAATTATCCTGTAGCATTTGTATTTAGCATTAAGAGAATGTCAGATGAAATGTTATTCATATAGTGAGGATGAAAAATAAGTTTTTGCTAATGTAGTCGCAGATGTCATTTGCTTACTTTCGAGTGCTTAGATGTTAACTACGTTTACCCAGTGGCGTAGCTAGGGGGGTGCGGTCCGCACCGGGCGGCACATATTTTGGGGCGGCATATTTTTATTTAGTATTAATTGTAAAAAACCACTTGTTCAATTCATAAGTTTACTATTCGATTTCTACGAATTATGAATTACTATATGATTTCGAATATTTTTCCTCCTTTTAGCCAATGGTAAAAAAGTTCCCCACCTGTAGTTTGTCTCAATTACAATTATTTATTTATGTTTATTAATTTATAAAAACCACCAATTGATTGACTTAGAAAGGGCGGCAAATTGGAGACCGCCCCGGGCGGCAAAAGTTCTAGCTACGCCACTGCGTTTACCCCTTAGGTATTTTATTATCAGTTAAACTATCTCCTATTTTCTCTCTCAGTTTACAAAATGTTCCATGCGAATGAAAAATTATGTAAATCATCCAGTAGCGCCATGAGTAGGGATGGGGGGACCGTATATAGCCAAACTACCGCAAATTACGAAAACTTTGGGATTTTCCCCCCACCTTCCTCTGTGCGATTGAAATTATCTTTTCCTTACTCATTACAGAAGTATTTAAATATTTTAATCATCGTATCCTAAAATGGCCGGGTTTTCTTTAGTGCAATCGGTTGGTTAAAATGCTACAAACCCTACTCGACCTTCGTACTAGTAATCGATTTGCCCTTGATACTTTCTGCTAAGTGGTCATTCCCTTCTCTTTCGAAGGCATGCCATCGCCTCTTCACGGCTACCGATTGCTAATTTCTCGCGCGCAGATCTTGTGTCCACCCTTCTTCGTTTCTCGCCCTACCTACGCTGTTCGCCGACACTACTCTCGACTCATGGTGCTTGCATAATTACCCGGTCATACTGGCCGAAAGTCCAAGCAAGTCCATATCTCGCATTCTGCGATTCCATTTCAAAGGTAGGGTGGGACCGAGACGAGTCGAGAGGACATCTTGATGCCCACACACAGCACGCAGCTCTTTTCGAGTGTTGACACGATTGTGGATCGCCTCTTAAACACGTGTGTAGACTCTGAAAAGTGACGCAGGAACGACTGCTGGAGGAATTGCTGTGTTGAGAGATATTTTAGCGCGCAGAATTGATAGTTATCTATCGGGCATTTTTTTTTTCAGTCATGTTGCCCAATGTAACGAAAGCTCTGTGAAAGGAGTTCACGTAACCAGGGCCCGATTTAGAAAATTCTTGACTATATTCACAACTCGGGATGGGGCCCCCCCTAACACTGATGTGGGCGTAAAATTTCCAAAATTGACGCACCAAAAAAAAAATCATGAATCATCGTGAAAGTACCATTTTACCAAGAAGTGGCTATTTGAAGCGTAGAAGGCTAGAACATTATCAAATAACAAAAAGCAATTCAACATATTAACTTCATCATTAAAACACCAATACAATGCAACCAGAAAAATTTATTAATCCCTTATATACACTATAACATGTATATGATGAACTATACATATCACTATACATATGATGAACGAATGAATCAAATTTGAAAGGATATATGAAAAATTGCTATTAAAAAAGGTAAAATTTAAAAAAAATTAATTGGGAATTATTTTCTTTTAAAATAAAATGTTGCCCCCCCCCCACCCAACATTCGGGGGGCCCCTAGGCCCGTACCTACCGGGCCTAATGGAAATTCAGGGTCTGCACGTAACGTAAGGTTATCTACTTGTAAAGTATCTGTTTTAGAAAGATGGTTTACAGATAAGATACTTACTGTTATGACCCAAGGTTTATTTTCCAAATTATTGCATTATGTTGATGATGAATACAAAAATAAGCGCACATATAGCATTAAATATACATTCAAAATGGTTTTAAACTATACGCAAGAGTAAATTTCGGATTGGTCGGTATTTACAGATAAGTTTTAGGGTCCTGAAACGGGAGTAGTTTCAAGTTACGTCATGGATATTAGGTTTGTTGGGAGCGCCTACAGTCATCGTTTGTAACACTAATAAACTGACCACGACCTACTGTATACAACCAATTCCGAACATCCTGCAGATTTAGTTGATTCGGAGCGCCACGGTCGTCTTTGGCTACTCGTAAATTTTTTAGACCGGAACCTACAAAATAAAGCCGATTCTGAACAGCAACAAACACCCATGTCAACCGGGGGACACGAACGCACAGATTGTGGTACCTAATGCCCTAGCCCAGCGGTCATCTTTCCGTAGATTAGGCGGGGATATTGAAGGATAACTTTCAGCCCTTAGTGTGCGTTAAAACTGATACCGATACAGGATTATACTATCGTCTATCAGGGTTACTATTTGGCATCTTTATATGGGGAGATGTCCGAGTAAAATGCTACCGAAAATACCTGCATTTTAAAAAAAAAGATCTCATCTGACCTCACTTGAAATGGACGCTTAAAGGCGACGACTGACTTGTAACGTAACGTTGTAAAGTAATGTGTCACGAGCATTCGGTAATCGGTGCTTGAAAGCCAGCGACGAGCCAAGCCGCTCTGGTCGGAACAATCGTGCTCCACTGGACTGTCGGTTTTTTCGCGAATCCTTTTGATCGTTAACAAGTCAGTGCAGTGACACTGAACTGACTGAAGTGGAGCACCTTTTCAGCCGAGCATTCGCGAAGAAACATGGGCACACTTGTAATGGAATGCTCACCACGAGCATTACATTACAACGATATGTTACAAATCAGTCGCCGCCTTAAGGCTATGTACCTACAAAAAAATCGTATATCCCTTTTCCTCTTCTTGCAGACTCTTGTGGTGGGAGGAGTCCAGTTGACAGTTCGAGAATTCCACCCCCCTTAGGATTGACATTTGGAGGGATTGTAATGGCTCTCTCTCTATAGGGGGGTCAAGCGCTGCCCCCAAATTGTTTATTTAAAATATATTTTTGTCAACTATTTAGAGGTACATAAATGCTGATAATCCAATAAAATTGGTATTGTCAGATAGCCTGAACTTTTCTGCAAAGCGCTACGAGATTCATTTTATAAATTTCGCCCACCGAAGGAATATATGAGCGTTTAAAACACACTGTACCAGATTTTTCCCCGAATAATTTAAATTTTAAAATATTAATTGCATTTTAAAAAAAAACGAAAAATGTACATAAATGCAAAATTTCTCTCTTTATGACGGAGCACAATTTAAAAAAAAAAATCTTTGAATCCAAGTCGGCAATCCATGGACAAATTTTCTCCATAGGTTAACATTGAGGTGAGCGAATTCAATGGGGGTTAGTACATAGCAGCCTTAAAATCGTTCATTTAGTCGTTGAGATATACATTTGTTTTTAACCACGAACATGTGCATAATAAATGGAAAATTCACATCTAAGACTAAAATGAACATTAACCCTGTACTGGTCGCGTAGCGTCTCACAGACGCCAATAGCCCGTTGTTTACATTTTGTGTATTGATGGATTGCTCTGTATGCCCAGCAGACGTCAGTACCTTCGAAGTGTTTATGTATGAGTCATAACTAACAAACAAAACTCCTGCAGTTGCTATCATTGTTTTATAGTAAACGGATATACCAAAACACCTGATTGGCATTTCACCAAATTTTTAAAAAAATTGCTAATAAAAATATTTTTTTCCCCATTTGCTTCGTTTTTATTTATCTTATTGTAAAAAAATTGCTTATAAAATAAAATTTTTTTTCAATTTGATTGGTCTTCTTTTGTAAAAATTGTCTCTAGAAATACATTATTTTCATTTGCTTTAATTTATTTTATTGTAAAAAAAAAAAGCATATAAAATTACATTTAAAAATAATTCATTTGGCTTTCATTTACATCCATGTTATAAACTTACTGTTTTAATAAATATTTATTTTTACAAATAAAATAACTTATACCTAAATAAGTTAGTGTGGCGTCTATCAGACGCCACGGGATCATGCCTGCAATTTTTAAATGCGCGACCAATGCAGGGTTAAATGGCAATATCTCTATCGGTGCGGGGTTAAATGGGAATCCTCAACTAGAGTAAGGGCCTGTTCACACAGGATTCCGTTGCGTTGCGTTAAGGAAAAGATGACGTTGAGACGAAAATAAACCAATCAAATGCCTCCAAACGATTAGCAATGGAATTTTTAACGCCTATGATTGGTTTATTTTCGTCTCAACGTCATCTTTTCCTTAACGCAACGCAACGGACTCCTGTGTGAACAGGCCCTATCGCTAAATAATTTCCAAGTAAAGGATATGCTCTTATTTTCCATTTCGTGATTGTCAAAAGTCTGTATTAGCATGGAGGAGGACACCGTATATAAATAAATATAAGAAAGCCGCGCGTGACAGCTATAAATAGGGTATCTGATTGTAAACGACTGCTCACGTCTACACACTAAAGCATCCAATTCTCTGAAAATATTTCCCTGTTTTCGTGTAGAATTACGTTTAGATTCTCTTTTTTTTTTGTCCAAGAACATGCGTTTTTCCCAGTCGTCTATACTGGTATCCAGCTGGTCATGCCCTTCCTACGTAGTGCGCCGACCCTATAACTCCATACGCTATGCTAATAATAAACAAATCTTTGCAAGCGGGGGAAAAAAAAGAAAAGGTCGAAATCAAGCGAAATTGTAGCAAGATTTAGGCGGAGGATGTGCCCACTCGTCACTCCTTCCCAAAGCTTGTAGACAGACGCATGTGGGCACGAACTGGCCTACAGGCACACATAGAGGCTCTCTCGAAGCAGTGGACGAGCAGCCCTCTCCGGTATTTTCAATCCCTCCCACGCCCCTCGGGTGTCTATGACTGCCTCCAAGGGCAATTGGACGGTGATGAAATGATCTATTGCTGGTGGACCTCGTATAAATCGTCAGCACTTGTAATTCATCCGACAATTACACCATACAACTGGTTTATTGTAGGTTGGTCTTTAAGGGGAAATCCTAATTGAAAATTTTCGCTAATTTTTTTTTTCGGACAATTATTTTTCAGCTATGTAGTAGTAGTAATAATAATAAAATAATTACCATAGATCCTACAGATGAGAGATTGTTTTCGAAAAGCTTTTAGACACGAAATAGCGAGTAACAATGATCGGATCAAGGGTTGCTGACTGGACTTTTGCAATTATATCGAAGTGTGTAAGCTAGGATTTTCTGCTTCTAAAATTCTCGTAAATCCAACACACATTCTTCCAGAGACCTCCTCATGGGATGACATTTCCCCTTTAATTATCTGCCGTGATTATGATAGTCTAACACCAATTAACGAGGAAAAGTGAAACCTGCATTAGCCTGCAATTTTAATTTCATTTTCAGGTGATCGCTAATCCTTTCATTCACATCTCTGTATGTATTTTTTTCATGGCAAGAATGTGCGAAAGACGAGCGCGAATTGGTAAAGTTTTATACAATCCGTTCTGTCTGCGTCCCGAAGCTCAGCATAGTAATTATGTGTTGCCGTAGTTTTAAACTGTTTATTATCATAAGAGATATATTTTCAAACAAGAAAAGAGACGAGAAAACAAGAGATATATTTTCAAACAAGAGCCTTTATGTAGCTGTAAATAGTAGACGCATTTTCTCCATAGGTTAACATTGAGGTGAGCGAATCCAATAGGGTTAGTATACGGCAGCCTTAATTTCGAAACACGAAATAAGGTTCCGAAAACCATTTACCTCTCTACATGAACTCTATTGAATTCGAGGTATAA
This sequence comes from Dolomedes plantarius, assembly GCA_907164885.2. Taxonomy (NCBI): domain Eukaryota; kingdom Metazoa; phylum Arthropoda; class Arachnida; order Araneae; family Dolomedidae; genus Dolomedes; species Dolomedes plantarius. The sequence continues at coordinate 130,263,694 of OU015495.1, read as the reverse complement.
TCAAGCTGTCTGGAATAATCTGCGATTTTACTGTGTTCATGCGACTCCATTCTTCCCCCCCCCCCCCCACAGAAAATTTCATTCAAACTGGCCTTTAGTACTTATTATATTTTAGTCATTATTATATTTTAAAATACCTGAAGTTTCCTTGCACATCCTCCGGTAGATTCAGTGCTCCTCTGATGCAGAACTACGCATTAAAAGCTAAAACCATCAATTTCCTTAGTCTCTTCTCTGTTTAATATACATATATTCACACTGAATATATAACCAATATTAATACACAATATCCCTAACGCATAACCTACAAGCAAAATTTCCCCCCAAAACAACAAAATATTTTTTTTGACATTGACTGAAATAACTAATAACATAATAACAAAGAAATAAATTTTAAACTTCTCACTGTGCTTTATTTTTAAGAGTATATTTTGTCACTCGAGGGCAGTTCGGAACTATTTAAAGTGAGTTAATACCGCTGACCGATTACAGTGTGTGACACTTAAAATTTAAAATGTATGAGGAATTCATCTTTGATAATTTAAGGTTCTAGGGAAACAATTCTAAGTTCGAGTGAAAACAGAAGATCGAACCTTATATGGCCATGATGCCAATAAAATTATACTTTAAAGTCGACACCATGGCCACCACATATAGTTTTATTCGACATAATGCGTGAAAATATTTTTATTTCACACTCGAACGGTTTTCACTTACTCCAAAAAATGTTATTGTAAACCTGGAACACATAAATATTTCCTTATAAGAAGGTGGAATGGGATTCAACATATTTGATGTTGTGTATCAAGAGTTATTACTTTTGGAATGAAATTATCAAGAATACAAGAAGGTCAGACTTTTTCATCCAAGTATGATTACCTTCTGGTACCGAAAATAGCTGAATAAAACGAGTTCAGATAACAAAATGTCGGTGTAAAGAGTGGTTTGTTATGTTGCAGAGTTGGAATTTCAGCATCAATTTTAAAGAAACGCTTGAAGTATACGTGTAATTAATCTATTAGTAGCACTGTGGGATCAAATGTTAATAAAAGATCTTCTTTAAAGCTGTTGTGTACAAACCCTATTGGATTCCCTCACCCCAATGTTAACCTATGGAAGAAAATGTGTTCAAGGATTACCGACTTGGATTTTAATATTTTTTTTCGAAAAATTATGCCCCGTAATAGAGAAAGAAATTTTACACATTGGGGCATTTTTCGTTTAAAAGAAAATGCAAATAATATTTTAAATTTTAAATTATTTGGGGGGGATCTGGTATAGTGTGTTTTAAACGCTCCTAAATTCCTTTGGTAGACGAAATTTATAAAATAAATCCTGTTGCAAGGTGCAGAAAATTTCAAGCTATCTGAAAATACCATTTTTATTAGATTATCGGCATTTATGTAGCTGTAAATAGAAGACACATTTTCTCCATAGGTTAACACTGAGGCGAGCGAATCCAATTGGGTTAGTACACAACATCCTTAAGGATTACAGGTATTCCTCGACTTACGACCGAAATGTTTAAATTAAAACAAAAAAATTCTCAAAAATACTGACTCTCGCGAATGTACAGTACATACTTATATGTATTACATAATTATTAAAAAAATATGATTCAATATTCTGCAATACTGCAAAAATTTATAGCGCAATCATAAAAATGTATGAAGCAATAGTTTCGACATCCACACGATAAATCAAATAAACCTTCATTGGCTTCGGAAATGGCTTCAGCTTTTTATTATATTAATAAAGAACTACATCAATTAGAAGCAATGGATCCAAATGAAGAAAGATTCACAAGTATAAATCGTCGTATTCAGGAAAATCTGACTTGCGACCAGACAAGAAAAAGAAGACGCAAAGTGTTCAAACTACCTTGGATAACTTTGTTAAAAAAAAAACTTTCAACGTATCTTCTGTCGCAAATTCTGAACCAATGGATTGTACTAACATAATAAGTAGTGATGACGAAGAATAATTTGTCTTCTAAATACAATGTATTTTAAATTACGTGTGAAAGTGAAAAATATATATATATGTCCATACACTTTTAAATCGACTTACGACCAATGTCTTGGTCCCTATCTCGGTCGTAAGTCGAGGAATACTTGTACTTAGTATTCAACACCTCGTATTATTAATTGCTTTATTACTGCTTCCTAAACAAAAGAGGCGGGGAACTTGAAGTGTGAATGAACTTTATATATGCTCAAGACTGAAAGTTTGCTTCTGTCTGTCTCACCCACCCATAGAGCGAAAAATACCATTAAACCGTCATAGCCTTACAAACTTCCACAGTGATGTTGAATAAATTGAATACATCAGGATCGTTTAGAAGGGAGTCGTTAGTTCCGTTCCTCCGCTAACGAGCAGCGTCACGTGGTAACAGTTAACTTCCAGTAGCTGTGCGATCATCTCAAATAAATACCAGCACAGACGGGCCGAGCCATCTTGGCGCCTGAAGCAAGTTTTAAAAACGGCTCCTTTTCGAATTTTTAGAGACTACTCTTAACTAAGGAACTTATCTCTATTAGAAATAGTCTACTTTTAAAATAACGATCATTTTGGGAAAAATATGGAATTTCTAAACTAAATTAAAGCGAATATTTACGTTGCAACTCCCGGGAAACACGGAAAATTGTCGTAGACACTCGCTAGTATCTGATTGTTGACGTATAGAAAAGTATGTCTTGAAATTTGATGGCCAATTAGTGCAGTAAATGCAGTGTTCATTATGTATTCTGCGAGTACAGCTCTGAATAGGTTCACTTGATTAGCCTCAATAAATTTTTGTGCTGCTCTTTATTAGCATTTAGAGATATCAAAAGAAAAACAAACACTTTCTGATAACTTCATATAACCTCATGTTTTACAATAGACATACATACGTATGTTTGTTACGCCGATATTACTTTTCTTTAAGATCTGATACTTACCTTTACTGACCTCCTAACTTAAATTACCTTTACGGTATCTTAAGGCTGTTGTGCACTAACCCAACAGAATTCGTTCACCTCACTGTTAACCTATGGAGAAAATGTGTCTTCTGTTTACAGCTACATAAATGTTGATGCACCTAATTATGTTTTTACATGATAGATACGTTCCTGAAGAATACGTGTAAAACAATTCGTGTAAAAGAAACGTATCTATGGAAGAAAAAAAGATTAGTTCCGGATCTAAAAAATCAGTGAAAATATTCTTTTTAAACTTATTTTATTCTAACAAAATACACATGCAATAACATGTAATGTAAATGAAAAAAATTCTTCATGAACAACAACAGAAAAAAATTGCTTTACACATGAATTTATTTTTATTAATTTTCACTTTCTGACAATAAACGGCGCATACGTTTGCGCACGACTGGACTAACATTTCGGAGTTGTAAATATATGTAAATAAGTTATATGTGATAGAGTAACAGAAGAAAATGTTTTTGCGGACTGAATTCTTGAATCAAAACACTACTGGATACACTATCGCCAGAAATAATACGCCACAAATAAAATTTTGTTTTCTTAGAACTTAGCCCCGCCCCCCCCCCCCCAAAAAAAAAAAAAATTAAAAAATAAATAAATAAAATTTAAAAAAAAATTGGATTGGACCAATTGAAAATTAATTTTGAGTTCGTGTTAAATCAAATTCGTGTAAAATAAGTTCGTGCAAAAACAGAATTAGGTGTAATCCAATAAAAATTGTATTTTCAGATAACCTGAACTTTTCTGCACCTTGCAACAGGATTCATTTTACAAATTCCGTCCAACAAAGGAATTTAGGGGCGTTTAAAACACACTATTTAAATTATTCCTCCGAATAATTTAAATTTTAAAATATTATTTGCGTTTTTATTTAAACAAAAAATGCTCCGAGGTATAAAATTTCTTTCTCTATTACGGAGTACAATATTTTTTTAAAAATCTTTCAATCCAAGTCGGCAATCCCTTGGATACATTTTCTCCATAGGTTAACATTGAGCTGAGCTAATCCAATAGGGTTAGTACACAGCAGCTTTAACTTAGAAAGGCATGTCCCTTCATTCTGCGTGTTATCTGTATTACATTTTAATGCAAGAAACATGTGATAACCTCGGCGTCCACAAAGTTTTTTTTAAAAAATGTAGCCCCTAAAGATATATTACAGTGGGTCGGTTCCCACGCACATGACGAAACAAGACTTCTTTTGACAAGGATTCAATCCATTCAGTTCCTCGGTCACACATCACCGCTCAGACACCTTTCGAAAAAAAAGGGTAGCCGAATAATCTCATCTCTGTCGAGAGGTGTCAAAATCGCAGGAAACTCTTTAAAGGATTAAGTCATAACTCCGGTTACTTTGTTGTTTAAAGAGAGATGTTACGGAAAAATCTTTTTCGAAATAATCATTTCGAGAACCGTTTGCTTCCTTGTTGGAAAAAACTTCCCGCTGAGAGGTAACTCAGACTGTAAATTGAGCACAGCTTGGTCGCTGTATGGAGAACGGTAGCGGTTAATCTTGTTTAATTCGTTTTAGGTGGTTAAAAATTAAAAAAGGAAAAAAAATGGCGTTGCTATGAAAGAGCAGTTAGGACAGAACACGCGGAAATGGATTCTTGAAATTTATTCAGACGTGTGGTTATTGAACTGGAATTCGTCGATCTCGAATACCTATCTCTCCGTAGGTATGCCGGTGAATTGCACATGTACTTGGTCGCTGCCGGTTCCGTTTATTTTTAATACTGGGGTTTTTCTTCGTAAAACACGTGTAATTTCTAACGTAAGGAAATGAAATTTAGGGTGATGTCACACGGAAATTGGGGAGAAAAACCATCATAGTGTGAAGATGAATTCCTCTACGGGAAAAAAAATTTGTTTTAAAAAAAATCTGAAGTCTATTACTTCGGTTTTAGAATCGTACAGTTTAAAAAGTTTAAAGTACCATGAAATATAAGTTAATGATTTTGAAAGCTTTTCTAAGAGTCCCTAAAAATAAATATTAAAAATACGGCATTGAAAAGTACTAATAGTAAAAAAAACACCTTGTTCTTCATAAGAAATCTAACGTTGTTCATAGCTGTAAATCAGACGCCTCGAGTTTGATTCACTGTGTTGCCTCGAGTTGGATCATTTTAACGTAGGATTACGTTCCTCAATAACGGTCCTTTGGAGAGGAAAAAAAATTTCCTGTGTCTCGAGTTATAATTTTGGCAGAGTGCCAAACCCAGTAGCAGTAAACAGTTAAACAGAAAAGTACCAAAATGCGTAAAAAAAGGGTAAGCAAACGATAAGTAATCCTACATTAATAACCCGCGGTAGTTTCGTTAGAAGAGACTACCTGAATTTTTTTTAAATAAAGCTTCTTTAATTATTCCTAGAATCTAAAAACTCTAACTTCATTACAAATAAAATAGGTGGATAATAGTTTCCTTAAAAGTAGGAAGGTGCAAACATTTTTCTATAACCTGGGCACCCTATAACCACAACCCTTAAAATTCGGGAGCTTCATCTGAAGTTCTGCACTGATAGACACGCAGAAATTGAATCTTCGATTAAAAACATTTTAAGTTTATTACGACTTCTCTGCTGTTTCCAATTTTTCATTGAGTTGAATATATATTCCACGTATTACAAACTTAATTGCTTTACTTATCTGTTCACGGTAAAATATCGTACTCCAGAATTAAATCTAATAATTTAGTCTAGATCTTGAATACCTATGTTTTGCTCAGTGGGTGGGGGGTACATTAGCTGATCTCGCAAATCTTCAGTTCTAATTTTATAACTAAGGCAAATTTTCCTTTTATTTTACTAATCACAGATTAGCAAATGCTTCTTTTGAATTCTATTTTCTGGATTAGAAAATATATCACCTTCTGTGAGCGAACTCTTAGTTACCTTGATGCATCTAAATTAGAAAAGGTAATTTGGTTTCATAGATTGGATTTCACCTACTTCATCATAAAAACGAGATTCTAATTCTCACCCACCACATATAATTTACCAAGAACGAAAATTATGAGTCACGAATAGTTTGTAAGATATATGTGTGATATTTTTCTAATAAATTCAAATATTCAAAGTAGTTTCGTAAAATAAAAGCATCTCCATAAGGGGATCGGTGATTAATTCGAAAGCATTAACATTTAATTTTTCCGTGAGTCCATAGAATAAAGAAAAAATATCCCAAACCTGCCATAGGTTAAATCATACAAAATCAGTGGATCACTCACTGATAATCAGTTCTAGGTTAACCTTGCAGCTGGATAATCAGCCAGTAACGACTTGAACCATAGGTTTGGCTTAATCTAAATTCGATAAGCATGAAAAACGTGCCTGATAAGATGCAACAAAAAATTTATTCCAGCAATTAGATTGTAATGGTTCATTCAGAATGGATGATTATTACCTACTTCATTGTAAATCTACGTTATCGTTTGGCGGACTTCGGACGTGATGTCATGGCGTAGTGTCTCACTACAATTTTAAATTTCAAAATTGGTGTTTCATTAGACAGAAACTTGGACAAAAAATTTCGTCCTGTTTCAGTACAAATTTTCTCGAAAAAGGAAATATTGAATTTAAAAATGATATCTTCTGTAAAAAGAGAATTATCAATCGCAAAAATCGCAGGTCTTTCTTGCTATTATATTTTTATTCGCCTGATATAAAAAAGAATCGTAGGTTTGATATCTTGAAATAAAAACAATAAACAAAAGTTTAAAGACCTCTACCTGTATTTTCAATAAAGTTTTCTTAGAACTTCTTCATTTTAATGATTTTGTTTAATGGAAAGAAGAAAAAACGATGCTGGAAATTCGCAGGTTAGTTTTTAGATTCTCTTGGGGAAAAGAAAAATCTCTAAATTATTGAAATAATTAATTTCAGACGTTCATCAGTCTCCGATAAAATAATAAAATGGTTCATTTCTACACATCCCAAGGAAACCCAGCTTTGGGGCTAAAAAAAAAATATAATAATCTCTGCTTATAACGTTCCAACTACGTTCCGAAAACTAATTATTAGCAAAAAATTCTAGCAAACAAGTATTTTGATTCTTAGAGTCCGATCTCTTTTGAAAATACTATTTTTACCTTTATAGTATCATACAATTTTTTATCCAGTTGTACAGCATTTTTAAAATGACATGTCCATTTAAGTTTGAATTAGGTACAAAATTTAAGACGCAAAGTTTTTTATAAACATGTTTTCTTAAAACTGAAAAAAATAAATAAAATTGAATACTCCACGAATCTTTTAATTTATTTCTCCAGAAAGTTAGAATTTGTGCTTATCAACGTTTATGGTATCTGATTACCTGAACTCTGTGATTTGTATTTTAAATTTTTATTAGGAGATTCTCAAATTTTATACCATCAATTTTCACTGATTGGTGTATTAATAACTTTTATTAATAACTGTCTAGTAAGTATTGTACTGTCTAGTAAGCATTGTAACTGTCTAGTAACTGTCTTATTAATAACTGTCTGGCATTTAACTGCGATGAATAATAATTCATTTTCATAAAATAGTATTTTCAAGACTATCAATCTATGTATCGATCATTTTGATAAACCTAACATCACATCTGTAAATAATCCGTCACATACGTATTTCATTTTTAAACTATGATATTCATCTTGTATGCATACACACAGGGTGAATTATTCAACTGTATATATATTTGAATAATGACACTGAGGTAAAATTATTTTAAAATTCGAAAAACAGCATGATTTGATATTGCTGTTATTATTTACTATTTTATCTTGAGAGTGTAAACCCCTAATTCTTCAATTCAATTTCAATATTAATGACAAAAATACGTTGCAAAATAACTTTACAGTTTTCTTTTAAACCTTATATGCATTATAGAATACTTTTTTTATCATCTGAAATAACTATCTGTGAGTTAAATAAATGACTTCAGTGTGTTATCGCCTTTTTTAATTCCTGTTCCCGTGAATCTGTACGAAGAAAGCATTATCCTTCGATGTTCGAAAGTGCCCATTTTCTATTGCTACACACACATCAAGGAGGTAAATTTTTTAGAGTCGTTGGTACTACTTCCTTACACGTTTCCATTTTCTCATGTTGTCATGTTACGCTTCATGATTTCATTCTCATATAAATTGCAAAACAAGCGTTTTAAACAACGGAGTTAAGGAAAACTGTAAACCTATTATCGTTTAAACGTTTCAAAATTGCAGTATTAAGCAAACGAACCACAGCTATTAATTTTTAGAACACTGGGTATTTTCGAATTCACGTTTCCTTAAACCTAGATTTTCGTAGTGTTCTGAAACCATCAAAACTGTTCACCGTGAGAAATCATTCTCCGTGAAAGTAGAAAAGGAATCGAACAAGAATTACATCGCGCTTTCGGAATAAATAAAACAAAAAATGGCAGTGATCCGAACATTTTGGGCGCTAGGCATATCAGTTCAGCAAATCTACAACCCCAGTCTTAAGTAATGGGGAATTGTCTTTCTTAGAATATTTCCATCACGGATTATTAAATGCTTTTTTTTTTTTAAATTATTGTCGTCTGCGTTAAAAAACCAATCTTTTAAACGTGTGTTTTTCGATAATCTGTTTATTTTACTTTTTTCAAAAGACGATTTCCTCTAATCATAATGGACCCACTGCATTTTTTTTTTGTTTGTTTCCTTCCTTGAGGCATAAAGTTACTTATCGCTTAATGGTCTCTGGCTGTTAGAAATAATCAGTTTAATGAATTTCATGTAAGAATTTTGTCACACAATCTCCTAAAAACACTCTAACCTTTCCTACCTGAGTCAGTCCATTATACTATTACCGAATTTCTCCAAAATAAGATCAGCGAAAATTCATTCATTTATCATCGCATCCCCTCCTGCGACTAACGAGAGCAAGTTTACAGCCTGTGTTGCTTATTATGTAAATGAGATAGCTATCGTATGAGAAAATTATGACATTGAAATATAACATTTAGTTAATTGTAAGATAATTTAAAAACTCCTAAGTACAAAAAGAACAGAACTGAGTATTTTAAAGAAGTATTCATTAGTATATTTCAAATTCTAAATAGTAATGTTTTAAAAGTTTAAACCTTAATTAACTTTAAAAATATCACCCGAAACGCCTCTTCCATTATTTCTAGTTACTTTAAATCGACCTTATGACGTCACAAATTTCAAGGGCGGGGTCAACGTATGCGCCATCGGTGGGAAATTCTTGCTTTCTCTTCTGTAGCCTCAAGACAGTTTGAAAAACGCAATGGGTTGAGAGTAAGTAATGAAGATTAAATTTGATGATACTGATAAGGAGCTAAAATAGGCATTCATCATGGCAATAATATTAATCTAAAGACGTTAGTAGCTGTCACTTAAAGAATTTACCTATTATCCTTTTCTGTTGTCTCGATAATAGATAATATGCAGTTCCAATTTCATCTAATTCGTGTTTTATATTGCTCTCTGTTATTCACGATTGTAATTTATCGTGTTCAAATGCAGATGAGGAGATGACGATGTATAAGTATTCTGCAAAATGTTTAGCATATTTGAATACGTTACCATAAGGGCCTGTTCACATAGGAGTCCGTTGCGTAGCGTTAAGGAAAAGATGACGTTGAGACGAAAGTAAACCAATCATAGGCGTTAAAAATTTCTTTGCTAATCGTTTGGAGGCCTATGATTGGTTTATTTTCGTCTCAACGTCATCTTTTCCTTAACGCAACGCAACGGACTCCTATGTGAATAGGCCCTAACAGAATGTTCTTTTTCTTTCACAACTTTGGTACATATTAGATAAAAATGCATTAATGAATGGTTTTAAATATTTCATCATTTGTCTAATATAAAATGTTAATTTTATTCGTTTCTTACTATTACTTTCTTTTGAAATTTAACTCATTTCCGCAAAATAACATGTCATTAACTTGTCGTCTGGGAACTAAAACTTTTCGGTTATTAAAGCTGAAAAGGACCTTTTCAACTGTGAATTAAAAATGTCAAAACTGTGAATAAATCAGCTGTTGCCACAGTTTTAAAATGAATATTAATTCTAGATGAAGGTTGTAGGAGTTTAAAATTGAATTAAGTCAAAAGTTAATTGCAGATTAACTAATCAGTTAACCTATTTTCTTTCATCTTTTTAAAGCTAAATAAAAGTTTCAATTTGGTTTTCCCTTATTTAGATAATATGGAGTTTTAATATATAGGTTTCATTCTACGTCTGTTGGTTAATTAGTCGAGCGGGTAATCCATAATTTTTTCAGTAACTTTTTGTGTGACCTAAGATTTATTGATTTCTTTGAACTGTGAAGTTCAACCATTGTTCAGGACACGTCTAAGTTCAAAACTCACATTATGGAGTCGCCGATTTCAGGCAAATAGATAATTTCAGTTGAACGTATCGTCATGGGCATTTCATATGACTGTACGATACCGCGGTAAAATTGTTCCAATTTTACTTTCGGCCATTTGTGTTGCACATTATTACTGAACAATATACCGTTCTGTTCATGAATGAGGAAGTCTGTCTACCTTTTGCTCTCGATTATATTTAGCTGCTTTGGGCAAAGATAAAATTTACATTGCATAAAATGCGGGTTAAAATTCGATTTCCCCACGAATTAATTAGGAGACTAAGCGGCAAATAAATGTCAACTCTTTTAACACAGAATAAGTATGAGATGAGTTGTCTAGTTAAGGTAAGATTATAATACCCTTCAGAGAGTCGTCCTTTTGGGAAGCTTCTTTTAAACAAATAGTCATGTCTTTCTTATTTAGTTAAATTTTGTCATAATGTACATCAATTTAAACTGATCTATATTACTATCTATCTGTGACGAACAGGTTGAAACATAGTTCTTTTTCGTGGAAAATTAAACAAAAATTAAGCATATCGTGAGATATGGCCAGATTTGAGATATCAGATGGGGTAATACAAAAGATTTTAATTTTTTTATAATACTCAAACTGCGAAACCATGTTTTCGCACGTTTTGGAAAATGATATATAGTTGTATAAAGAACAATAAACTACAATTCATTTTAAATCTCCAAAAATACTTCTTGGAAGATTAAAGCAAAACATATTAGTTTAAAGTTTTTTAACAGTTTAGTTATTTTTATTTTAATAATTATAGCTTTTGAAACAAGACACCCACACACATGGAATAGGTCATCAGGTTTAGAAAATAAACAGTGGTTACATGAAACATTTTTATTGAAAAGCAAAATCAGCATCGAGCATCAGAAACAATTCCTTTTTCTATTTGAGCATTCCTTTCGCTACGTGGGAAAACAAAATGTCGGAGATAGAACCCTTTTTTTCTTAGTCTTGATCCAAAACACGACCTCCTAAATGTAAGAGCCTCACAGACGATAATCGGGTACGTCGTTAATCATAACCGTATCCCTTCTTGCAACTGTTAGTTCCCCGTATTAGCTACAAGCCCTTGATAGCTGCCAGCGCTTGTTGATCACGTAATTCATCCACAGAATGAAAAAAAAATGAGGTATTCTTATCAGGTTGCCGTTTACGAGATGCCCTTGTCACATTTGTCTTCTTTGGCTAGGTAATCTGGATGCACGTTTTAACGCAGGACGTTGACTCGCTCTGCGATAGTTAGGGGGGCTCACAGGCGGCAAAGTAGGTTAATCACGAGTGAAAGTCTTTAACTACTAAATTAATACCTTGGAGGAATGCCATTACTCTTCTTGACAAAGGTTATTGGTATTTAATTATGCTAATTCTTTATTTGATGATTTTGTAGTTTTTCAGGATTAAGAACTTTAAATAAAACGTGCAAATTACTATGAATGCAGCATTATTTTAAGCATCCTTTTTTTCCCATGGTCATGAATTGCTCCTCTGTCATTTTTATGCTTAACAAGTAATATAAAAACAAAATTTTTTAAAGTCAATTCCTACTTAGGTCAACAAAGAAAAATTTGAGTGTGAACTAATAGTAGGAATTGAAAAAAAGGATTGCCTGCCAGAACCTTGCCTACTGTGCGAGATTAGGAGGGGGGGAAAAAGAGAGAAAAAGTTTGTCAGATTGGGGATTCGATCCCGCAACCTACAGGATGGGAGGAGCCCGCGCTACCGCAGTGCTACCGTTTACAGAGTAAAAATAGGGAAATTACTATTCAAGAGCAAGAGACGCTCTAGGTCTAAAACTAAAATCGATTAATTAAATTTAATTAATGAATTAATATTTGAAAAAACTGTATTAACATCAAGTGTCATCCACTAGAAGTTTAAAAAAATGTATTTGAACTTGAGTGGATGAATAAAAAGTATTTTATTAACGATTGAAAATTTGAACAAGATATATATAGGGAGAGTGTGAACTAATAGTAGGAATTGAAAAATGCGATCCAAAATTGCATTAAGTTTCGGTCGCTTCTTTAACAATTGGAAAAAAAAACTTAGAGACTTCATCTTTAAGAAAAAACATCTCAAACTTTTATATCTGCCAGCACGAATAGTTGTTCCTGTATGGAACATGGTGGTAGTCTTTTAATTAATTGGGAAAAGAATACATTCGAATTGGATCATTATATCTCATAAATAACCTGCAACATTTCACATCATTCGTAGAATTTATTTTGTGGTCAGTTTAACTCTCGTGAACCGGGTAGCGCCCGTAACTTGAAGATAAGGTATTAAACGCGTTTGGAACACATGCCCCAAAATGAGATGCATTTAAAACAATAAACAGAAATACATCTTAGCCAAGACTTATAGCTCTGCTTCATATATTTAACGTAAATGTATGAATTATAAAAATTTAACATTATAACACGCCGTAGAAACATTTGTTGATTGATTACTTTACACCGAAGTAATTAGCTATTGCGCCATCTGGTAGATAAAAATTAAGTTTTGCGTGACCCCAAAATTCAGTTAACGTGATAAATGGCCAGAGATTCGAGGAACAAAACGGATTTCTCTGGCAACAATAGCGGGCGTCGTTATCCTAACCTACTGTGATAGATGGCTCAATTAAGAAATATTCGTTGTTAGCTGCGCGTAGGATGTTCAGTGCAAACGGAAGAATTTTGATATTCAAATGGTGGATTTCAAATCTTTGAAGGCGAATTTCCATGGAAGTGCTCCCATTCACATGCGTATTGTAAATCTTTGACACGGCTTAAAGTTTAATTAAAACATTTGCCTATAGGCTGTACCGCGCTGACAGTTAGTTCTGCCGAGCAACTGGGCACATTGTAAAGTGCAATTTCAGTTTTGTTAAGTTTCTTTGTAAATTATACGGTATTAGGAAATGCATGAAGATTTAAAACAAACGACATCTAAGTGCTTGATTTCAACTCGCGTACGATAAAATTAATTTAAATAAAAATAATTTAATAGGTATTTAAATCATGACCCTTCATTAAGCGATCGTTTTAAACGCTCTGTCGAGAACAACTGTAAATAAATGACCACGAAGAAACAATTTTATCTGGGTATGTGTGGAAAAATGAACGCCGAATTCGATCATCGTTTTTCTCAATTTATTAACTGATAAAATAAATCTAAACTTAAAAAAAAAAGAAGATAGAGAGAAAGCCAAATTTTCGAAATTTTTGTAAAATATGTTTTACGTTTCCTGTAAATTAAAAACTGACGGGGAATTTTAGGCGGCTCTCAACTAAAATACTGTAATCTTGACAGCTATATTGCGACTGCGTCATCGTTTTGAGGGTGTATTGATGAAACTATCAATGTGAATTGAACTTCCTACCGTAATTCCTATATACACATGCATATTTCGGATGTATGCATGTGGGGTTTGTCTATAGTTAAAAGAATATAAACTCCTAATTGCCCGATGGCCAGTTTAGTTATTCCCGCAAGAGCTCTTAGAAGTTATAATAGGTCCCAGAGCTAAAAGTGGTACTCAAAATATTTCAACAAAATATACTTGAGCATAAAAACATTCTTAACGCCTGATTCTGTTGTTGTTATTGTTTTGATTTATTATTATTATTTTTTCGCAAGAGGGTGGAAGTTCGCGTGAGGTCAGTACTAACTCACGTACACGTTTGTTTACGAGACATCGCATCTTTGGTCACCATGGTGATTAATGATCCAAATTATTCTGTTTCGAGAGACTGTAGGTGGGCAGCGTAGGTGGTGAAACACACACCACAAATCAGACAAGATGAATCACCGTATGCTGTTTCACCTCCACGTACGATGTACAATAAAATTAATTTCTCAAAATTAATTTCTTTTTCTCAAGCCCTAATCTCCGTCGAGAGCAAGAGGGAAGAAAAGGCCGTGTTTCAGATATGGTTGAAAGAAAGGGAAAAAAAAAGACTGTCCCTACGATTGAAAAAAAATATTGTCGAGGTAAACTGGCTTTCACAACGTATTGGTTCATTAGCAATATATACTGCGCTCGATATGATAAATGTGTAACAATATGAACTATCATTATTGTAATTATTGTCTAAAACAGAGCTCCGCAACCTTTTATCTTTCACGGCACAACAACGTTTTTTCGATAATTCCGCGGCACACCACAAGAAAAAGCTTGCAAATACATAAATTACAATAAATACGTATATTTTTTATTAGATAAAAAAAACGCAGTAAAACAGCTCTATGTATCAAGATAATTATAATCCTTTAAGTTTTATATAAGTTATTTTGAATTGTATACCAACACAAAAACAAAAATATAAAGTTTACAAGTAAAAATTTTTTCTCTTTAAATTTTTATATTAAAATTTGATTTTTGGTCCTTACTTAAGCCTAATAAATCCAAAGTTAATTTAAACATAACTAATTTATTAATGAGACATTTGAGCTTGTTTCGCTGAACATATGTACGTTTCATATTTGGCTCTGTATTAGAAAGAGCTACTCGAAGTTCATAGTCAAGACCCTTTAAACATAATCTTTTGTCATTTTTAATTAGAACTAGTGTCGAAAAACTTTGTTCGCATAAGTATGTCGTAGAAAAAGGGAGCAAAATTGCAATGGCCTTGTCAGAAATTTGTGGATATTCTTTCTTAACTGAAATCCAGAAATATGATGCTCGAGCATACATACAATGTATGGTAACATGTTTTTGTTTTGTGTATAATTTCGACCTAGAGAAACTACATGTTAGCAAAAAGTTAGAAATTTTTCTAAGTAAAATATTCCTCTAACTAATAGCAGTGGTTAATTTTTTTTATTATTATAATCGATAAAATTACCGCGGCACAGTCAAGATCACCTCGCGGTACACTAGTGTGCCACGGCACGGCGGTTGCGAAGCACTGGTCCAAAACACCAATTCGAAATACATATATACTGCCACTAATTGTGAAATGTGTTTCAATTTTTCTTTTTTATACTTAAAAAAAAGAGTAGATAATTTGGAGATCGAAGACCGCTGCATTTACCAGAGAGTTCGGACAATGGACTCAATAGAAACTGATATACAAAGACCCTGTAATATTATGAACCCCCTTTCAATAATTAATTGGTTGGCTTCAAGATGCCAAATGGAAATTGTTTTTCGAAAATAAAGTAAATTAAACACTTTATTCGATTAAGACAAAAAAATAAAAGCGTTGTACTACAGTCCGAGGAACTTTTCACTCATTTACGAATTTAGAACCAGTGATTTTCAAGTACAGTAAAACTTGTCTATATGCGGTTAGTAATGGTTCCGAGAAAGAGTCGCCGTTTTGAAGGGTGGCCGTTTGATAATAGGTGTCTTCCATAACATTGGCTCTTTGGAGTCTTTAACTGGTTCTGAGCAAAATATATCCGTTTAAATGGGTGATCGGCTAAAAAAGTTTCGTTTTTTACTTATTTATTACAAATGCCCGGAAGATTGGGTATAAATTAGTTCACAGTTAAGGAATTAATTCGCAGTTATTAATTCCTTAAAACTTTCGCCATTAGTTCACAGTAAAGGGCTGGACTACTGGCCATTCATTTAAGGGGACACCGTATAGGTGGCCTACATTACCCCCTACAAGCCGGTCCCGTAAATTAGAACCCAGCCAAGTGACGAGACCGGAACACTTGACCCCGCACCTCCAGAGGTAAATTTGAGAACTTGTAGGACATTGCAGCCACGACATATTTTACGTGCACCGGCCACCATTAGTGAACACGGCGGTGGATTTTGTCAGCGACCGGCATTGAACCCGCAACCCTCAGATCACTGGCTCGACGATTTTGCCAACCAGGCCACCAAAAAAACCGAAAGTTTCACTGTAGTTGTTCATAATTTTTAGTACTACCTTTATGGACTAAAATGTTTTTTTTCCGCTAAGTATATCTCTAAAGTGGTTTCTCTGGATTGTTTTTCTCGTAAACTCTTGATTGTGGATAGCTATAATTTTTCCGACTCATCTATTGTCTGTTGCTCTTGGAAGATAAAGAAATCAGTATGGGGTCAAAGTGGCAGTTAAATAATTAAAGATCTTAAAATTTTTAACGTTACCATTGAGTTATTTGCATTGTGCTCACCGCACCTGCAATTGTCTCCTAGTATTTTACAGCAATTGAACTTCGACCACGCTAATGCGGAAACACTTGGCATTCCTGACTGCGGAACATTTTTGCAAGGAGTCTGTAAGACAATAATTATGATTTCATTTTCTCGGACGGAGTAAGATGAAACGAAATCACCGTCATTTTCTGCTTCCATTCCGTGGTTTCATATCACCGTAATTTTCTCTGGTTTAATAAGTGCTTTCTCCTTTAATCCACGCAATGTCGTACATAAGCGCACCATTATCTAGAAAGAGAAAAGCGTCTTTTGACCATACGACCGTAGCAAACTTTCATTTGAAAAAGATTATGATTACGCCACAATCTTTACAGTAATTTTTTTAGCGGCATTATGGAAAGTAGCGATTTTATTCGATCAGGACATTTATAAGATTTTTGGAAGTGTTGACTCTTTAACTTCCTCGTCTGAAGGGTAACATCTAATAGGATTCGACAGCGGAAGTAGTATAGGATACTATGTTAATTTATGATAATTGTTCTAGTGACGTTAAACAGTTAATGCAGGAACTTTATTTAGGGTTCTGTTGCTTGTTTTTTTCCGGGTACGAATGGGTCATGTGATTAACTCAAGACTACCAATATTCAGTATGATTGACTCGAATGTCATTGGCTGCTATTGAACAGAGTTAATCATGCACCGAGGGTCCTTTAATGATCCATTCAATCTTATTACGGTAGGATCGAATATCGAATTTATTATACTGCTGCGGCATCAATAATTTACTGATCTTCAAAACTCCTGGGGGGGGGGGGGGAGATAAACCTCAACACTATATTCAGTGACCTTATTTACTCACAATTGTATATTTAGCGAAAAATCGGGTGGCAAGCGAATTCTGCCATATTACCAATCTTAATGATATAAAAGAAAATATATTGAATATCTATAAAGAAGACGAGTTGCAAAGGCGGAAAACAAATTATTCTCGTAAATTGACTCTTAGGGTTCTTGTACATTACACTGTATACAGTCGAGCCCTGTTATAGCGAACTTGAAGGGACCGAAGGTTTTGTTCGCTTTATCCGGTGGTTCGCTATATCCGAACCGTTAAGAAAAATGCTAGAGTTCACAAAAAGTATAACTCATTAGTTGCAATGTGTATTCAATAATAATGTATTAAAAATGATAAAATCTATTAAAAATATCATTAATGAATTAAATCGACTACGTACAATGGGAAAACGGAGAGACCAAAATTTCCGTTCGTTATATCCGTGAGTTCGTTATATACCGGGTTCGCTATAACGGGTTTCGACTGTATATATTACAATACAAAAATTAAAATATATCTTCTTTAATTAATATTCCCTCTCAAATTTCACCATACAAATTTCTCTTTGTTTTTAATTTACCATGGTCAGATATAAACATTCACTTTCAGCTATGCGAGGTTATTCACGTCAGTGTGATACGCAACGGAAATAAAACCCTGGCAAAAGTCTAGAAGTTGGGTATTAAATTTTTTCCTATAAGCCATCTGTATCCTCTCATTGTTTACGACTGTCTACGATATCCATCACCGGGGCCGAACCTTATCTGTGATGTTGCAACGCACGGACGGCATACCTGAGGTCGCATGCCTGCGCCTTTAATACGACACTGACCCAACGATCATCAGAAGTTCGTCCACCCTCTAGAGCGGGGCAAGTTCAATCTTTTTTTCTCTCCCCCCCCCCCCCCAAACTTTCTCTCTCTGGAATCCATCAATCACTTTGTTGATAGAGAAGTTCAGAGAGGGCTGTTATTTAGAGAGCTTGTGGATACGTTTTGCTTTTTCCTTTTTCTCTGTTAAGTCAGTACGTTAAAGTTATCGGCAAACTTGAGATTTTTATAATAATTATTACTGTGGTTAATTATTGCTATTGTTAATAGGTGTCTTGGCAGAATGATTGGAGAACAACAATTATTATTCAAACGTCAGAGTTATTTGCTTGCATTCAAATGCATGTGTCTGACGGAAGACTTTTCACTATGTCAGATGCACGTATTACAGGGAATCTTCAAAGATCATAAGTTAGCTGATTTTTTTCTTTGTTACCATTAGAGTTATATTGTTATTTCGATAGATAAAATTGTTAAAAAGGGGAAGCAGGAGACGGGACAGCTTTCACAGCAGTATAACGCACGCTATAATACTCCCAAGCTTCAAATGTAGATGTCGCCACCATACGGATAGACTACGTGCAAACTTCCATCGTACCGTCATTTATTTGAGCAGAGAGAGAGAGTTTGGATTTTGTCGAGAGTGGGGACCTCCTGGTCTGATGCCCAATTTTGGTTGTTAGGTCAACTTACTTGTTTTTCTCTAAATGTTTTTCACTTGTTTTGTACTGTGTAATGTAATTCGTTCCTTGTAACTGTGATTTCTAGAGTAATTAAACATGTTCTAAACTTTACCCCGAGATTTTCTTGATTACTTTTGGTTTCACTCCAGTAACTGCATTAATGACAGTTACAGCAATGGTTTTAAAACTATGGTCCACAGGTTGAAAATTAAAACGTCTTGGGTGTAAAAACACTTGGACTTACATTAACTTAATTTTTAAAGAAGTCCTTCTTCCCTTCTGCAGGCTGGTTCGCTGTGATTACGGACGATGGCCACACGGCGGGCTACTTCAGCAGCGTCTCCGAGGTGGCCAGCGCCCAGGTGCCCTACTTCCTGACCAGGGAACAGGCGCAAGGATACAGAGAAGACATTGACGCCAAAGGAAACATCAAGTACTCCAAAGTCAAGGTAAGGGACTGATATCTATGAAGAGCTGTCCACTTCATCATTTACTATCCAGTTTTGCATTTTGTTTTTGCATGTTTTTTCCGTTAAAATAATCATCTACAGCGCGCTTTCTTTTCATTTTTCAACTAAATATTAACAGAACATTAATGGCTCAGAGCATTTTCAACCAAGAAAAACAAAACAGGAAAAGTAAGCAATGTATTTCTATAAGGTGCGGCCATTAATTTCCAGGACTGATCTCCAGAAAATATTACATGAAATACATACCCATTTAATATGTTTCGAAGTAACTCCCACCTGCCGTAATGCACTTCTGTGCTCGTCTTGTTAAGTTTCGGAAACAACTTTTAAAGTCATCTTTAGGAATGCTCTTTAATGTGTATGTCACCGTTTTCTTGATGGCTTCGACATCCTCAAATCTTGTTCCCCTCAGCAAATTGGCCCAACATGAGGTCTTGGAGATGCAGCATCCTCCATACCCTCTGAACTTAGCACCGGCAGACTTTTTCTTGTTTCCAAAACTGAAAGATTTGCTGAAGGGAACCAGATTTGAGGATGTCGAAGCCATCAAGAAAACGGTGACATACACATTAAAGAGCATTCCTAAAGATGACTTTAAAAGTTGTTTCCGAAACTTAACCAGACGAGCAGAGAAGTGCATTACGGCAGGTGAGAGTTACTTCAAAACATATTAAATGTGTATGTATTTCATGTAATATTTTCTAGAGTTTATTAGATCAGTCCTGGAAATTAATGGCTGCACCTTTTATTAAACAAACTGTATATTAAGTTGTATCATGTTTACTATCTACATACTCTAACTGAATTTTCAAGAATTTTACAAGCTGCAAAGGAAAGTATATCATCAGAAATCCAAAATAGATCTACGGGATAGCGAAATCGTGTAACATAATTTGTCACTGCATGTTGGAAACTTAAGAGGTGGTTCGCTCTTTCATGTGACATTACAAAATGGAAAATCCGTTTTTCCAGCTGAAAATCAGATTTCTATAGCAGTAAACCCTCTCATTTACCGCATCTATATTTTACTAAGAAGTAAATGAATAATAAATTGAAATCTCGGCTTTGAAACAAGATTCGGTATCCTTCTTTATCATATGGGAATACATTACAGAGAAACATTGTGCCGTATGAACCGTAAAGTTTCTTGCGTTATAAAAAAAGGTACATGAAATGGGTTTTAACAAGAAATAAATAAATGCTACGAGTTGACAGTTTCTTTCCAGAAGAGACGCCCAAACGCAGTACAAAGGCAAAATAATTTTTTGAGAGAAATATTTTTTACCACATCATCTGTCTTTACGTGCTTTGATATACAGTCGAACCTCCATATATCGAAGTAGCAAATTGCGCGAAAAAAATTCGATATATAGAAATTTCGATATATAGAATTGAGCTTAGTCTTATCATAATTCTCCTAAAAAAAAATTAAAGCTAATTTTTGTATACGAAACTCCATTTCTAATTTATAAGCGAATCCTATTAAATGAAAGTTAATAACTAAAAAATGAATTAATATAAAAGATTTATTGATTACTACATATCTTTTTAAAAAGAACAATAATGCAGACAGTGGTTACAATGATCACAGCTACATTCTTTAAAAAAAACTACGAATATCTTGCTGAACAGTTAGTTTTGCGGAAAGTTCAAAGAAATGTTCGTATTTATTCAGTCACTAAAAACTTTATCAGGGACATTTTCTGCGAATTGAAGTCCACGACGTATTGTTTCAAATGCCAAAAATTGGGAGATTTTATTCTAAAGTGGAATAAAATCTCCCAATTTGTCTTGAAAAAAATTTCGATGTATAGAGATTTTTTCGATATATAGAAACAATTTTTCTATGTAATGAACATAGAGATTTGCTAAGAGTTCGATATATACAAAATTACGATATAGGGAAGTTCGATATATGGAGGTTCGACTGTATTTTTTTTTTCGTGTATTACGCAAAATGTGGCATTCTTTCGCCATTTAAAGCACTCATATCGAGCATTTTTCATCTAGGAATGAAGTTAGCAGTCGCCACAAATCGTACAATTTTAGACACTTTGAAATAATTCTTCATCTCTCACGCGAAAATTTTTGATAAGTAATCTACCCATAATCCTAATTTGGGTCGATATAATGTCGTATGAGTTTTAAATTAGCCGATAGTTTTCGAAAACCAATTTCTTACTCGACGTGCACGATATTAGAAACTTAGCTCTTGGCAATTCATAGATTATTTGCCGAATATTGGGTGGCAAGCGAATTCCGCCATGATATTACCAATCTTAACGATATTTAAAACTACATGTATTAAATGTCTATGTAGGTGTGACATGTTGCAAAAATGGAAAATAAATTATTCTCGTGAATTGGCATCGCTGTTTATTAAAATGTCTGACCAAGAAGATTGTCAATGCATTTCAGTATGGTTAGGTCGTTATATAATGAGAAACTGCGATGAAACAACGCTTTTTTGTCGTCTCAAAATAAAAATTAAAAACAATGGTAGATTATGATGTTGAAATAAATGATGTAACAGACACGAATTCTTCATTACCGAGAGACAAATGAAAATTTTAAGATCTTTCATATTCTGCTGCCTGAGTGTCTCTTCGTCGTAATTAGCATTCGTTACTGCGAAATTTTAGAAATGTGCATTTTTTTTTATCATCCATCGTTATTATACCTTCCATTAAAAATTTTTAATTGAAAAAATTCCTAGCTGTTCTTCCACTTTCTTTCCATGACTTAAAACAGCCCGATTAAGAAAATATATTACATGAGGTGGACTGGAAAGGCGAGGTGAACGACCTGTCCAGATCTCCCTCCCCCGAGTGACGTTCGCAACGCGTTCGTGACGTCTATATTATATTGTTCGGTATTTACCTTGGAAGTTTCGGTATCCTGCTCTACCATATCAGAAAGCTACTCGCGTTTCCCAGCCGAGGAGAGAGAGAGATGCCGCAATAACCCGCGGTTCGTTCGCGTACGAAGGGGATTCCGTAAGATTTCGACATTCCAGAAGTCTACGGGCATGTAAAGACAGCTAGCTGCCTCACCCTCCTGTTGCTCGGAGACTTCCGCAAGGGGGTTCCTTGCTGTGCGCCCAATGTCAAGGCTAAAGGGAGTCAACGACTCGGGGGATGCCGGGTGCGGTCGTTAAAAAAAAATAAAAGAGAGATATACAAGGAAAAAAAAGAGGTATATCTATCACGAACGTAAAGATGTGGTATGAGTCTGTCTAGTGTTCGTAGCGCCCTTTGGAGAATAGAATGAGTGTTCTTGTTCTACGGGGGACTCGGTTTCGATGGGGTCAACCTGTTGCGACTTGAGCAATGCGTTCTTTCTTTTAGAAAATATGCTAAACAAAAATTTACGTTGAATACCAGAAATAAATTTGCGCCCGTATTTAGTACTCTTGCGATCCGGCAGTTATCGCTTTAAGTCGTAAGTGTTTAGGATTATAAGTGAAGTAAGGTTCTGCTTTATTCAGATACATGGGTCCCAGGGTTGCCTAAATCGGTCGGCAGATCTGTGCTGTCCGTCCGGCTCCCAGGCTCTATAAGAAACACCAGGGTCTGTAAGAAACACCACTGAACAGGAGAAATCAAGCCTCGGCTGAGTTTGCAGGAATTACTGCACAGCAAAGGCCTTGTACACTTTGACAGCGGCTTGTACACGAAAGTGGGGGTGGCCGTAATCTTGATACATTATTCACATACATTAGGGCCCCGGGTTGCCCCAATTGGTCGGCAGATCTGTACTGTCCGTCCGGCACCCAGGCTCATGTGAAACATCACCGAACAGGGGAATTCAACCCTCAACTGAGTTTACAGGTTTTGCTGCGCAGCTTCTGGTCTTCAGGCTAAACAATTGCTTATGGACTGACCGTCCAGGAAGCTTGATTTTGTGGATTATTCACATGCATTTCAATAAAAACATGGCAAGGGAGTTTTCTTGCCTTGCATAAAATCCGCCTCTACTTCGTCACTATCCTATTAGGCCATCAATTCCTTTCAGTACTTTTTATGCGAAGATAAATTTTACTTTATTTTATCTAATTATTGTTTTAAATTATGTCTGTCTGGTTTATAGATTTTGTATCAACAAACAACCTCATCAATTTATAAAATGCCCAGTAAAATATGAAATTTCAGGTTTTCAGGAACGAATTAATTCAATTTAGATTACACTTTATGGGAAAAATAAGTTCGGTAAGCGTCATTTTCGGTACTCGTTGTGCCTTCTGGAACCATTTAACGACAAGTATCGAGGTACCACTGTATGTGACACTTTTACAGTTTTCGTGGATTAATTGTAGTATTCATTAGTTTGAGGGATAGTTTTCTTTTCGTTAACTTAAGTAATCATAGTTGGACCCTTGCTTGAAACCCGCTTCAAAGATATCCCTCCAGGTATCACAACGAGTAGTTTTCCACTGTTTATTCTTACTTTCGATGGTGCTATCGCTGGACAGTGAAAAAAATTTTACTTGGCGCAAGTTAAGGTAGCACTTTTTGGTGTCGTAGCAGTTGGCAAAAACTAATCACGAACTGAAGTTAGTTGGCAGAAACTAACTTCTTCAATTCGTGCTTACAAGGTTATTAAAAAAGAATTTTTTAAAAGTTTTCTAAAGAGTCTAAGGAATATTAATTATAATCGTGGGTATTTACAAACGTACTAGAAAAATCGATTTTTAAAAAGAGGAATTAGTGAGCAATTTTATATTTTTTTAAATAAAAACATAAGTAAACCCGTGAGGCGACTAAAAATTTTAACAAACAATAAACGTTCTGCACCTTTTAATGGCCTTTACCTTTAGTCATCTAATATCACGTGGAAATCTTAACATCCGAAATCTATTTTCAGATTGATTGCAATCATTCGAGGCTGTATCATGCACCTACTTTTAACGATTTTCTAACATTTAATTACCCGGCTACAATAGACAACAAAATGTCTAAAACGTTAGCTTCAGCTTTAGGAATCGCACTTCATACTGTTGATGAAATTTAACACACGAAAAAGTAGCACCATACTCCTCACTGTAACAGTGTATTGAATATATTCAAAATTATAGTGAGCACATATTTATGAGTATGTAATGTGAAATAGTGCACATATTAGCTGTAATGTAGTAAAATGTTTGCTGATAAAAGACATTTATTAGCGATACACAGGCCCTGATTTTCCATTAGTTTGGGGGTCCCAAATTTTTTTTTTTTTTTTTTTTAAAGAACAAAAATTTCCAATTCAATTTTTTTTACCTTTTTTAACAGCAATTTTTTAATATATCCTTTCAAATTTCATTGATTGGTTCATCATATGTTTGTTATAGTGTATATAAGGGATTAATAAGTTTTCTGGTTGCATTGTATTGGTGTTTTAATGATGAAGTTAACATGTTGTATTGCTTTTTGTTATTTGATAATGTTCTAGGCTTCTACGCTTCAAATAGCCAATTCTTGGTAAAATAGTACTTTCACAATGATTCATGATTTTTTTTTTTTTGTGTGTCAATTTTGGAAATTTTACGCCCACATCAGTGTTAGGGGGCCCCCATCCCGAGTTGTGCCTATAATCAAGAATTTTCTAAATCGGGCCCTGGCGATACAGATTTATAAATTTTGGTATACTCGTAAGATGAAAACATAAAAACTAATTAAAGTTTGGAAGTAACTTGCGAGTATTGAAATCGAAAATTAAACCTACGAAAGTCGAAGGTCAACTGTATGCACATTTGCCTGATAATGCGGGAAAAGAAATAAAAATTTGAAAATGATATTTTACAATGTAAATACCTTATGTCAGGGGTTCTCAACCTTTCAGGCTCTACGCCCCCCCCCCCTTTGAACACTGATGCGAGGTTACGCCTCCCCACCACCACCACCATATGTGGTCAATACAAGTATAGTACAATCGGAATTTGAAACTGAAGTTGTTTATTAAATGAAAATATAGAATAGATAATTTCATACACAAAATTTATTACTACTCATATCTTAATTTGGAACATATTATTATTATTATTATTAGAACATATGAAATCAAAGAATTAAATATAGATCAAATATATTTGAGGTAATCAAGGATCTAGGTGAGGTTGGCATGTAATACCAGTCACTTTCACAACATTAATGAGGGGGCTGGCACTATTTGTCCTTGACAAGTTTTTGAATATTAGGTTGTAACTGTGACAAAGCACACCTCAGGTCACTTTCAACATCCAGACGTACGGAAATTATCGTATTTTTACAATTACGACAACTATCGTGTACGACAATTATTGTGTTCGTGTTCGTATGTCGAAAATACGTTACGGTTACATTGTGACCGCAAAATTGAGTACAAGAAATGACAGTTAGTTTTACTTTTTATTTTACTTCCTTTTTAACTCACGCCTCCCTTGAAATTCTTCTACGCCCCCCAGGTTGAGAACCTTATGTAATCTTCTCGCATTAAACTATCGGGCCTTAACCGTCGTGATTTCGAACGTCCTTCGTAATGTGCCGCCCCAGACGGGAAAGCCCCACCCGATTCTTGAGAACAACGACCTCCGTGAGTTAAAGAACAAAACACACGCGGTTTACAATGGGCAGACGTTCCCGATAGTAACAAAAAACTCCGGAATGACTTCCACAGATAAGTTGAAAGGGTCCCCTGTAGCGCGCCCTGTCAGGAAGGCTTTCAAGAAGGATCGGAATATTTCGATGCGGCTTCTTTCGGGAGTGTAGAAAAAGATGTTCTCGTGTTGCTGAATATGTAATGTCTCGGAGAAAGGGTGTGAAATTTATTACTCCCTTTTGAAAGTAATTTCAGAGCTCATATTTCTGAATTTCTGAGAGCGTCGAGATGTGGCAGGAAGGGAATCTTGTCAGCAGTGCTTCTATTCATGCCACGAACGCCCGCTTCCGCGTGGAAAAGAATTTCAGACAGATGTGCAGATTGGATGTAATCTAACAATAAATATCAATCAAATGTTTGGGGGGGGGGGAGGAGATATTTTTCAAACTTCCAAAAAGGTGAAGTATGTTGAGCTTGTACCAAAGATTTTCTCGTATTCACAACTGTCCATCTTATGGTTATATCAAAAATAATTTATCCCTAAATTGAATATGATCTTTCCGAAAAAAGTACTAAGTGTCAGTTAAGGCTAATAAGTCCAAGTCGGCAAACCTTGGACACATTTTCTCCATAGATTAACAATGAGGTGAGCGAATCCAATAGGACCAGTGCACTGGATCGCTCTAAGAAAACAGTTTGATTCTGTCCCAAACTGTTATAAATGCGGAGATTAATTAGAAATGATCAGTGACATGAAAACGTACATGAAAGCTTTATTTTGATGACTGCGTCGAACTTCTTCATATGCTTATAAAAATAATGTAAAACTTACTAAAAACACCCTAACTTAACAAAACTCATCATAGTGCGAAACCTAAGATTTCTTAGGTCGTAATCTACAAATGTTCAGTGGCCAAGAACATTCAGCAAATTTTCGGCCTTTCAGGAGGCTTGTCTCTAAGACGTAAATCACCGTCACCCACCAGTATGGCTCTAGCGGTTGTGACCTGAAAATGTTTTAGAATGATAATTCAACTAATATCGTGTTTTAGACGCGCGCTTTCTTAAGCATTGTGAAAAAGCATTTTACTAAGCCATGGAATTGTCTTTCATTACAGATAAAGCCGGGTGAGGTTCTCCAGTTCCTAGGTGCATATGAAGACACCACTTATTCCTCCAAACACTCCAAACCTCTTCGCTACGCTAAGGTGGTCGACCGGCAAGGGGACTTACTTTTCCTTCCTTTCCCGACCCCCGGAAAGTTCTTTTCTGTGGCCGGAAGGAAGACCAGGAGCGTCAGCCACGTATTCCGCCTTTCTCACCTACTCTCCGTGGCCAGCCTCCCCCTCACAGTCCGAGTTGTGAGCGGAGACAGGCCCAAGGGTTCCAGATGTCCTTTCACTGGCCTCCTGAGGCTGGAGTGGTCAGAAGAGAGGCATGTGATACTGGCGTGTGCGCTCAGAGGACTCGGGGGCGAGCCAACTTTACTGGAGATCGACGTCAGTAGCGAGTTCAGATTCCTGAGGCCGCTCGATGACCAGAAAGTGAGATTGTCCAAGGCTTTTGCCAAAATGCTCAGGTGAGTTCCACTTTTTTTTCCCACTTAAGTGGGACAACGGACCTTCAAATTCGAATTTTTTTAAATATTCATTTTTAACTCCATATACAAAATGAAAATAATTAATTTTCTATTTTACTACATTGAAAACCTTTAGAATTCAAAATAAGGAATTTTTGGAAGAATCATGCTCGTTTTTCAAAAAAAATTTCAAAAATGCTAACTTTTTTCAAAATGCTCTATGCGCATTATATATCAATTAAAATTCTTAAATTTTGCATTATAAGTTTACCATATGTATATAAATATAAATGTGCCTTTAATTTTTTTTATATGAATCTAACGTTTTAATTAATATTTTTTCTATTCTGTCTGTTATTTTTTTACCTTTTTACTTTATTTTATGATCTATAAATTTGAAAAATATTTGTGATTTCAAAGAATATGCACAGTTTTGTAACAAACACTTCAATTAACAATTCTGATAAATTTGAAAGATATCAGAAGAAAATGAATACGCATGGAGCCTTTTGAAAAATTCTATTATTTTTGAAGAAATTTTTGATAAGCAGGTCCTATTTCTCCACAAAATACAAATTTGTGAATTCTAAGCCCGTCTGCACACGGAGCAACTCAAAAGAAACTGATAACCGACTCAAATCACAAACCAGTCCGTGATGAGTCGCAACCTATGTAATTGAATGGAGCCACGCACATGGCGGGTTTGTAACCGGTTGCGCCGTGTGTTTGGCTCCATTCAATTACATAGGTTGCGACTCATCACGGACTGGTTTGTGATTTGAGTCGGTTATCAGTTTCTTTTGAGTTGCTCCGTGTGCAGACGGCCTAAGTATCTTCAATGCAATAGAAAAGAATATTAATTATGTTCGTTGGGTATATAGAGTAAAATATTGAACATTAAAGAAGATCGAGATTGAAGGCCCCTTGTTCCCTTAAGGAGGGGACAAGTGACCTTCAACCTCGTTTCGCTTTAAATTTTCAATATTTCACTCTACATGCAAAACGAGAATAATAAATATTCTTTTTTCCTACATTGAAGTCACTTAGGTTTCACAAATAAGTAAACTGTGGAAGAATAGCACCTGTTTTTCAAAAAATTTTTCAAAAATGCTAGAAATTTTCAAAATGTTCCATGCGCATTCGTTTCCTTGTAATTTCTTCCAAATGTCTCAGGATTTTTAATGGAAGTGTTTGTCACAAAAATGTGCAAAATTCTTTGCAACCCCAAAAAAATTTCAAATTTATAAACTATGAAATAAATTAAAAACTTGCAAAAACGTAAAAAAAATAACGTGCACAGTATATATATATTATTTAAAACTTTAGGTTCATACAAAAAAAATAAATGCACAATTAGGATATATATACGTGGTAAACTTATATTAAAAATATTTAAGATTTTGAAATGATATGGAATGCGCATTTTGAAAAGTGTCAGCATTTTTGAAAAACAGGCATGACTCTGCTAAAAAAAAAATCCTTATTTTGAATTCTAAGGGTCTTGAATGCACTAAAAAAGAATATTAATCATCCATATTCTGCATATCGAGTTAAAAATTGAAAATTAAAATATTCGAGGTTGAAGGTCCCTTGAGATCCGCTAGAGACAACACGGGATTTTTTACCGTCGCATTTTGAAACGTAAATAGCTCGATTGATGAACTGCACAAGTTAATGCAAAAAGCGAATTGGTCAATAAGATACTGGTCACCAGCTTCGTGTATGGTTCAGTTTCTTAAATAAAGAATTTTGTAACAAACTGCCAGGAGAAAGCTCATATATTAGGGCTTTTTCTAGCTCATATATTAGGGAGAGATATCGTCCTGGGGGAAATCGTTATATTATAATGCTAGCGTAATTCTCTAATCTGATATTTAATAAAAATATCCCACAGTGTAGTAGCTTAATATTTTGGATTAAAATGGGCTTATGCGTGAAACTGAAGTTATAACGAATAGTGCCGTTCCATTCCATTAACTGGTAATAAAACCTTGAAACGAGCAATTTTGGATCTAACCTCTATCACGATTATGTTATCGTAACCACTGGCAGTAACTTCAGCGGATGTTTGTTTATATTTCATATTATATAAAATGGATTGATTCTCTCAAAATGAAGCTTTCAATCTCAATTCTAGAGTACGAGCACATTTGTTTAATTACGAAAATAAATTCCTTTAGAAACAAAAACAAACAAAATACATACATATAAATACAAACTGCCAACAGCAGATAACGATGAAGTGTATATTTTTTATGGATTTCAGTACAATTCTGTCGGAAATTTTTAAAAAAATACCACAAGAACCAAATATTAAAGCTGTTGAAGCAGAAATTGCAAACAACAAAGATAAATTCATTGAATATTATTTTTTTGCTAGCAAATGTGTTTTTCCACTTTCATCCCGTGAAAATCAGTTTCTCATTCCTCAGAAATGATAAAATACCCAGTTATAATCTTTACTGAAGTCACTTCCGAGAGATCAAACTATTCAATCTTGATCTAACAATTGATCAATCAAGTACCAACCCAATTAAATATGAACCATAGGAAAGAAATTACGTTTTCGGCTCGGCTAACCACTTAAAGATACATACTCAAGTCTAGTTTTCATTTTGATCCACATCCATGATAATAACTTAAAAATAAAACTTTCGTAGAAGAAACTCCATCTGCGAGATCTGTTGAAACCTCCAGAAAAATTGTTCCGAAATCAAATGATCTCGCCACTTTTGTTTTTAACATTTAGCGATTGAATTTTAAATATTGTGGGTGTGTGTGGTCTGGAACTGGGCGTGTCAGCAGGTAGAAACTTTTCTTTTGCTAGGCATTTGTTCGGATCCAGTCACGAGTTCTAATATTCTTAATTTTGAGGGGGTTTTCATGCAAATAGCTACGTTTGAGATTAGAAATTTCTCGGTGAATAACAATGATTCACGAAACTCCCTTTTTATATAGATATATAATCGGCTGCGAAAATTCAGCGTGAAGACTAATGAAAGGTATGATTCATTGCAGCCGATATGCTAGGTTCGAGAAATAATGTTCGAAGATTATATTGCAGCACAGATAAGCCTTTCCTGAACAATTTTCCATAGATTAAAGGTGGTTATTTTGAAATGACGCATATGTGTTGTTAAAAGAGGTGAATTAATATTATGCATGTAGGACATATGAGTCAGTGAACCTTAAAGGAAAAGTTAACTTATTCACCTTTAGAGTTCCTGTGTACGATTATCAAATCGAGATGCATATCAGGAAGTTTAACATGTTTATTACAGTGATATTTAAACTGAATGATTCTGAGTGCATATGTGCTTTTATGCATTAGTCCATATTCTATTCTAAGCTTTTTAGCAACCTTATTAATCTGACTTTTATCCATTCATCCACAATTCTAATGGATGGGTAATGGATATCTGGTATTCGTAACTCAATGGTGTCTGGTAAGTCCCTAAATAAGGCGAAACGTCGCAACGTCACTGGCTACGTCAGTTTTCGTCTACTATAGATCACGTGATTATCGGGTGGCAGAAAACAGAAGCCGTTCCTATGCGTTTGCACGTGTTTTTGGACAATATCTTCATTTTGAGTTAAATAATTTTATTTTATTTATAAAATTCCTCATATTAGTTGTATGTAACAGGTATTTTAACACCACTTTTTCAATATTTCGCAAGGTTTAAGAGAATATAATCATTCTTTCGTTGAGAATGATTATTATGTTGAGATATGTATAGATATCAGGATAAGTTACTGCAGGCCAGCGTCTTGTATCGTAACTCCAGTCTTCCTCTGTCAATAAATACGGGTCACATACTGAATAAACCTTTTCGAGCTGTACCTGAATGTTTAATTTGGTGATATACCTTTGTTTAGATACCGTATCTAAAGACTTTGCGTAATCTGAGAGCATTTTATTCAACAAGCTGTAAGAATGCTCATTGAACGCCATGTTAGATTATGCAATGTTTTGCCACTCCTCGCCAAACAAGAAGTAAAATCTGCAAGAGTTGAGATGTGACATGCTGCGAGACACTGCCCTATATGAGATTTAAAAAAAATAAATAAATAAATAAAGCAAAACACACTGCGAGCAGTTGAAGATATTTTCTCAATATGCATCTAATCTCTCAGAATTCTATAATCTTTGAGTGCGAGTGTCTAGCTGGTATCATGTAGGACAAGAATTTATTGAAGTCGTGAGAGCAGTTTGTTTTGCTTTTTGATTCACCTTCTCTTGTTTTACAGGCACTGCAGCGAGAAAGGCGAAGGTTGGCGACAGCAAATCAAAATCGCCCACCACGTTGTCCCCAACGCTAAGACATCTGCAGGTTCCCAGAACGGAGGGGCCTCCAGTGGTGACACCTACGAAGATGAAGACTCGGCCGTCAGGTGAGAAACGTCATTTTAGTGAAAATCGTTGACTCAAATGAAATATTAGAAAATACCATGATTTAATCATTCTTTTTTTTCCTCTCTGTCTTCGTCTGATTTCAAAGCGAGCGTTTATGTGCCTACCGTTCTGAATCACTAGCTTAATTATCGTCATTTGCAGGCATTACAACAGTGAGGCGAAAAATTAAATGACTTATTCTTTAAAACATCCGACATTAATTTCGTTTAGCCGAGACGATGTCAGAAATAAGCTCCGAAGGGAATAATGAATGCTGAACATCTGGAAGATACTGGATAAATTGAATTTTTGAAAAATCTCAGTTTGACATCAGAGTAACGTAACAGCATTTCAGATGTAACTTATCTTTAGAAATTTTATATCCAGAAGCATCGGACAGCCAAAATCAGAAGCAAAGGTGGTATTTTTACCGAGCTTCCACATTTTGTTCCTTAGCAATTTCGACCAGGGGAATTTTACTCCAACTCCCTATCATTAAGATTCCGTCACATCGCATTTTCAGGAACAGCTAAAGAAGATATAATGTCGAAATTCCATTTCTTGTTTTATGAATGCCTATGATAATTTTGGGAAAACTCATTGTTCGAATCACTTCAGAAGGTAAAACTATATACTCTATTAAAGTTGTTTTCAATTTTTAAAGCATGATTTTGAATTTTAATTAACAAGATATAACCCTCTTATATTAACCTCATTTTGTCAACATGGACTGAAAAGCTTGAGGGAATACTGTCATATCTCTGTGCTGATGCACAATCTATCTAAACTTTTCACAATACAGAGAAAAAAACCTTGATAACATGAACAGCAGGTTAGAAAAAAAAATACAAATTTATTTTCCAAATAAAATCTAATGAACATTTTTATTACGGGAACATTTTAATGCAACAACATTAGGCACTGACAAAAATCTTATTTTCGTTTTTCGCGCATGGGCAAGTTCCCCCTCCTAATTGTGGAAGAGGGTAATAAGCGCCATCTAGGAGACTGTGTAGGTACTAGGCTTATAACATTATTCGAGAATGAGAAGCACTTCTTATAGAGCATTGTGGTGCAATTATCTGAAAATCGAAAACTTCGGAGATGTAGACCCCTTCTGAGATGTTGCACCCCTTCTAGCAGAGGTGCGACATAAAATAATCGTTACGCTTGGGCACCTAACATACTATGTTTTACCTTAACTAGCGTTAGATACTGAAGACTATGGTGAAAATTTCGTTCAAGGATTTCTTCATGGAGATTGATTGGATCGGTGAAATTGGGATAATCTCGGAGAGCAGATGAGGGATCCTTTAATACGTAAAATATAAATTCAGAAATTTTGAATAGGAGCTCTCAGATTTCGATAACCTAAGCTAAAAAAAGTTAAGTCAGGTACCCTATGCCTAAGAAATGTGTCCATTAATTGCCCATTGTGATTACAACAGGAAGCAACAGTGCAGAAAGCGCTACAGAACCTTGGGATTGTCCCTAGGGTAGGCGTTGGATGGAGATCAAATGATTGCAGCTCTCGCTTCCGAACAGAACAATGGTGGAAAATTAATTCTCAGAATGCACCGCTTTTCATTTCTCTAACATCATTAACGTGATCTGCAAGTAACTTCACAACAATATTAAATGAAACTTGCATTAGGCGAATGAACAATAACTACTATCAATAATTATTGATAGGCAACAAGATATAATTCTCCCCTTGCAACAATTATTATCTATCGATTAAATTTGTAAGACTGTGTGTTTCGTGGAGCATTTAAGGTAATAAATAGGAAATTAATTCATAGTCAAGGTATTTTTTGCGAGGTAGCAAATCGATTCAGTCGCTTCCTGGTAATATTTGCATGTTTGAAATTAGTTATTAGAAATTTTAAAAGCAAAAGAGGCATAGCGAACATGAATGTAACATTTATTTTACCAAAAAGTAACAAATCATCCTAAACCTAGATGTACTCGAAAATTATTTTGGTTTGCTTCTGTCCTTATTTTTCAACACGACAGCCAACCGTTTTAAGGACAAAATATGCTGTTTTATAGAATTCAGTGTAAGTCACTAGTAGAGATTCCTTATCTTTCAACTCATCTTTTCAACATTTATTTTTTCGGAAGGTAAATATATGATGATATAGCTTGTGGAAAGTTCAGCTGCAAATCAAGACAGACATGCCTTTTTTTTTAAATATATATATAAACATAAAATTTACAGAGCATTTAAATTTTCGTATTGGAAGACTCTACATTGCACAAATATATTTACCATCTTACTCACTCCACTTTCTTCCACACTAATGAGTGGCTTAAATAAAAAAATATGTGAGAAAAAAACCAAATGTTGTACAGGAAGAAAAAATACGCCTCACGGATTTGGCATCCAGTGATGGGCATTGCATTTTCTTGGAAGAAAAATATAAATTCGGTCTCCTCGGTCTTATCACCTGTAGGGATCAGACTATGTAGGTGAGTCAACACTGCTCCTTTTGAGGGAACACAGCAACATTGATGCTCTGACAAGAATTCCAGACCGGTACCATGTTGTAGAAGCTGGTGACGCTAACTACCACTCAGCGTAGGCGACTGGAATTAAAACTTAACACATCTTAAATTAACAGATTATTTTTATATTTTATTGGTTTTATTAAACAAATAAAATATCTAAGATAATCTTATTGAACAGTTGCAACACCTGCTCATTAGTTTGCAGTCTATTCTCCTCCCGGCCTCTCAAATGTTGAAATACAGTCGAATCCGGTTAATCGGATCAGCCGCTTATTCGGACCAAATCCTATAGCATAAGCCTAATAGTTCGTGTAATCGGACCAGCCGGTTATTAGGACCAAAAAATCACGTCCCGATGTGGTCCAATTAACCGGAATTGACTGTATACTATAATATCGCGAATTTTAGGACTGTCTTTATGCTATTTTTTTTCCATTCTCTTGAACTGACAAATAACCTGAGACTTTATTTAAACCAATTCCGTCTTGCAATTGCAGGTCATCCACTGTGAAATCGCTCTCCTCTACCAAATCCTCCGCATCTTCGAGGCTCTTCAAGCGCCTGAAGCTACTGCACCAGAGCTGGAAGAATGGACATCGAGGCAACAGCAGCAACAACAGCAATAGCAACAGAGGTGCCAGCGGAAGCGAGGACAGTGGCCTGCCCAAGGATGCCCTCTCCAGACAGTACTCGGACTTTCACTTGTATGAAAGGGTTAGGGGACCTCTGAGGAGGAGGAACAGTTGGGGAAATTCCTCCAACAGCACAGAGATCTTAGACGACGACGGATACGTGACCTCTGATTTCGGAGGGGAGGAATCCTCGACTTACGACTCGGTGTGCTGACAGAACACTATACAGGTTTTGGCATCGTTTAATTAAGAATTCTTTAATGTTGACAGAGGCCATGCATTGGCTTTGGACAAGAGATTTGTTAAATGGCTGGAAGAGGAACAATCTTAAGGTTATGGTATTCTTCGTATGGAAAAAAAAAACATACAGTTTTGTGGTTATGAATCTATCCGTTTGCAGTTTTTACAGTGTATGGGGTTATTCATGTGAATACGTTTGAAATAAAAGATTACTGAAGTGGCATTTTGTTCAGTAAACGAAGAAAAATGTACTGTTGATGACTTTCGGATCTCATATATAAAATAAGAGACAAGAATGACAGTCACGAAGTTTCTTAATCAAATTTTGCCTACAGTTTGATCAATAATACCGATAGGCAAATATATGAGATGAAACTGAAAAATGAAATGCTGAAATATTTAAAATACAGAATTACTTTAACATAATACCAAGCAAAATATTTATTGAATCAATATCTGAAGTAATTAGGCTCCGTCGAGTGCTTAAAATTGCTTTTTTATTTATAATTTCATTAGCATAATCATTACTATCATGTATTCACGAAGCTTGGTATGCCTAGATATAAAATAGCATTCCTTTTACTGGAAAAGCCATCTTCGTAGTTTTAGAGGATTCAACTCTAAACATTATGTTTTCATAAATTCATTTATTCGACTCTTCATCTGATAACTTCAATTAAAATCTTTTTCCATTCAAATTTACTTCTGCTAATTGGAAACACCTCTGTGGAGAATTTTATATTCAGTTAAAAATAACTTTTAATTTAACTGGCAAATATCGTGCTACATTGGCGTTTTAAAGGGAAAATATAATCCTTAAAATATTCATTAGCCATTTACTATAGATTTTCATATTTAGTATAGTTAGTGTATATCGAATAGCGCCAAATTTTCGTTTAGAGGTGGGTTTTTTTTTTAAATTATTGCTTTGTCAGCTATGATGACAAAATGCATAAAGCCTGCCAAATGGGCGGTGCTTAAAGCAAAAATTTACCTGTACGCTGGGGAGGTATATTTCTGCTTTATCAATATAATGCTGAAATATTTTAATAGATTTATTTTGTTGAAAAATAAACGTTGATTGAATAGTCCTGTTTTATATGTATTCCGTGAAGTCATCTCAGTACTGATGTACAAAAGGTAGTATCTCGAATGAATGGTATATCGGAATGGATAGAGCGTCTAAACACCTGTAGTCTTCCAAGAAGTGACTTTCTTATTCTTTGCTTGAACTGGTTTTACAGTAATTTATCTAGCATCTTCTTTTTTTTATAGCCCGTGGGGCTTCTGTTAAGGATGTTCGATAAAGAAATTAATGATCACCTATGGCAGAGTGTTCGGAAAATAGCAAAACCAGATTCAAGCAATCTGTTGTTGTTTAAAGAAAAATCCATAATGCGTAACAGTTTCTAAGCATTTTTTTTTTAGTAGTTCATGTAACAGCAATTTCATAAATTTTCCTATGTTAGCCTCGTCAACAAATGTGATAAAATCTTTTTTAAAAAAAAATATTACATGAATTGCTTGGGTATGTGTGTATAAATTGTAGGTGACTCTTGAGCTTTGAAATATTTTGTTATATTTTATTTAATATATAACTTGGGGCCACAAAGAAACATAAAATTCCTACTTGACAAAATATCCTAAACTTATTTTCTAGGAATTATGGAACGATATTTTTCTAGGAATTTTTTGTAAGAAAATTTTGTAAAAAAAAGAATAAAATAAAAAAAAGTTTGTTCTTTAAAAAGTGTGTGTTTTGTTTCTGGAATGTCATCGCATTCTATTTTAATTATACAGTCACAAACCAACCTAAATAATAGGACGTATTCTATTAATTTATCAGCTTTGTACACTATTAATACTACCAGCAGCTGCAATATCTTAAAATAGAAAAAAAAAGTTCGATTTGAAAAAAAAATATTCAATGCAGGTAACATGTCATTAATGTATGTATAATGAAACCCTATCGATTTAGTATACCTTTCGAGCTATTAAACATGGATCAGCGGTTTCGAAACTAAAATTAATGGACTCTTGTGGGTCCGTAAGACGATTTGACTGGTCCGCAAGAGGTCAGGTCTTTCCTTAGGAGAAATTTTCTAAAATGCGATTAAAGGACGCATTTAATTTAGAAAAATATTCTTGAAATACAAAAGCTGACAATTTCTGAGCAAGGCAAATTCATTGGGCTTTTTTGTGATTACCCATATGCAGGGCCGGATTTTCCTATAGGCTAACTAGGCTTCAGCCTACGGCCTCAAGATAAAGAGGGGCCTACATTCAAATTGTTAGCAAAATTAAAATTACACTATTCTAAAAACAGTGACACTATTCTAAAAACAGCCCAGATCAAGAGAGACAAGTGGAATGAATTTTGTGCTGGTCTGGACTCAAGATCTTCCAACAGTAAATTATGGAAGCTGGTGAAGGGCATTAGTAAAGACCAGCCCCAATTCGAAAGGTGCAATACTATTCAATCTAAAGATGGCATCTTGACTCAGAATGATGAACAGGCAGCTAATACTCAGGAGAGCATTACCAATTAACGAGTAGTCTGAAATTTTCTGGTAACGACAGGTATGTTAAAACTATGGCAAGCAATGTTGTTCATGGCTGCCGTAGTAATCATCATGAGGGCCCGGTTATTTTCAGCAAACCCTTCTCGGCTCTGGAGCTTGACACTGCGATTTCTGGCTCGAATTTAAATACCTCGCCTGGGCCAGATGGTGTTCATGGCCAAATGATTTGTCATTTGGGTCCACATGGAAAACAGAGACTTTTAGACATCATAAATGACTCCTGGAGACTGGGTAGTCTTCCACGAGATTGGAAAAAAGCAGTTGTGGTCCCTATTAGAAAACCTGGCAAAGATGTTACTTCTGCTGAGAGTTTTAGACCCATAGCTTTGACTTCCATTACATGTAAAATTATGGAGAAAATGATTTTAAAGAGACTTACGTTTTATCTAAATTCCCACAACCTTCTACCGATGGAACAATATGGTTTTAGAGAAGGATACAGCACAACTGACCAGGTGCTTTATTTTAGCCAAAGAATCAGAGACGCTCATAACATGAAACCTACAAATCATACCATAGCTGCTTTTCTTGACCTTTCTAGGGCTTTTGACAGAGTTTGGACTCAGAAGCTGATTGCTAAATTGTATGATAATTTCGGTATACGAGGTAGAGCTCTGCCTCGGATTTATAATTTTTTTGAGATATAGACACATTAGGGTGAAGTTCAATGGTTCGACCTCAAATGGTTTTAAACTAACTCAAGGTGTTCCTCAGGGCTCGGTTTTGAGCCCTATCTTGTTCACACTCTTTATTGCAGGAATTGAAAAAGTCATTCCTGGGAACTGTGAAGTTGGACTATTTGCAGATGACATTGTTCTCTGGAGTTCCGGCTCTGATATTGGAAAGATTGAGGAGACTGTGAATCTGGCTCTGGCTGACATGTGGGGCTTTGCTGTAGACCATAAATTATGTTTTAACACCTCAAAGTCTACCGTGGGTTTCTTTACAACTAATAGAAAATTGTATTATTTTCGACCTAGAATCCTGTTACATGGTCAGCCCCTAGAAGTGGAGAAACACCCAAAATATTTGGGCTTCATTTTGGATCCTGAGATTCTGGGTAATGGTCATCTGGATTATCTTACTCTGAGAGCTAGGAAACGCATTAATATCCTTAAATACATCTCGGGTCGTGATTGGGGTGCAGATGCTAGTACCCGTAGAAACACATATGTTTCTCTTATTCGACCCATTTTGGAATACGGCTTTCCCATCTTTTGTAGTGCTTCAGACTCAAACCTGCAGAGGCTTGAACGTGTACAACTCAGAGCTGCAAGGATCATCACGGGCCTTCGCAGTTCCTGCCCGAATGATATTGTACTTTATGAAGCTAATCTACAGCCTTTGAGACTTAGGAGAAATGCTTGTTTGGTGAAGTATTACAGTAAGCTCTCCAGTCTAGGCTTTCAGAACCGTACTTCGAAATTCCTGGTATCATGGAGCAGTAACCAGAGGCTCAAACGTGATAGTCTCTTTGGACAGGTTGTCTCTGGCAACCTTTTCGCCAGCTCTATAGAGCATCACAGATTATCGACCCTTCTGAGGGTCTCGATGGGGTTCACTTTCATGTTAACTTTCCTGTCCGGGTTAGCAAACAAATGGAATTGCCGTGCTACCTGAAACAGTTAGCTCTCGAAAGAATTAATAATGTCCCCATGGACGCTGTTCAGTTGTATACGGACGGCAGTAAACTTGATGATGACAGATCGGGCAGTGGCATTTACATTAAATTTCGGGATCAGGAGTTAAAGATCAAGAGAAGAAATCCGGACTTCTGCTCGGTATTCCGAAGCGAGCACATTGCAATTCTTGAAGGTCTGGACTCCATCATGTCGTTTCCACGGTTTAATGATATCTGGATCTTTTCGGATAGTAGAAGTGCCATTCAGCACTTGGCCGACTGGCATAGTGTCAGGGACAGTGCTAGTGCAGACATCCTAAGGAAACTAAAACAACTCTCCCTTTCCCATCGGATCCACTTTCAGTGGATTCCGTCCCATGTCGATGTTGCTGGAAATGATATTGCGGACAGTTTGGCCAAAGCAGGTGCTGAAGAGGCCATAACGACTGTCGCTCCTCTTACTTACTCGGAGCTTTTTTCTAAATGCAAGGCAAATAACAAGGCCATTTGGACGGTACCACCAGTACACACATGGTACCAGAGTAGGAGCCCAGGCGGCTCTTTGGTTCGGGGCAGCAGTAGACGAGATCAAAGCACACTTACTCGCTTCCTCAGTGGTCATCTGTCATCAATGAGTTTTATTGGTGGTAGTAAGCATTTCGAAATCTGCACTAAGTGTTCTACTGCTCAAGCCTCCCCTGACCACATTTTATCCTGTCCAGGCAGGACCTGGCTCAAGATCCTCTTTTGGTGCTGGACTTTCTCAGAGTGAACGAGCTTATGGACATAATCTAGCTCTGCTGGTCATGGGGATGAGAAACAACAACAACAAAAACAGTGAACACTAAAACACTGGACCGAAAATAAGGAGAAATTCTACGCATATGACTAATAAACAAACATAAAAATGTATTGGTTAAGATCAACGCGTTCGGCTCATTGGGTCTGTTCCGACTACAACTTTTTTGAATCTCATTACGGAGACACGTCACTTGTGACGCGGGGCTTAGTACCGCGAGGTTAGTACCAATAACAGCATGTTTCATTTAATATATTGATATATATCACAGTAATGATGTATTTTATTATCTCTCATGTAATTTACAAATTTAAAAATGAGAGGTGAAAGGGCCTCATAAGCGGAATAGCCCAGGGCCTCTTTTCATCTAAATCCGGCCCTGTCCATATGAATAGTAGTTTCAAACAAATTAAGGCCCTCTTTTATTTCAATTATTATAGTTAAATAAATTTCGCTAATATTACTTCAACATCACTACATAGCCAGGATTCTGGTCTGGAAGTGACTTTAAACTTAATCACCTGTTCGAAAACTACAGCAGATAACAAAATATTATATAAACTGCTCTATGGTTATAGGAGGGGTTAACCCCAAAATTCCCCTCCCCTTAACAAGTCCTTCAAAAATTTTCTTCCTTTTAGTACTACTTATCTATAAATATATACATATATAATGATTTATTAAGCGATAGACTGAGAAACCGGTGTATTAAGAAATTATTAAAAATTTTATGATAAAATGTTTACAATTGAAACTTATCTCAATATGAATTTTCCTGTAATGCTTACTCCACACCAACAGCGACAGCAACGGAAGACAGACACACATTTTGCCACCTGTCTCTGTGGCTGTCATAAAAAGCCTTCACACCGCTAGGAGACGGGGGAGAAGAGGCAATTTTTTGCGCATGCGCAGAATACTATCTTTTTATTCTGATTGGCTGTCGAGCATGGCGGCAGAGACAAAAGTTGCAACTTGAAACCGCAGACCATAAACGCGTGAAACTGAAGACCGGCCGCTACGTAGCAAAACCTGTATACGCAGCCGAGGGTTGATTTCCCATGTTCGGTGAACAGTCATTATTGTTGGGCCATGAGTGCCGGATGGACAGTACCGATCTGCCATCCAAAAAAGGCAACCCCGGGCCCCAGCGAATCCAATAAGGTTAGTACACAGCAGCCAACTTGGAGGAGGGTGCTAGAAGAGCGTTCAGTCTCCTCTGTTTAAGCCCCCGATACAACAAGATCGCAAGTTTAAAAAAAAAAAACTTACGAAATGCCGAATTTTAAAAAGATTACTAACTGAATAGCAAGTGTCTGAGTTACGGCTTTTTCATAATCAGACTGTTTGGCATCGTCAGTGGTAACAGACTATAATCGGGGAAAGGCTAACCTGAGAGACTAGCGCTTCTTTCCCAACGGGGCACCCTATGCGTGGAACAGTCCATTTGAATTTAGAGGTGGGATAGGTTAGATTGAAGGGTGGCGCCATCTATTCGCTATTCTACGATTCACTTGCCTGTTACAAGTTGTTCGCTTCTCTTGTGTGTATCAAGTTAGGTTCGCTTTTCTTGTCTGTTTCAAGTTAGTCCTGTGACAGAATATCTGAATTCTTTCAACAAAACTTCTCAACTTTCAACAAATCTGAATTCTTTCAACAAAGAATTGTTTGGCCCTTATCAGGGCCAAACAATTCTTCTGAAATTGTTTTAAAAAAGCGGGGCAACAACTCTTCTGAAATTGTTTGTAACAAATGTGATATAAAATTCAGTCAATTGAAGAGTTTATACCGTCACAACCGAAAATTTCATGATAAAGAAATGGCCACGACAGGTAATCAACTATGTGGAATGTGTAACCTAAAGTGATCATAACATAAGAAATAAAAATGTTGAATACAGAACTTTAACGTTATGTTTCAAAATGCTCTAAATCTTTAAACAACAAAATAAAAACCCATTAAATTAATTTCTACTCTTAATGAGCAGTATAATAAATAAAAAAAAGTTCAAACATTAATAGCTGCAACAGCATACCCATTTAAAAAATATAAATAGATAAAAAAAATTAGTAATTCAAGGTGTCAGTAGATGGCGCCACCCTTCAACCTAACCTATCCCACCTCTAAATTCAAATGGACTATTCCACGCATAGGGTGTCCCGTTGGGGCCTGTATTCAGGTTAGGTTTGCCCCGAGTATAGATAATGTACCATCTGCAATCCTTGGTTTGAGACCAACCGCTGGCAGTCTCTTTTTACGGTGGTGAAATAGCTGAAGAAAAATATGGACCATTAGAAAAACATGACGGAAAATTCCCGATGAAAAAATTCTCAGCATTGTCGAAACTTAAAAATATACAGTCAGAATCCTAAAATGTCGCTGCAACAGATGCCATTCTCTGATCATCCTTATAGACCGAATTAATATTCAGAGGTAACTAGATTTGGAATTAAATTGAGAAAGAAAAAGGGTTTGACTACAGCTATTCGGAGAAATTTGAAATGAAAGATGGGTTTACTGAAAATTTCATTTCTGCCACCTACCGACTGAAAGGAGACCATCTTCTTTCCTCTCTGAAAAATACTACCTGTGCAAAAAAAAAGAGTCCTAAATTGAAGAAAAATGAAAGGAAAATGTTTGAGCACTTTTTTTAAAAGGGCAAATCACCCAATTATGTCCTGAAAATCGCAATTGAGAAGTTCCAAGCAGAGAAAGTTTGATAAGGAATAATTACGGATGATGTTATGCAGACATCTCGAGACGCATTGTTGGAAGTGAAAATACGCCGAAATTTTTGTTGATCTAAGTCTCGGCAGCTCCCCCCAAATCCACCAGCTCCCTGGAAAAGAACTCCGCCTGCAATGAGACAGAGGGGTTGCACAACAAGGCAGAAAATACGCTCTCGCACAATGGGCCTATTCCAACGACAGTCACCTTGTGCCCCCCGAGTACGTAACCAATGAGGCAACTAAGAGCGAAATCGTGACGCAAAAACAGAATGGAAAAGATGAACGAGCGGTTTCCGAGAAATGGCAGCATGTGAAGGGAAAAACTGCTGCCAAGGTTGAGGGGTATTAAAGAAAGCGTGCATATTTCTCCCCTGGGAGAGGACGGTGAAGCCTGACAGTTAAATTATACAAAACCTTCGTAACGGCATCTGGTAGCCGAAAATGAATTAGCATAAGACACGAACATCGTGAGCCTGCTTCTGGACTGAATACCGAACGACGGCCAGCTTCTGTGAAACGACGACTTATATCAGTGCGGGAAGTTAACGAAGGTATTTGTATTTATCATCTAACCACTGCAGACCACTCGTTAGGAATGTGCCTGGCATCCCCTGCGTGTTCCATACACATCCATACGCCAGGCGATCCTTTATTCGTATGTATGCGTGTGTGCAGGCGTCTGCACCTGATGAGAAAATCTTCTCTCAACAAGGCAATTCCCATTTCACTTAGGAATAACCCTTTTAGCCTTGAGAAACATTCATACTAATCACCATATTTTTTTTTACACGGGTACACATTTCCTTTTTAATATTCCTCTTAGCACACGAGCAGGAACATAGCTATTGGATCACCACTGATTAATTAAATGTTTTCATTAAAAAATAATCTGTCATTTAAATCATTTTAATTCAGCATTTTCCAAAGAGTATTCATGCCGCAATACAAGACAGCTCCACGAGGTGGGTTAGCTTTCAGTAAAATATAATCAAAATTTATTTTATAGAAAATAATACTTACCATTTTCAAAATAATGTGGGTTCGGTCCCAGGTGGTATCGCTTTTTCCAAATTCCCACCTTGATATTTCTTTTTTCCCCCGTGGAATTCTGCATTTAACTCGTTACGAATTGTATGACCCTGAAGAGGGCCTTTTTTTTTTCTTTTGCTGAGGGCCATATAACTTATTCCTGTCAACTGTTCTTCCTGCCTCGTGTCCTAAAATTAACCATAATAAATTACTCTCTTTCTCTTCTACCTGTTTAACTAATTAATCTTAAATTTCCCCCACCCTTCAACTTATGAAGGCGTTATACTTTAAATTTTGTTAATCGACTGTAATCTCACTCTTAATTTATGTACCTAGCCTTTAAACTTTATTTATTGAGCACATTATCATTGATTACATAACATCTTGCGAACTGGAGTTAAAACCTCATGGTCAAGGGACTCCAATCATCACACAATTCTGCTCAGTTTTTCAAAATAACAAGTTCAGCGCCTCAATATAGCATCAGCTTCCTCCGAGATTTTCTTCAAGCGCCATTGAAACAATATCCAAGTTTAGTCCGACAAAAGACGGAAGTTTGCGGTTTATTTAATCAGAAAATTTAAGAATTTAACGTTTTCAGATTAAATTGCTTATTTATACACAGTACAATCGCGTGTCAGTTATTAACTGATTCATCCGATTTCATATTCTGACTTTAAAGCAAGTCTCAACATGGGAGGCCTTAGGAAATTTCAGGGGGGGGGGGGGGCACATGTGAGAATCGCGTCAGAGTGTGGCCAAGGCATAAGACTGGGGGGCCTCAGAAGAGAAGCAAAGTGCAACATAGGGTATAATACTGATGTTGAATACGACCAGTTT
Source organism: Dolomedes plantarius (assembly GCA_907164885.2). Taxonomy (NCBI): domain Eukaryota; kingdom Metazoa; phylum Arthropoda; class Arachnida; order Araneae; family Dolomedidae; genus Dolomedes; species Dolomedes plantarius. The sequence continues at coordinate 130,218,921 of OU015495.1, read as the reverse complement.
TCTTTCTGGTAGCAGTTAATGATGAAAAGAAAGATTATGAAATAATTATGTATCCTGAGAATTTGAAGCAGCTTTATCCCGCTATCAAGTTTGTTTCCGTGATCTGCTGGACATGATATTGCAGCCTGGGTAGCTGATCCTTCAGCTGTGAAATGTTTCCGACGACGTTTCTTTGAATGAAGTGCTCATAGAACTCAGCGACATAACAGCCAAAGTTACTTTCAGTCATAAAAAAAAACACCATTTTCGGATAAAGAGTACAATATAAAACTTTTTTCTACAGCTTGGGGATACAGCAAAATTGTTTTTTAGGCATTTCCTACTTCTAGAACCAGGTTTCAGGTCCAGGTCGAGTTATTTAGTCAGCCAAACTAGGAATCTCTTTTACACGATGGACAGAGGTGATCATTTGTAATCCCTCACAACTATAGAATCGGACATAAAACAAAAAGCTTCTACATTTGGTCATAACGCGCAAAGGTCACACTGATCGAAAAATTCTTAAAAGTATAAATTTTTATATAAAAGGTTTAAGTCTAAAAATTGTAAATAAAACATGGTTTAGTTAAAAATAAATTAATAAAGAAAGAAGTTTTTACAGAGTTGCCTTACTCCCCGTTGGACAGGGCGGCCATGGGGGGGGGGGGGTAAACGAGGTCGAAAGGGGTCCACGATCGTAAAAAGGGCTGAGAAACTCTGCTATAAGGCATTGGTCGTTAACCTTTTTACTGTCGTGGACTCCTCTGATGATCTGGTAAAGTCTATGGACCCTTTCCTTCTGATAATAAAGACTCGTATAACAAATTGTTTCAAACAAATAATTTGGAAACCTAATAAAGCAACAAATAATTTTAAACTTTCTAATTACATTAGAATGGGAAGGATATGCATAAAATATAATTCAAAGGATTACTTTCAAAAGATATCAATAAATTGCAGAAACAAATTTGTGATTTAATAAAAAGTCTCCAAGAGAGTTCCTAGACTAGAATTCTCCCCACTAAACCGGTGAACCAGAAAAAGAGGTCCATCATCTACCACAACTTAAGAAACCATGCTCTAAAGTAGTGATTCTCAACATTTTTGTGTCCAGACCCCCCCCCCCTCCCCCCGGCACTCCTTTGGGTGATCTTCAGACCCTAAGCCTGAAACATACCTACATAAAATTTGAAGATCGGAATGTGTAGAAAGAACAAAACGTGTGAGTTCAGAACGGGAAAGACGCATGCGCTATCAAGTTTATGAGCGTGTGGCAATAGTTACCCAAGCAGCCAAACAAAGGTCTAGATTCTAGTAGCGCCGACTATGACAGATGCGTACGTTGATAGTAATTGCAATCACACAATAACAAATTAAAAAGAGACAAAAATATGATGATTATCATATATACCCATTCGCTGAATTTACTTTTCGTTCTCACAAGCCTTTTAAAATAATTTCTATAGATATTTTTTCTATTTTTTTCCCCAAGGAGGCGTGGTCCTCGGTTTGTGAACCACTGCTCTGAGCTCTGAAGTGTACTGGAGTTTTATCATTGCGGAGTCTTTCCTGGGAATCGCATCCTTTATGGTGAATTGTTGTCAACATATCAATAAAGTTTTATATTTCATGCAACCTGTCTTTTCATCTTCGGTTTCAGAAAAATGCACCATCCGCAATAAAATGTCAAAGCATTACAGCTCATTATTTTTGAAATCAGGATATTACCATAGAAATCTTCACGAGTCCAATAATCTTCATTTGGTGGCAGTCTGACAATACCCATGTATCCTGTCAATGCCCAGATTCGTTTGATTTCTGCTGTATTGGATGGAGTCCAGTAATGAAGGCACGAATTCGGTAGCACGAGGGTCATTTGGTAAGTCCGTGTAAAATACGAGAGATGGCGCCAACGAACTAAAATTGTTGCCGCTCTCACATTAAGCCGCTTCACAGACACGTTTGTCCGATTGTAAATTGATTCGACGCTCAGTGTTTGATTGACAACTATTTTAGTTGGTTAACTCTTGTCACTGCTCACACAACAGAAATAAACAAGTTTCACATAGTCATAAAACCTTACTTTTTAAGAGGGAAAACGACGGCAGAAACTAAATCCAAGCTAGATAAATACTATGGCGAATCTTCACCTTCACTAAGAATGTCTTACAAGTGATATGTTGATTTTCATGACGCTGGGCGTTCATATCGCCCTGCTGAGGCCACTACACCAACAATTAATTGAACAAATCCATGGCATAGTGATGAAGGATAGAAGATTAAAAGCCCGTGAGACATCTTAGACTGTTGGCGTCTATCAGAGCGTGGACGTAATTTGTATGGCTATTTGGATCTGAGAAAGCTGTCGGCGAGGTAGGTGTTACGTTTGTTTACGATCGATCAAAAAATTGAACGCTTTGAGGAACAGTTTGGAGCTTCTTCAACAGAAAAAAATCCCGATACATTTCTGCGTCATTCCGTAGCAGTTAATGAAACATAACAACCAGCCAGATACGAAAGAAGAGTCAAAACAGTGGGTTGAGGCAGATGAACCTGCGCCAAGAAAGCGAAACGGTTCCATCGGCAGGAAAGGCTATTGCCACTAATTTTTTTTAGGGACGTTCATGGTACAGGCCCGCCCAGAGACTTTACGGGGCCTGGGGCAAACTTCTGTTGGGGGCCCCAAGAAATCTGATTAATCGAATAATTTATTATTTTTTTTCAGGGGGGGGGGAACGCCCACTCTTTTTTCAGAAGATTATTTTGAATTTTGAAGTACGGTACAAGTTTCAGAATTTTCTTTCGGAGAAAATCTAATAAAGAATTTTTTTTAATTTTTGGGGGGCCTGGGGCAAAGTGCCCCAGTTGCGCCCCCCCCCCTCTGGGCGGCCCTGTCATGGTCTAACCTTTAATGGCTACTTGGAAAAGTGCAAAATCAGCGGCGAGTACTATGCATCCTTACTGAATCGTTTAATAATGTAATTAAGACAAAACGGCCCTGTTTAGCGAAAAAAAGGTTTTTTTCCATCATGACAATCTTCCGGTTCATTCATCTGCGACCGCGGCGGCTAAATATGTTGGATTACGCCACGAATTTGTACCCCATCTTCCGTATTCTCCAGATTTGGCCCCCTCGAACTACTTAAAGGGCAGAACAACAAATACCGGAGTGATTAGTGAAAATAAAGCTTATATTACAGAAGCGGACAAGTCTTATCTTACAGAGGGGTTAAAAAAGCTTGAAAATAGTTGGACCAAGTGAATCGGCCTTCATTTTTGCACGGTCATACCAAACGACTTACGTACTATTTTCTTGCAATTTTATAAAATTATTTTTGTTAAATATTGCGACAATAGCTTGCCCAAACAATCGAGAATTTTTTACTTTTTCGGCCAATTTGTGATTTGCCCGCCAATTACTGGCCAGTCTGCGAATTACTCTAGAAAAATTCTCCTTTTGTTTTTCATTTTGAAATGATTTTTTTCTACTTTGACTAAATTAAAGGAGTTTTTCTCAGTGGTAATAATATGAATTAGAACTGGGTTAACCAACTCCCGTTACTGCATGATCCAGCTCCGCAAAATTTCTAGCTTTGGCTACTTTCTTGGATCATTCATGAACTGTCCATTGATCGTCGGGCGCATCACGAATTGGCCGACCAAAATCGGAAGGAGTGGTAAATTCTCGATTATTTCGGCTTTGACCGTAACTAACACACACACACACACATATATATATATATATATATATATATATATATATATATATATATATATATATATATATATATATTGCTGTAAGTCCTGGGGAAATGGAGGCACGAACACTTTGTCTTTAACAAAACCCCATAGGAAAAAAATAAGAGGTTAGATCTGGGGATCTCGGTGGCCTACAAATCAATGGTATATCGTTTGATCCAGCACAGCGAATCCAGCGATGGGTTAGACCAGGGGTGTCAAACTCAGAGGCTAACTTGGGCCAAACAAACAAGGTTTAACTATAGGTGGGCCGCAAAAAAAAACCCAATATTAATAGAAAAGTAGGTTTATTACAGTATATTCAACATAAATATACGCATTTTGTTTAATAATAGCAAGAAAAGAGTATGATTAAAAAACATTAGCGAATTCTTCCTATCTTATTATAATTCTGTGTCGGTTATTTTATTATATATTATTGTATGCCAATATATTGGCCGGGCAGCAAAAATGTTCGTCGCGGGCCGCGAGTTTGAAACCCCTGCTTTAGACTATCATTCAGGTACTGACGTACGTTTTTATGCCAATGTAGTGGAGCACCGTCTTGCTGCAGAATGAAGCCGGGAACCGATTCCTCCAAGTGAGGGAACGCCCACTCTGATAGCATATCGTGGTAAATGCACCCATTAATCAATTTTTCCACGAAGAAAAAAGGACCAAACACACAACTGTTGGAAATGGCGCAGAAAACGTTCACTTTTGGAGAATCACGCTCATGTTCCATTACACCATGTGGATTTTCCGTGCCCCAAAATCGTAAATCAGGGCGATTAACTTTGCCAGAAACGTGAAAAGCGGCTTCATCCGTAAACACAAGTCTGTTAGCGAAGCGATCTACCTTCAGCTTATCTTGCAAATTTTCACAGAGAGCTTTACGCAACGGTTTGTCCGGAGGTTTTAACGAGTACATCATCTGAAAGGTGTATGGCCGGAATTTTAGGCGTTTCCGTAACACACGCCACACCGTTGCGTTGTGTGAGGCACATTGAGTTCAGAAGTCGCACGACGCTTTGATTTTGTGGGACTTCGTAAAAACGTTTCACAAATTTTTTCAACCACTTCGGTTTTGGCTTCTGGTCGTCCTGGGCTGGTTTTCTTACACAAGCAGCCCGTGTCCTGAAATTTCTTCACCCACCGTTCGATGTTGTGACGATGCCGGGGTTCTTTACCAAATTTCGTGCGAAAATGTCTTTGAACGACGATAAATGATGATGCTTTGGCGTATTCTAAAACACAGTACGCTTTCTCCTGCATGGGTGGCGCCATTTTGATTAACAGTGCCTCTAGCGGCGATTTCGTAACCGGAAGATATTTCACTGTTGCCAGATAAAACTTGTATAATTGTAGTTTCAGAATTAATTTGTTTCGGCTAAATAAATCAATTACAAAATTTATACTATGCAATGTTTTTTGTCCCATTCAATATGAAACACCCTGTATATATATATATATATATATATATATATATATATATATATATATAGGCAACTTACATGTTAATGACTTTATAATTTTCTTTCTATAACGCATGCACTTTTGTTTAAAAACCTAAAAATGAGAGGTTAAGTTAACTATTCTACACATGGCCATCTGTCATATTTTTGACGTTTTGCCTGGCGATAATGCCTGAATGTTCTAAGTTTCTAATAGTAAATAAAATTTGCTGAAAAACTGCATTTTGTGCACGCGATAAACACAGTACTATATACCTTTTTTCTTTTTTTAAATGAACTATAAAAAAAAATAGATACTATATATATATATATATATATTTATTAAAAATACCAATAAATCTGAAATGAAAGCAAATTTTAGCTCCATTTACTTTCATTTCTGTCTTATTCCATTTATTTTTCGGCGTGACATCACTTATAGTATAGTGGTCCCTGGTCGTGGGAAATTTTCAGTTCAAAAGAAAAGCCTTTAAATTTTTTCCACAACTTCCTGATAACACTGACTCATCCAACCGCGCACTGAATTCCGGTAGAAAAAGCTAAATGCATTAAAAAAAATTCAACCAGTAAAATTATTTCATTTGATAAAAAAAAAAGAAAAGGAAAGAACTTCAAACATCAGGTTTAAGTTCTTTAAGTTTTTAAAAGAGCAGAGGGGGTTAGAAGTGACAATCGTCAGTGCTATTACCGTCTTCTCAAGTAATGCGTACGAAGTGCCATCTATTGGTCATTTTCAAAAACTGTTACCACAAAATGAAACAAATATTCCTTCTTTTTTTTCATCGGTCTCCAATACCCTTTTTGGTTTAGATCAGGGGATCACCTCTTCGCAACCCCCCTTGTGAATCGCAAAGATTTTTTCTGGGGGGGAGGGGGGTCGCTACGTCTTTATTCAATCAACATTGTAGAGAATTTCACCGGAAAAATTTGCCATTATTTATTTACCACGAAACTGTAGGGCAGTGATGCTTTATAAAGGAAAACAATTCCCATTCAAAGAGCAAACTCGGTTCGCTATATCTACCCTTTTATTTGGCGGTGAATGAATAACGCGGTTACTTATTGCTAAATTTCTAAACACCAGTTTCTCTTTCATCAGACTGTGGTGTCACGTTTGGCATCAGTACTGTAGTTTCCCAGACGGAATAAAGCAAATTTTATTTAGATAAGCATTTTTCTATTTTTATTGTTAAATAATTCTGAATCAATACGGTGGGTGCATTATTTTTCTTGAGGTTCTGTTCTGTTCTTGCTTTTAAACTCCTTTGACAGAGGGATGAATGTTTCTTAATGTTCTCCATTTGGGACCGTTCATGTACTATTACGTAACCCCTCTCCCCTTGAATACTTACATAATAGAGATGGGATATCGAAAGCAAAATATCGATATGCGTATCGATAAAAATATCGGCTCAAAATATCGATATTTCAAAATATTCACTATACAGTGGGTGATCGGTTAACGAACAGTTCGGACTGCGAACAATTGGGATAACGAACACTTTCACGAAAGATTTTTCTGTTCGGACAACGAACATATGTTCGGATAACGAACTAAAACGAATTCTACCGAACATCTCTGTGACAAAAGGTCGAAAAAAGTTTCTAGTAGTCCAAGATCAACCAAGGGTTAGTTCAGTGAGTTTATCTAATAATTCTAATCAAGAGGTCTACAAACGACACAATTTTAGGTATAAACATTTATTTTACATGTATGTATAACCCTTAAGGGGGGTCTACAAATTGCCACTAATCTAAGAGACATGCTTACATGACGAAGTTCCATCTAGTCGAATTCTAAAAACGGTGGGGCGCTGCTCGCTACGTCATACATTTCGTCACAACCTCTCGTCAGAGCTCGGAGCACTCTACACGGTCGCATACTGCGTAGTTTGCGTCGAGACTTTGTGAATTGTACACGTAACCTTTATGTACGCTAGTTGGTTTTTGCCCTTCTGAATTTTTGAACCCCTTATAAAAAAATAAATTAAAGTAAAAATAAAAATATTAGAAACTCTGGCAATATTATGAGGCCTAAAATAAGTGGAGTGTCAAGAACTGTGCTCACCATATAAACCAAGCAAGAGATTATAGCCAATGTAGAGAGTGGGCAGAAGATATCTGATGTTGCTAGGCAATATGGCTTGAACAGGTCTACAGTAGGCACAATCTCAGCTAAGAAAGATATCATCAAGAAGACTCAAGAAGCTAAAGGAGTAACGAAAATCACACCTGAGAAGCAAATAAGTGCCATCCATGAAAAAATGGAGAGGTTGCTTTTAGTTTGGATAAACGAAAGGGAAGTGAAAAGAGATGTAACTTAGTAAGGCCATCATTCAAGAGAAGGCTAGAGAAATTTTTGAGAAGTTGAAGGAACAAACTCCAGGTTCGTCATCCGAGAAGTTAGAATTCAAATCTACCACTGGCTGGTTTGCAAAGTTTAAAAGGAGATCTGGAATTAAACGTGGTAATGCATGGTGAGTCTGCCAGTGCAGATAAAGAAGAAGCTGAGAAGTTCTGCCCCAAATTTCAAGAATTCATTGAAAAAAGAAGGGTATTGTCCACAGCAAATTTTCAATTGTGATGAAACAGGTTTGTTTTGGAAGCGCATGCCAAACCGTACCTACATCAAAAAAGATGAGAAAAGTTTTCCTGGGCATAAATCCATGACCGATTAACGTTACTTTTGGGGGCTAACGCTAGTGGTGATATGAAGCTTAAACTACTTCTCGTTTATTACTCTGAGAATCCTAGAGCATTCAAAAAATTTCCATAATCAAGAAAAGACTGCCAGTGATGTGGAGATCAAATCAGAGGGCATGGGTTCCGCAGGTTCTTTTCAAAGAATGGCTATTTGAAGTTTGTGCTCCTAGCATCAAGGACTACCTTGACACCAATGACTTGCCATTGAAAGCACTGCTGCTATTGGACAATGTACCAGGACACCCAAAGGACCTTGAAGATAATTTGCTGATAGACTTTCCCTGGCTGACAGTTCAGTTTCTACCTCCGAATACGACTTCGTTGATTCAGCAAATAGATCAGGAGGTTATTGCGGGTTTCAAGAAATTGTAGACTCGCGAGCTGTTTCGTCGGTGTTTCGAAGCATGCCAATTATCTTCAACAATAACATTAAAAACATTTTCGAAAGAAAAATTTGACATTCTTGAAGCTATCCGACTCATTCAAAAGGCGTGGTCAGAACTCACTCAACGACAGTTGATTTCTGCTTGGCGAAAACTGTGTCCATCTTGTGTTAAGGGAGACGGAGATAATGCCCCTGAAATTATGAATGAAATTGTGACAATTGCTTAAGATCTGGAATTGGGGTTGAACGAGGATGACATTAAAGAGCTCATAATGGAACATGAAGATGAGCTAACAACAGAAGAACTCCAAGAAATCTTGAATGAAGAACACCAGCGAAATGTATCTCCTTCTGAAAAAGAAGACGACGAAAGAGGACCAATGACGACATCTGCTATTAAAGATCTTTTATAGAAGTGGGAGGATGTCAGAGCAACGGTCTTAGAATGGCACCCAAACCAAGCCGATGCCAATAGGGTTGGGGATCTCTACAACGATAATGCTATTAATCACTTCCAGAAAATTCTGAAGCGAGAAAAGCAATCGACATTGTTCTTTAACGACCCCTTAACCAAAAAAAATGATTGATTAATGTGCAAGACTGTATTATTTTGGTAAAAAATAAACTTACTAAGAAATTATAAATATATATATCTTTTAATTTAATTTTTAGGGCCTCCAGGACGAATTAATCGAATTCCCATAAAAATCTATGGTAAATCGATTATCGGTTAACGAACATTTCGGTTTACGAACATAGTCATGGAACGGTAATGTTCGTAAACCGATCACCCACTGTATTTCAAAATATTGACGATATTTCATAATATAAACGATATTTCAAACTATTGATGACACATTTTCCTTTCAATATGCTGCCAATCGTATTCGGAGGAATGATAATATGATAAAATAATATATACTATATGGTAAAAGTACGATTTTAAAAAAATGATCGAAATGTTTTTAATAATGAAATTACATTTCAATGAACAATATTTTATCAAATTAAAAGTTTCTATTTAGAGAAAGAAAGAAACCCTAGTTTGGCTGAAGTAATGGCAACACTGAGTGTATGTAAACAAATTGGAAGGAGATATTGGAGATAACTGGTTTCCTCAATTCTATTGTTAGTATTCTTTCTTTTATTCTTTTCATTGTAATAAAGTTCTGCAGTTGTGTTTTAGCGTCTTTTAATAAATTTCAGTTTCTTTTTCAATAATTAATAAGTTCAATAATGCCTCCAAAATCTAAATGGTGGAGTAATTTCTCTCGTATTGATGTGCAAAATGCAAAACGTTTATTCATTTTTTGTTCTTTCTAGAATTCTTTTTATATATTGAACAATTTTTGATTTTTTCACGCATTTTTTGATTGCTTGTATAAAAATTACTTTGTATATATTAGAAATTATTTGTATCACTCATTTATTTTTTCTCTTTGGTTTCGAGATTTTTCAACCCAAATTTTTATAATTTATAATTATTTCAAATAAATTCTTTTGAAAATATGTAATCGATAATATCGGGAATATAATATCGATATTCCGATATTATCAAAAATCAAATATCGATATTATAGTATCTAATATCGAAGGGAAAATATCGATATTTCTATAATATCGATATCAATATCCCATCTCTATTACGTAATACACTGCTCAAAACAATTAGGGGAGCACATGGTTTTAACGAAATTACGCAAATACTTACACCGATAAGTAACATAAAATAAATCATCCAAAATTTAAAGCCTAGCAGGAAACAGAAGAAAACTTCATATGCAAATCAAAGTTCATGACGTCAAAAACCAGAAAAAGAACATAAGGGCGGAAATCGGGATGTTACAGAAACGTCTGTTTCACTGCCTTAACTGTGAAATTCGATTGCTCAGTTATTATTTTTGGCAGACTTGAATCCGGACAAACACAACGTAGTGTCGCGGACGCTGTTGGAGTCGCCAGAAGTATCGTTGCAAGGCTGTGGAATCGATTCCAAGAAACAGGGAATGTTAGACGTCGACCAGGACAAGGTCGGCCACGCGCCACTACACCAACTCATGACCGGTATATACTGTTAACAGCTCGTCGAAACAGAACAGACAATGCTACTCAGCTGCAAAGACAGTTGCTCTTGGCAACAGGACGAAGGGTGTCCAGCCAAACAGTACGTAATAGGCTTCATCAGGGAGGTCTCTATGCACATAGGCCAATGGTCTGCATTCCGTTGACCTCACGCCACCGTGCGGCCCGAAGAAGATGGGCTGCTGAACATCGAGATTGGGAGCAACATAATTGGAGTCAAGTGCTGTTTACAGACGAGTCCCGATTCAGTCTGGAGTGTGACACCCGACGTGTTTGGGTATGGAGGGAAAGGGACACTCGAAATAACCCCACATTCGTTCGTGAAAGGTCACAATACAGACGAGCTGGTTTTATGGTATGGGGTGGAATCAGCATAGGTGGACGTACGGACCTGCATATCATTCGGAATGGTACTTTGACGGCCCGAAGGTATGCAGACGAGATACTGAGACCTCATGTCATACCTTACGCTGCAGCCATTGGAGATTCCTTTGTTTTCCAGCATGATAATGTCAGACCGCATACAACTCGTCTTGTGGAGAACATGCTTGAAGCTGAAACAATACACCGTATGGAATGGCCAGCGTGCTCTCCTGACCTGAATCCAATCGAGCATGTTTGGGACATGCTCGGACGACGTATTGCTGCCGGACCAAGGCCTCGTTTTTCTCTCCGAGACTTGGAGATTGCACTTCTTGAAGAGTGGAACAGTATTCCCCAAAGTCTTATTGATAACATCATCGCATCCATGGAAAACAGGTGTGCAGCAGTCTTAGCTGTTCGAGGAGACCACACGCCATATTAAATATCTTGCATCATTTCTAAACAATACTTTTTTTTATCGTTTACATGTAACCAAATTGTTGCCCTAAATCATCTTTTCATGTTTTTTCCATATTTTCAAAGAATTAAAGCTTAATTACAAATTTTTTTACGTCTTCTTTTCTGTATTGCGCATTGATACGCGTGTACTATCATATTTTATGCCAATACGTGGCTGTCTCGCACGGTTTTCTTAACTTCTTTGCTTGCTCCCCTAATTTTTTTGAGCAGTGTACTTGAATGACCCCTTTCTTACAAATTTCTAACAAATTTAATTTTTTTAAAAATAAACACTAATATAGAATCAAATTATGGGAAATGCATATCAGTTGTTCTTCATGTCTTAAAAGGCCTTATTAATGCATATGTGCACGGGGAGAAGGGGGTGCACAGGATGCGTGGAAAGTATTGAAGGTGGTCGCGACTCGAAAAAGGTTAGGAAACAATGGCTGAGATGAAATGGCAAGGAAAGAAAAAGGCTTGTTATCTTTCAAACAACAAAGACTGCTTTTTATTTTATTAAAAAAAAAAAATTTAAGTATTCATACTAATATTGAGGATGCACAAACATTTAAATGGTTTAAATAGATCTACTTTTAATCTACCAAAACATAGATTTTTTAATCTCTGATAGTTAAAAAAAATTTCAGGTAGTCTCTTCTAACGAAACTACCCCGAGTTGTTAACGTAGGATTACTTATCGTTGTTTACCCCTTTTGTGAGTAAGTATATATATATATATATATATATATATATATATATATAGTTAGTTAGTGGAATCTCGATCTACCGTTTTTCAAGGGACCGATTGAAATGAACGATAAATGCGGGGAAACGATAGATGCAAGCAATATGATCGTTGGGACTGGATAAAACGAACGACACATACGGAAAAACGATGGATCCATCGTTTTCCCGCATTTATCGTTCATTTCAATCGGTCCCTTGAAAAACGATAGATCGAGATTCCACTGTATATATATATATATATATATATATATATATATATATATATATATATATATATATATAGTCGATTCCGGTTAATCGGACCACATCGGGACGCGATCATTTTGGCCCTAATAACCGGCTGGTTCGATTAAACGAACATGCCCTCTGTTACAACACGGGATTCGGTCCGAATAAGCGGCTGGTCCAGTTAACCGAAATCGACTGTATATATACAGGGTGTTTCATATTGAATGGGACAAAAATAATAGCATAGTACAAATTCTGCAATTGATTTATTTATCCGAAGCAAATTAATTATGAAACTACAATTATACAAGTTTTATTTGGCAACAGCGAAAAAATCTTCCGGTTACGAAATCGCCGCTAGAGGCACTGTTAATCGAAATGACGCCATCCATGCGGGAGAAATCGTACTGTGTTTTGGAATACGCCAAAACATCTTCGTTTATCGTTCCCTCAGTTGGAAGAAGCGGTTCCCGGCTTCAATCTGCAGGAAGACGGTGCTCTACCACATTGGCATAAAAACGTACGCCAGTACCTGAACGATAGTCTACCTCAGTGGTTCCCAATCTTTTTCAGCTGGCGACCCACCTTTCCTTATCGGAATACCTCCATGGTCCATCGGTTCATGGTGGAGTAAAAACCTTATTTGTATCGTATCCCTTCCTTATGTATATATAATTTACCATCAAATATTGCAAACAAATATATATATATATATATATATATATATATATATATATATATATATGCTTTTTTGAAGATACAGATTGATTATTGATAAACAATTTATGTTCTGATTTGAAAATGGTTGACAAAATATAAGCACTTTGTAGCAAAACAGTTATTTATTTAACAATAGATATATGTTTGCAATATTTGCAACAAGTGGTTTCATACTCACTAACAAGTGTTCCTAGGTGAAGATAAAAACTACAATTATAAAAGTACACAAAGACCATTTTAATAGTTTTAGGATCGAGTCGCGACCCACCTGTAACCCTTCCGCGACCCACTAGTGGGTCGACCCACCGATTGGGAACCGCTGGTCTACCGCATTGCTGGATTGGCCGTGTTGGGTCAAACGATACGCCATTGCTTTGTTGGCCACCGATATCCCCAGTTCTAACCCCTTGTGATTTCTTTGTTAAAGACAGAGTGTTCGTGCCTCCATTTCCCAAGGACTTACAGCAACTGAAGCAGCGGACAACTGAAGTGCTCGAATCATTAACAAAGGATATTCTATCACGAGTGTGGCAGGAACTGGAATACCGCATAGATATTTGCCGTGTCACCGGAGGGGCACACACAGTACATCTATAGAAACTTGGATAACTATAGTTTCACTGTAAATTTGATTTATCAAAATAAAGTAGTTACAGCGTTCACAGGTGTGCTTTCTTTTCGTCCCATTCAATATAAAACACCCTGTATATATATATATGTGTGTGTGTGTTAGTAAGTCAAAATTTTGACGCATTTTGGTACTTTTCTGTTTAACTATTTACTGCTTACCTAAGCGATACAGACTGGGTTTGGCGCGCTGCCAAAATTATAACTCGCAACGACGGACGATTTTAGCGTCTGAAATTTTGTTTTCCGGAAGACCGTTATGGAGGAACGTAATCCTACGTTAAAATCATTTTTAATTTCAGACGAATATTGTACCAGATATCTTCTAATTCATCTGAACAACTGCATATTAATGTATAACACATACTTTAGTAAATACCTTATGCCTTAAAGATCGACGTTTGATCAAATCGAGCAGTTATTTAGACACTATAGCTTGTTTAGATAAATAAACACCAATCATCTTCTTAATGTAAATCATTATCTAATCATTATCTACTTATGTTAATTTTTAAAGCTTAGAATATTTTGAAAATTACATGAATAAAATTTATTCATAATTTTTCTTTGTCTTATTCATTTGTTTGTTAAAATTGCATTAATAAAAATTTTTTATTCAAGTGTGCGTCATTATTAATACGGTTATTCGTGCGAGCGTTTAAGGGCCTGTTCACATAGGAGTCCGTTGCGTTGCGTTAAGGAAAAGATGACGTTGACACGAAAATAAACCAATCATAGGCGTTAAAAATTTCATTGCTAATCGTTTGGAGGCATATGATTGGTTTATTTTCGTCTCAACGTCATTTTTTCCTTAAAGCAACGCAACGGACTCCTATGTGAACAGGCCCTAAGAGGCTGATTATCGCAATAACGCCTGCATTTCTAAACTTTCGAATTTATTCCAATTTTTCTTTCAGAAATTTTACTCTTTGCATTCGAAATTTCATGCCCGCTGTATCAACCACATTTAAAACTTTCTTCACAAAAATTAAAAGTATAACAATAAACGATAAATGGTGCAGAATTTCTCCCTACATATAGGCATGATTGTAAAGCCAAAAAAAATTATGTACAGCCGAACACCGTTATAGCGAACCCGGTATATAACGAACTCCCGGATATAACAAACGAACATTTTGGTCCCGCCGTTTTCCTATTGTATTTAATGCTAATTTATCCTTTTATAGCGAACCTCCGAAATCTTAAGAATCGGCTATAACGAACATTTTTTCAGTCGACAACAGATTTTTTTTTAATTTTTAAACTTTTTAAGAATGTTGAAGATACAACGAATGTTGAAGAAGCAAAGAATGTTGAAGAAGATGATGAAGATTTACCTATTGCGATGTGGATAAAAAAGCACAAAATTTCATCATTCTCAGATTGTGGCGTGCAATTGTTCGAAGCATGTGATGATGAAGTCATTACATATGAAAATCTGACTGATGAAGATATTGAGGAAGAAATTAAAATGAATCATTCTGAAATCGAAGGTTCTGCTTCTGATGCTGATGAAGAGGAGCACATAAATGACGAAATCTCCACCATCTCAGATGCTACAGCAGCGATGAGTGTAATGAATAAGTTTTTGCCTACACAGTGGAAGAAAGAGTGTTGGAATCATTAGATGTATTGGACAAAGAAATTCATAAAATGTTTTTGAAATCGGCATCACGTCGGCAGAAGATTATCGATTATTTCTGTATCAAAACAGTGAGCAACAAATAAAGATAAAATCAATTTATTTCCATTTGTCTTCATTTTTAGTTAATTTCATTAGTAATGTGTCAGTTTAATGTAATCGATTTTAGTCAATTTAATTCATTATTGATCATTTTTAATAGATTTTATCATTCTTTCAATACATCATTATTGAATATGCATAGCAACTAATGAGTTATACATTTTGTGAACTGTAATATTTTTTTCGATGGTTCGGATATAGCGAACAAAACCTTTGGTCCCTTGAAGTTCGTCATAACGGGGTTCGACTGTAATTAAAATAAATCTTAGTAGTCAAATTTCATTACAACAATCCCACCAGTTAAGAATTTATTACATACGCGTGGTTCATAAAAAATCAAAGCACTCAAACTCTAAAGAAAAAAAATACATATACAGTAACCACCGCTTATAGTTATCAGTGGTTATAAGAATCAACCGTTTATAAGAATCAATATCGCAAAAACAAAAACAAATGTATTATTTCCATGTTAAAATTTTCGCTTTAAAGAATCAATCCACCGGTTTTATGAATCAGTTTACACTCTTCGCTTTCCTTTCATTTTTCCAAAAAAGCCACTTAAACCCTCAAAAGGCACGAAGTTCTTTCTTTTTATTTTTAAGAAGGATTGATAAGATGGTAAGGAATATAGTCATAAAATTCATCCCTTTCTTTGTTAGACATAACATAATAGTTTCCCCTTAAACGCTTTAGCACAACACTGTCCTATTAGCTTGACCCGGGGGCATCTTTACCCGTCCGGGTCCGATTTCACTTTTCTCCACTGACAAACAAAAATAGGGGCTCTTTTTTTCCCACCTCCCACATCCTGGTTGCGGCTTCCTGGACCCTGAAACACATAAATCTTCGGCGAAGTGTCCACTATCGTTCAGAAAAACGTGACATTTGTAAATTCAGCAAATTATCAAACAGAGAAACGTAAACTAGAAGGTGAATCTTCGTCTGAGACTATAAGTATTGAAAGAGGTATAAACAGCCTCCTGAAAACTTCATTACGTCAAACTACCATACAAAACTTTTTCTTGCTGCCTTCCTGTTATTGAAATGTTAAACTGTTAAGCAGATATGGTGTAACAAATATTGGATTTTTTCTTCTCTTACTATAATCATGTGTATCTACTTATAGGTCTAAAAATTAAGTTGTATTTTTAAAATTATAAACAATAATTTTAATAAAAGATAATTAACGTAAATTAAAGAGTATTTTATAACAAATTATCTAATATATGTATATATAGGTATGTGTGCCTGTCCAAAAACTTAAATATCGGCTATAAGAATCAACCGCTTATAAGAATCAAAAACAGTAATAACAAACGTGATTCTTATAAGCGGAAATCACTGTATATATAAACTTTATCAGGTATGTCTTTAGACTTATTTTTTCGAGAAATATATTCAGGCTTATTTGCAAACTTCACACAGAGTATGCAGTTATAGGTCTATCTATTTTTGAAAAGCACGATGAAAAATCAGCCAAATAAAAACGTATCTTTTAATATGCAAAGTTTCAAGATCTATTTTCAAACACAGATACAGGTTCGATCGATTTTCAGAAATATACAGGTTCATTAAATTCTATTTTTGAAAAATCGATTCTATAATTGTTAAAATTTTCTTTTTCAGAACGAACAGGGGCAAGATTTACCCCTAGTTTAAACAATTTAGCTACTTATAAAGAAAAAAATAAATTTCAAATACTGCCCATTACATGGAAATGAAGGGAACTCGGAAAAGATCTAAGTGTCCTTCGAAGTCTTTCATTCCTATGTTTCAAACTTATTTTCTAGGAAAGAACCATATACTACACACTCTCGACAGGCATCCGAATCAATATAAACTAAATTTTAAAAGCCGAGTTTCACTATCAGGTAGCTAATGTTTCTATTAGCACAGGAAATGAACCTTATATGAGAAACATCTCCAATACCACATAAACACAATTTCTATTTTAATCATATCACAGTTGCAGTGAATAAATGCGCTTTATGTTAAACTCTCACAATATTCAAGAATTTTACAAATCTCACTCAGTATCTATCTCTTTTCTTATATTTTCAATACGCTAATTTTTATCTTTAAAAAAATTGTGTTGTAAACACTCATAAGTGATATGCCTAATTCCCTACTCAGAAAGATAAATTTAATTTCGACATTTATTTCATCTGTCATGCATACATAAAATTTGCAGTACAAAGTATATACTTTATGAAAAAAAAATTCTAAAAAAGTTTAATATTTCCAATCCTAATCATTAAGCTCTTATTAGAGCATACCCTTTATCGATATTCCTCTTTGCATTGTAACTGCTCTAAAGAAGGCCTCAGCTTGTGGGAAGTTTTCAACTTAAAGCTGCTATGTACTAACCCTGTTGGATTCGCTCACCTCAATGTTAACCTATGTAATGTGCCTACTATTTACAGCTACAAAAATGTCCTAAGGTGTAAAATTTATTTCTCTATCACGGACTACAATTTAAAAAAATGTTTAAATGCAAGTCGGCAAGCTTTGTAAAAATTTTCTCCATAGGTTAACATTGAGGTGAGCGAATACAATGGGTTAATACACAGCAGCCTTAAAAGCTAAACGTCGCTCATGTAACTAAACTTTTCCACTAACTTCCAGAAACAACCCCAGTAAAGCAATCAGGTGTATGCTATTGTCCTTTCGCAATTGAATTTCGTCATTAGCTCTAGTCATTAATCATTAGCTCTTTAGTCTACGAATTATCTGCTAGAGGATTTAAAAAATATCTTATTTCTGAACATTCATTTTAAATTAAATCTCGAATGAGAGAAAGGAACATCGCTCGAGTCAATTCAAGAATCCCATACACGAAATTTATTTTGGCGTGCGTGCTGGAAAACGACGATTGTTCGAAACAATTTGACAACGATAATCGAAGATGGCGATCGCGAGTTTTTGCCGCCTTTTGTGCTGAGAATAAGTCTCAAAAGAATAACCCGATAAGCATCTAATGAAGTAAAACAAATACAAGGGCACGATAAGTCAATAACACGGGTGTGATAGATCATATTCGTTTATGTAAAAGCTTGTTGGCTTAGACTTCCTGGTTTACAGAAGCTTACTTATCAGTGCTTTTTAATCTACATTGTTCCAACATGCAGAGAATATCTTTCTCGAGATTGTGAATCTGGAAATTCAATATTCCCTTATTCCGTAATTTGGAAATTATATCCTCGCAGATAAAATCACCTCTGCGTGCGAAATATCAGAGGGAAAACTGGGAAAAATAAAACGTTAGAAAAGGATGTGTGTAATCTCGCAGACGAGTTTTTTTTTTTTTTTTCCTCCAGCTCAGCTTTGTTAGAGACCGAAACACATTTCATTTGCGAGTGTATATTTGTTGCCAAACAGGGAAGAAAAAAAAATTCAAAGTGGATTAAGCTTTAAGATATTCATCTGTTCTTTTGCGGAAAATTCGAATGATTTGTCCAGAACTTTTCCTCTCTGTTTCGCTTGGATTTCATTTCGCCATTTTTTTTTATCATTATTAAAATAGATTTAAATAATTTTATCCAGAGAGAATTCTATTTTATATGATTCAAACCGATAACTTTATTTTAGCAATTAACCAGCTATAAATAGATTAAATGTATATATATTCATAATTTATTTAGTTCGGAATGCACATGTAATAATTAGTTTTTGTCTTACCTTTTATCAGGATCGTATTTCTTTCCTTCCTAGAGCAATATATGAGCCATTCACAACCCAAAGCGATTAACTCCACTTTTAGAATATTTTAGTGTCAAAGCACTTGACTTGGGCCTGTTCACATAGGAGTCTGTTGCGCTGCGTTAAGGAAAAGATGACGTTGAGACGAAAATAAACCAATCATAGGCCTCCAAACGATTAGCAATGAAATTTTTAACGCCTATGATTGGTTTATTTTAGTCTCAACGTCATCTTTTCCTTAACGCAACGCAACGGACTCCTATGTGAACAGGCCCTAATTCCTAAATTTTTCATAATAAATTTCCCTAATAATAAGGATTAACACCATTAAGTGGCATTTTTTTGGCCATGGAATTAATAAATGATTTAATTCAGAAGCCGATTGAATTAACTCCATACTCTAATGTAAATCGTTGCAATAATGCAATTCAAACACAGAAACAAGTATCTGATGATAACGATAAATTATTTAGGGTTATTCCATTTTATGTCGTTAGATAAAAGCTACATGTGTAATAATGCATTCTACAAATGTGTATTCAAAATTATATTTTCAAAGGAATTTTAAAAAACAATGTATATTATTTCTCCACTTTTTATTTTATGGAGTTGATCTATTTGGCGAGTGAGCGCCTCCTATAATATAAAGATATGCTGCAATTCCGTCTATGATTGTTCATTTATAATTTATACAATTTAACATAAACAAATGATTCAAAATTGCTATTCAGTAAAATAAGAAACATTGTTGGTATTAAGGCAAATATTGTAAAGAAAACATATATTAGATTGCATAATAGTCATTACGTTTGCATAATAGTTCGATGATTTCCAGTTTTCAATAAACAGCAATGCCAAAATGAATTAATAAGTACTCGCTCATAAGCGTATCCAGCTCCAAATCCGGGGGGGGGGGGGGGGCATATTAAAAAAGTGTACTCTTTTTTCTGAGATTTTAAATAATTTAAAAGTACGTAATAATATACATTAATTGTTTGAAAATAGAATTATTGTAATAAATGTCCGCCAAAGAAATGGTGTTTTTGCGTTTTGCAAGAACTTATTTTTAGAACTGAAATTTCTTTTGAAATTATTTTCAAACATATTTTATTAATTCATTTAAAATTTGAAGTTTGGGCGGACACCTAATCGAATTATATTAGAGATAGTCTGAGGTAGAATTTTAGAATTGCTGCATATTTCGCAGCTTTGGTACGTAGGAAATAACTTTTATAAATAACAAAATCATTAAAAAAGCAGGTGTATTCAACTCGTGGAAAAGATTAAAGTCGTCTAGACATAAAAAAAACTAATTGCATGCGTGGGGAAAAAATTCGATTTGATATTTGTCATGGAAGAACCGTTCATTTTAAGAAGAAAAGTCAATTATTCAACTGTAACTTAATTTATAAATGCGGTAGATGAGCTTCTCTCGTCTACGCACAGCAGTCGTTGATCAGTTTCGCATCTTTGGTGAACTTTTCAGAAAAGTCGCCTACGATTAATAAGCCCCAGAAAAAGTAATTCATAAATGGAATTGAATTGCATTCTATAAAGAAATTCTACCACGTCATTTCTCAACCCACAGAGGCGAAGAAATGGAAAACTCCAAGCGAATGGTCTGAAGTGCACCTATAGGACCATAGGATGGTCCTATGGATGGTCCTATGGTCCTATAGGATGGTCCTACTCGATTGATAATAATAAAGTTCTCTGGCTTGAGACTGCTGTAGCTAATGAAGTTCTGAACCATATGGAAAACATTGACGGATTGTATGTCCCACCCGATATTGTGAAAGGGAGATTTATCTTTTGTACAGCAGATAATTTAGACTCCCTTGGAGACACGCCTGATGGACAAGGAACCCTTCACGCAACTGTGATGACTTCTTATCTATACTAATAAAGGGACAAGTGGATGTCGAGAGATCACGTGACCGTAACTCATCCGGGCGGGCCACTCCTCGAAAAAAAAATGGCCGACAAATATACAGGAAAATCGGTGTATTTTTTTTCTCATGAAAGTACATAAATGTTACATATTTGGAAACAGCTTCGAAAACTGATATTTTTTTCTGCGTACACTTATTCTGTTAATTCAATAGTTTTAGAGATATTTTCATTCTAAAATCACTCACTGCTGAGAAACCAAATCATCTGGATCAGTGGTGCTGCCATCTGTCGGCAGCGACGGGAATGAAAATTGAAAGGAATTAATTCACTTGAATTTAATACATTTGTAGGCTTTTTTTTCTTTTGTGGGGCCCGAAGTACAGAAATATGTTACACGGATGGCTTGAGCGTAGCTAGGCGAAGCCCGAGCCTAGCCGGGCTTCTCCCGGCTAGTCAAGAATATAACGAAGATGAATTGCAATCTATAACCCTGTCTGATGCTGAAACACAGGGACCCAATCATTCGCTACAGAAACGACCCAGATGCATGACAGACTTTATTCACTACAATGGGCCAAAACTCTTAAAGCCTAACAGTTTTGCTTTTAAGAAATCTGATATAAAAAAATGTTCAGAGTTCAAAACTACATAATGTAGAAGATTTAGTGTGGTGTCTGTGCAAAAACAAAATAATACGTGATACAGAAGAAATATCCGATACTTCCGGAAATCGACCTTCAAGTTCAAATCATGAAAGTAGTTATAATCCAGCATCTGATCCGACTTGGACTGTCTTTAATGCAAAGCTGTTAAAAGACCCAAAACCAATCACTCGCATATGTGTTCTACCAATCATACCAGCTACTTCAACAGATCGTTCCATACAATTGACTATATATACGTGTGGAGTAGATTCAAAATGTGTTGTTCCACTAGATTCGGGTCTTTACCGTCCTGTGCAGTAACTTATCATGGCTCAACAGAATCTTCGAGATCGCTTTGTGCTACGACCTGGAGAGTTACACATATGTATGGCCTTACTACGTACTATTGGTGCATTTATTGAGGCACACTTTTATTGGCACATTTTTGGGGGCTCTTCCTTCCTCTTCTAAGAATCACACACAGGTCCCAACCGCGAGCCAACCATCTTCTTCACAGGATGCACTTTCTCCCTTTTGTGCTCTGTGGCGACTCCGTCGCCACAGATTCTACATTTGTAATCTAGTCATTTTATTTATCTTCAATATGAGGTATTACAAAAGAAAATCGGCCAATAAATAACCGAAATAAAAGGGATTTTTTAAATTCCATTACGGCCATCTTGATGACGTTATTACTAATATACGCCACACACCAAAGAGTGACACCATGGAAATTATTCATCTACAGGTAGTTTATGGTGAAAAAATACCTCCCCATCATGTTCCCATCATTAATACCGCCAAGGAGCACATTTTTTCGACATATGCTCACCTACTGTTGTTATGTGCATAGCAAAAGAGCTTTTCAAGCTCCTACATCTACGTGAATCGTAAAAATCAACAATGGACAAAAGCATACGACAAATCTATCCCTATTTGCCACCAAACTGTCGATGACAAATTGAGAGAGAGAGGGTAATTTAGATCAGTGCTCCGCAACCGCTGTGCCGTGACACACTAGTGTGCCGCGAGGTGATCTTGACTGTGCCGCGGTGATTTTATCGATTATGATAGTAAAAAAATTAACCACCGCATTAAATAGAAATTTTTCTAAGTAAAATATTCCTCTAACTTTTTGTTAAAATGTAATTTTTCTGGGTCGAAATTATACACAAAACAAAAACATGTTGTTAGTCATACATTGTGTGTATGCTCGGGCGTCATATTTCTGGATTTCAGTTAAGAAAGAATATCCACAAATTTCTGACAAGGCCATTGCAATTTTGCTCCCATTTTCCACGACATACTTATGCGAACAAAGTTTTTCGACACTGGTTCTAATTGAAAATGACAAACGATCATAATTAAAGGGCCTTGACCATGAACTGTAGCTCAGTATAATTATTTGCTCTTTTTCTTTTGAAAAATAATGTATAAAACGGAAAAATACAGCTATAATCTTTGAAATGCATAAAACTGTAAAATATATGTATATTCTTTGAAACGCACAAATAATGCATGGATATAATTATTTATTAAGAATCGGGAAAAACTCGACCCGCCTTTGAATAAATTATTAAGAATCGAGATTGACCCCCCAAAAAAATCCCGCCTCTAAATAAAAAAAACCCACGAATGAACGCTCTTTTGAGTGGGACAATTCTTTCCACGCCAATTTTGGTGTTCGGGAGCGAAATGTCGCCAAAATCTGGCGAAAACGGTCTTCCTTCCGTACCACACCCCTTTCATTATAGAGCCAAATATAAAACGTGCAAATATAAAACGCACATTTATCAAAACAATCTCAAATATCTCATTAATAAATTAGTTATGTTAAAATTAACTTTGATTTATTAGGCTTAAGTAAAGACCAAAACACAAATTTTAATATAAAAATTTAAAGAGAAAATTTTTTTACTCTTAAACTATAATTTTATATTTTTGTTCTTGCGTTGGTGTACAGTTCAAAATGATTTATATAAAACTTAAATGATTATAATTATCCTGATACATAGAGCTCTTTTGTTGTGTTTTTTTAATCTAATAAAAACATATACGTATTTATTGTAATTTATATATTTGCAAGCTTTTTCTTGTGGTGTGCCGCGGAATTATCGAAAAAAACGTTGTTGTGCCGTGGAAGATAAAAGGTTGCGGAGCTCTGATTTAGATGATTTAACAGCAGATAAAATCGAGTCTTACTCAAGACACGGAACGCAAAATCACGCTGTACCTTACTGTGCAGGAAAGGTGGTCATCTAGGAGGTTCTTCTGTAGCTTGGGGTAGTCCAGGGATTCCCAACCTTCTTACGTTTGCGGCACTCTCGTAAATGAGATTATCAACTCAGAGCACCCTTGTTAGATTTTTAGTTTTTTATTCATTTTTTTCAATATTAAATCAAAGCGGAATTTATATCAGGAACATGTCAAATTTAAGATCAAATAAATACTGCCTCTATTGCTAATTTTATTTATTTACTAGCCGGGCTTCGCCCAGCTATCGAATTACAGTTCACTTGAATTTAAATTTTTTTTCACTTTCAATTGCAAAAAAATCCCCGAAAAATTGGTACATCTTCAAATGATCTATTTACGATTAAAAAATTTGAATTTTAAAGTATGAAAAATAGAAAAAGAATTTAAAATTAGACACACGATGAAACATTTCTTTTCGGTGATTCATTTTTTTAGTGAGAATCACGCTTTGTTTACATCGTCTAAGATGGATGACGTCTCACAGGAGACGTCTCATTGGAATCCAAATAACTCTAAAACTATTGAAGTAACAGATTAAGTTCAAGACGAAAAAATTATCAGCTTTTAAAGCTCTTTCTAAATATGAAAAATTTATGTACTTTCATGAAAAATAAATATATCGATTTTAACTTTTAAAACATGACGGATTACGTTTTGTACGGCCTATTGTGATGGTGGAGTATGCATTTAGAATTGAAATGTCTCTAAAACTATTAAAATAACAGAATAAGTGTATGCAGAAAAAAATTATCAGTTTTAAAAGCTCTTTCCAAATAGTAACATTTATGTACTTTCATGAAGGAAAAAAATGCATCGATTTCGACATTTTCAAACATGGCCGAATTTCATAACGGATACCATACCGGAAATTACGTACCGGAAACGGTCCACCCAGAATTGTTCCGCCAACCGACAAACTCTTTCTTTTATTTATATAGCTTGATATAACTAACAAACACCAGAACAGAATATCCCCGACTCTCTTTTTTGCACTGTTTTGAAATAACACGGTACAAGAAAAAGAACCGATTATATTTTTACACTGTTTTTCTTTTACTCTAACACGGTTTAAAAATCTATAAAGAATTTTTTTTTAAATATTGAGTGCAATGTTATCAGAGAGAATTTTTGAGAATGTAGATGATTCCACGTCAGTTTATAGTAGTGTTGACGAAGGAGTGGTTCTACAATCTGCAAGTACAATTCTAGAAGGCCTCCAACTGGCCAATAAACTTGGAAATTCTTTCCTTACTAATGATGACAATGTCGAAAGAGCTGTACGATTCCAACGTGATTTAAAAACGATTATGCCACGTCATAAAGAACTAACAAAAATAAAATCACAGCGTCTGATAACCGAATTCGTATTCAAAACCGGTGAAACAAAAGAAACACGAGATGTTAATTTTATTCAAAACTAGCCGGGCTTCGCACGGCTATGCTCGGGCCCCACAAAAGAAAAAAAGGCCCTTTTCAGGGCCATACAAATGTATTAAATTCCCGTCAATAAATTCCCGTCAATTTTCATTCCCGTCGCTGCCGACAGATGGCTGCACCATACTGTAGATGGGTGATTTGATTCTTTCGTCTCAGCGGTGGAGTGCTTTTAGAATTAAAATATCTGTAAAACTTTTAAAGTAACAGAATAACTGTAAGCAGAAAAATTATCAGTTTTTAAAGCTCTTTCCAAATATGTAACATTTATGTACTTTCATGAAAAAAAAATGCATCGATTTTGACATTATCAAATATGGCGGGGAGGCTCTTACATTTTCTGGACTCACCCTTCAAAAATTGTTGGTTTTTTATTAATTAAAAATTAACGGTAATAAAATTTAAAATTCGGGCTTCGAGGTGCACATCTTCAGACTCTTCACTACCCGTGTGCCAAATTTCATGGCTGTAAATTTCACAGATTCGTCTCGAGGCCGCACGCACACACACACACGCACAAACATTCTCTTTTATTAATAAGATGCACTTGTAGATATATTTCGCCACTGAATATTTCCAGTGACGAGAGTGATTTTTCGACACTGAAAAACAGCAGATTGTCTAGTAGTGACTCTGAATGACTGAATGGTTATGTTATATCGCACCTCGGCTAGAAGAGTGTTACATCTCAAAATAGCCATATTTTCAGGAACAGCTAAAGAAGATATAATGTCGAAATTTCATTTCTTGTTTTATGAATGCCTATGATAATTTTGGGAAAACTTATTGTTCGAATCACTTCAGAAGGCAAAACCATATATTATTAAAGTTGTTTTCAATTTTTAAAGCATGATTTTGAATTTTAATTACAGGATATAACCCTCTTCTAGTAACCTCATTTTGTCAACGTGGACTGAAAAGCTTGAGGGAATACTGTCATATCTCTATGCTGATGCACAATCTATCTAAACTTTTCACAATACAAAGAAAAAACCTTGATAACATGAACAGAAGGTTAGAAAAAAAAATACAAATTTATTTTCCAAATAAAATTTAATGAACATTTTAATACAACAACATTAGGCACTGACAAAAAAACTTATTTTTATTCTTCGCGCATGAGCAAATTGCCCCTCCTTGTTGTGGAAAAGGGTAATAAGCGCCACCTAGGAGACTGTGTTGGTACTAGGCTTATAGCATTATTCGAGAGTGAGAAGCACTTCTTATAGAGCATTGTGGTGCAATTATCTCAAAATCAAAAATTTCGGAGATTTAACACTCGTCTAGCAGAGGTGCGATATGTACTTATGTATTAATAAGTATAAATTCTGTTTATATTTAACCATTTGAGACTACCGCACTTTTCCAATTTAAAAAGTAACCCGTACACTGCAAAAATGAAATGCTGTTTCAGGGTGTAATGTTTCTGGGTACCGAATTTACCTGTTTTGGGTATCCCACATTTGTATCTTAAACATCCTTTTGTACCCTTCTAGTTAGGCTTCCATTTTTGTAATATACCTAAAACAGTATAAATGCACTGATACTAATATATAAGCATCAGCGCATTCATATGCTGTTTCAGGTATATTACAAAACTGGAAGCATAAATCGAAGGCTGCAAATGCATCTTTAAGATTTAAAAATGGGATACCCAAAACAGGTAAATTCGGCACTCAGAAACGTTACACCCTGAAACAGCATTTCCTTTTTACAGTGTACAAACATAATTAAAATAAAATTTGTGGATTTCCTCTAACATACAGGGTGTTTCCAAATTCATGGTACAAACTTAAAGGGTCTATACAGGACACTGTAACAATCATTTATTGCATATGAATATATGGGCGCAAGTGTCGCGGCACAAACACAGGAAAGAGACATGAAAGGAAAGAAAAATTGTCTATTGACACCGTCGTTGACAGGTGCTATGTTTACTGTAAGGCCGCCTGTACACGGAGCAACTCAAAAGAAACTGATAACTGACTCCAATCACAAACCAGTCCCTGATGAGTCGTAACCTATATAATTGAATGGAGCCACGCTCACAGCGCAACTGGTTACAAACCCATCAGCAACGCGTTTGTAATCAGTCGCAGGCAACTCAACGTGTCGAGCCACTAGCAACTTCAGTCGCCAGTTTCTCTTGCGTTGTGCGTGTTATTACACAATCTATGTTACACCCGCTCTTTTGGCAATCTGCCAAATGACGTACACGAGAGTCACGTGACTTCTGCCTAGCGATGAAATGAAATTCTAACGATTTTTGTTGTATGGAATATGTGCGCCCATGTGTACAGTCCATTTTTCAACAATTGGTCAAAGATAATCAATTTTGACAATTTTTTTTAAAAATTAATTTATGATAATAATTTAACTAAAAAATGCCCGGAATAATGATGTTCTTCCTTCCATGACAGGTAGCAAACTATTGATTTGAATCACTTTTGAGTTGGCCCGTGTGCGGAGTCGCATCACTAACGAGTTTGCAACCGATAAGCAATTTCAATCGCTAACCAGTTCAGTTTCCTTTGAGTCGCTCCGTGTGTTGATGGCCTAAGTGGCAAAATTGCTTCCACCAACAGCAATACATGTTTGGCAGTGTGGATGGAGCGACTGGCGTGCAGTTTCAAAGATGCCAGGTATTTCACGCACACGTGCAGCAGCAACATATATTCGAGCGACGAGATCCCCAACAGAGTCGTATAAACGAGACTCTCAAATGTCCCCATAAGAAGTAATCGAGGCTGGATAAACCGGGAGATCGGGGTGACCAAGGGACTGGTCCAGCATGCCCAATCCATCGTGCCCCAAAAGTGGCATGCAAGCAATTGCGCACAACAGTGCTGAAACTGGCTGATGCCCCATCATGCTGAAACCACAGTCGGTCCGACATTCGTTTATGAGGAGAGCACTCCTGATATAAATTCGTAGCTCAGCTCTGCCGTTACCATCCAATTTTCCTATGGGGCCGTTACCATTCGCACGGCTGTACGTGAGATGCATGTTTGCTTTTTCGGCATGCGTAAAGACCAGGGCCCGATTTAGAAAATTCTTGACTATAGGCACAACTCGGGATAGGGGGCCCCTTACACTGATGTGGGCGTAAAATTTCCAAAATAATCACACAAAAAAAAAATCATGAATCATTGTGAAAGTACCATTTTACCAAGAATGGCTATTTTGAGCGTAGAAGCCTAGAACATTATCAAATAACAAAAAGCAATACAACATATTAACTTCATCATTAAAACACCAATACAATGCAACAAGAAAAACTTATTAATCCTTTATATACACTATAACATACATATGATGAACTAACTATACATATAACTATACATATGATGAACCAATCAATCAATCAAATTTGAAAGGATATATAAAAAAATTTGATATTAAAAAAGGTAAAATTTAAAAAAAATTGAATTAAGAATTCTTTTTTTTTTCTTTTAAAATAAAAAATTTTTTGGGGGGTCCCCAACATTCGGGGCCCCTAGGCCCGGGCCTACTGGGCCTAATGAAAAATCAGGGCCTGGTAAAGACTCCATCACGGACGACAGCTCAAATAAGAATGGCGTGTTCCCGCAGATGCATAATGCTGTACCAACTCCTAGGGCCTGTTCACATAGGAGTCCGTTGCGTTGCGTTAAGGAAAAGATGACGTTGAGACGAAAATAAACCAATCATAGGTCTCCAAACGATTAGCAATGAAATTTTTAACGCCTATGGTTGGTTTATTTTCGTCTCAACGTCATCTTTTCCTTAACGCTACGCAACGGACTCCTATGTGAACAGGCCCTTAAAGTTTGTACCATGAATTTGGAATCACCCTGTATTTATTCAAGTTCAGTCGATGGAATCCAAATTTCATATGAAAATTTACATTTTCTTATTAAGTATATTTGGATGGAATTTATTTCCCATTTTTATATGTTCAATGTATCTTTTATTTATTTATTTTTCTTCTTTTTTTGGCGCGGTACTCTCTGGAACGTATCCCCCGTGCTAAAAGAGAATCGGGTATATACAGTGATTTCCGCTTATAGGAATCACGTTTGTTATTACTGTTTTTGATTCTTATAAGCGGTTGATTCTTTTAGCCGAAATTTAGTTTTTGGACAGGCAAACACGCCTATATATACATATATTACATAATTTACCATAAAATACTCTTTAATTTACAATATTATCTTTTATTTAAATTATTTATTATAATTTTAAAAATACAACTTAATTTCTAGACTTATAAGTAGATACACATGATTGTAGTAATAGAAGAAAAAAATCCAATATTTGTTACAACATACCTGCATAACAGTTTTAATATTTCAACTACAGGAAGGGAGCAAGAAAAAGTTTTCTATGGTAGATTGACGTAATGAAGTTTTCAGGAGGCTGTTCATACCTCTTCCAATACTAATAGTCTTAGACGAAGATTCACCTTCTAGCTTACATTTCACGGTTTGATAACGTGCTGAATCTACTAATGTCACGTTTGCCTAAGTGATAGTGGACACTTCGCCGAAGATTTATGTGTTTCAGTGTCCAGGAAGCCGCGACCAGGATGTGAGAGGTGGGAAAAAAGAGTCCCTATTTTTGTTTGTCAGTGGAGAAAAGTGAAATTGGACCCGGACAGGTAAAAATGCCCCCGGGTCAAGCAATTAGGACAGTGTTGTGCTGAAGCGTTTAAGGGGAAACTATTATGTTATGTCTAATAAAGAAAGGGATGAATTTTATGACTATATTCCATCCCATCTTATCAATCTTTCTTTAAAAAAAAGAGAAAGAACTTCGTGTCTTTTGAGGGTTTAAGTTGCTTTTTTGGAAAAATGAAAGGAAAGCGAAGAGTGTAAACTGATTCTTAAAACCGGTGGATTGATTCTTTAAAGCGAAGATTTTAACATGGAAATAATACATTTGTTTTTGTTTTCGCGTAATTGATTCTTATAAACGGTTGATTCTTATAACCACTGATCACTATAAGCGGTGGTTACTGTATTAATATAGTTCTAAAAATAGCCATGGGATTCAGTGTAGTAAAACACTAGAGGACTACAATGGAAATCACTAGGAATAGTTTTGTTTTATTAATGTGAGCCTTGAAATTGGTGCTTAGAGGACAAATTTTTGAAATCAACTTAATATTTATTTTCAGCGGGTCCTACTAATATTTTTTGTTTTTTGTTTATCCCCAAAAAAAATCCCGCGGCACCGTTGGGTATCACTGGTTTAGTCATTTTTTTTAAGAGGCTTTATTGATTCTCATCAAAATCGTTTAATGTACTTAAGTTTTAAACATTTTCTTTAATACGAGGGTAACAGTGAAAATTTTGAGACAGGGGCAGACGATATGCGCCAAAAAGAAAAAAAGAAGAAAAAGTTGTTTGTCGGATATTTAAATTTGAACTCTTATGTCTTCAGACGATATTTTGTGGCTACAATTGCAATTTAGCTATCGTAGAATAAAATATATAAGTCGTTTTTTGAAAACTGGAATCTACACAAGGAGAGGGGGGGAAAATGAAAGTTTCTCTGACTGAAATTGAAGAAAATGAGGCAATAACATTTTAGCGCGAAAACTTACTGGTTGCACAGTGGCTGTAAATGCTCGCTATGAAATAGAGGGAAAAAAAGAGCTTGGAATAAACAGTGTGGGATGCTGTATACCATTTTGTGTGCAAGTACTTTTATACGTATGCGTTTAAATAACCATTTAGCGAATTAAAATTATAACAAACTCAAACATAGAAATACATGATAAAAATGTGTTTTGAGGAAACGTTTTACCATTTCCCCTTTTCTCTAAACTAAGAGAAGAAACAACTGCAGGCCGTTCGACAATTTTTAAAAAATAATACCATAGTTGTTGGCATTTACATCTTGTAAACCAAGCGGAATGCATCTAACAACCTGAAGAGATTGCAGGAGTTAAGAATATTTTTTTAAATCTACAAAGATGCGTTATGTACAGCACACAAAAATGGCATTTTCCTCAAAAAGACGAAATCAATCAAAACAATGTTTTGTGAAGCGTAATAAGCATCTTACATTTACATTCAACCACGTAATTGCTACAGTTAGTAAGGTGGTTAAGGAAGTTCTGGATGATTTTTACAACGCGATAAGATCACTTAATTCAACATAATTGACTCTTTAATTATATCGGGAACTGGGTGTTTGCTCCCCAACAATAAGAATTCCTGGACAGCGATGAGGTGGAACTAAAACTTATTTTTGCATATATTAGAAGGAAAAATTAATCTCTCTCTATATATATATGCGTGTAAAAATGGAGGCTTGCCGCTTTATATTCATTCATTCCATTAGCTCTTCATTGTACTGTTCGATTGTGCGCATGCATAATTTTAAACTCTGATTGGCTTCCCGTTTCATATAACGGCAAATATATTCTTTCGTCTCGCCAACTATTAATAACACAAAGAGCGGAATAGTTTTAGTACTAATGTATCCCTCCTGTCGAAGTATTTATTCCTCGAATCTCAATAGCGTATGAGAATTTTATGCCATAGTTCAAGACTGAAATGGGGCAAGCGGTGCACCAAATTCATAACTATGACGTTACTCATTTTAATATAATAGCTCTCATAGTAAGAACGTCTTCTTTCTTTTGTAAATTGTCCTTAGGCGTAATTTCTATTGCTGATTTTTTTTAAAATTTATTGCGAATCTCTGCTGTAGACCAGCGTTCCCAACCTTTTTTGATCGCGGAGCCCTCAAGAACATTTTTCAAAGTCTACGGAAACTCCTCTACATATTTTGATCAAATAGACCCCCTTCCTCCCCCAAAATTTAATGCGATATTGAATGTAACAAATATTGCTTTAATACTTAAATTTTATTGAATTAAACGAAAAAAATCATTAAAAAATTTCTTCATTAAAATAAATAATAGTGATTATAAAAACAGAAACACGAGGGTAAATAGACTGTCAGACTGTCTCGCGGAACCGATGTATGGATAATAACCGATGTCGCGGAACTAATCCGATGTGTTACTAAGGATGAAAATGGCCAATTTGATATCAGAGAAAGTTTCATTGATTTTATAGCAGTTATTTGAAAATCTGGGGAGTTCTTGGCAGATACAATATTTCATAAGTTGGAGGAAGATGGGTTAGAAATAGGAAATTGTCGAACCCAAACATATGATAATGGGTCGAACGTGTGTGGTGTTTATATAGGAGTTCAAGCTAGGTTCTTGGATATCAACCCATAAGCTACTTTTGTCCCGTGCACAGCCCACTCCTTGAATCTGGTGGGACTACATACAGCATCAACATCTCCTGAAACATCGAACGTAATTGAAATAATCCAGAGATTATACACCTATTTTGTTTCATCAACACAACAGTGGGAAGTCATGAAAGAAACACACAAAAACGAATTTAAACGGAACCAGTGACACTCGATGGTCTGCTAAGTCCGAAGCAGCACATGCTCTTGTAAAAGACTTTCAAGGAGTAATCAGCGCTCTCACTGAGTTGAACGAAGAAGAACACTATACACCAGAGACAAAATCTGATGCCTCCAGTCTCATTCGTACTTTGAAAGATTTCCGACTTATTTCGTATTTGGTTGCTTGGGCAAATGTCTTAAGAAATTAACAGAGTTAACAAGGAAATACAGAAACATAACATAATATTGTCAAAAAACAATACAAATCTTGAAAGGTCTCACCAAAACCATGGAAAGGCTGAGAAATTAAATAAATGAATGGATAAAGACTGCTAAAGAAATAGCGCGAAAAATTGAAGTGGGGCCAGTTATGGAAACTCGCAGAATCCCAAAAAGGTAAATAATGCCTGGAGAGATGGCGCAAGATGAAGGAAGAAGTTTCTCTGCAGAAGAAAGTTTTTACCATAGTATGAAGGAAGTAATCGATGTGATACTGATCCAGTTGAAAGATAGAATGCAGAGCATAAGTGCACTCAACAATATTTCTTTTTCTAAATCGTAAAAATTTGAAAAGCTTGTATGACAAGCATTTGAAAACTCGTGCTGCAAACTTAGTTAGCAAATATCTTGAAGATATAAGTGAAGATGAGTTCACTACTGAATGAAATCCTAGTTCTTCGTGACCAGTTACAGAATTCAACAGTTAATTTTGAAGAAATGAATCAAATTGATCGTCTAAACCTTATCCAAGAAAGAGATTTGAGTGATGCTTTCCCAAATGTGTGCATAGCCTTGAGAGTTATTTAACGCTCCCAACTACATCAGCAAGCTGGGAGAGGAGTTTTAGCGAACTGAAGATAATTAAAAACTATCTCAGATCAACAATGACTCAAGACAGGTTGAAAAACCCAGCAATACTGTCTATAGAAAGCCAAGAGGCTAATCCAATAAATTGTGAAGAAGCGATCAACTCATTTTCTGAAAGAAAATCAAGGAAAATAATTTTGTTAAAATATCTGCACACAACACATTTTCTAAAGCATAATGAAAGGAAGCTGCGAAGACCATCATTGCTTGGGCAAGAGGGTAGTAGTGGATTTCATTTTTAGTCGGTATGAAAAAAAAATGCATATACTTCTATGTTATAGAATTGTTAAGTTAAAAATATATTTGCTTTTATTTCAATAAATTAAGCTTGGCACACCATCAAAAAGACTATTACTTTTATCCTGTTATATATTATTGCATTAAATGGTGAAAAACAGCTACAGGAGCGGCATGGAGCTGACTTGCCTCCGCTGAGAAATTTCCTAGATCCGGCACTGTATTTAATTGACAATACAAGGATTACTATCTTTTCTCACGAAAATTGAGAGATAACACTCTCTACCGTATTGCCCTCGAAAATAAGGATATCGCCCACCTCCTGTACCAGAATTAAATGGATTTAGATAATAAACTACTCTTGTATAAAACTCTGCGTCCCATCCTGTTGTACGCCGTGCCAGTTTGGGGCTCAGCGGCTGATACTGACACCCATATCCAGCAATTGCAGACAATTCAAAATAAAACATTCCGCGGTATTAGGAAGGCGCCCTGGTACCTTAGAAACGTACTTATACACAGGGATCTTTGAATCGAACCCATTCGGCAACACATTAAAGATCTCGCATCTAACTTCTACAATAGATTATATTCAATAGACAACGAAAAAATAGCTAACCTCCCCGACTACGACCCAAGGGAATGCTATAGGCGTCCTAGGGCCACTTTGATTATTCACCCTGGTCTCCTTCCCCATTCTTAACTTTCCCTCCAACCTCTTCTGAATTAAAAATTACAATTGGCGGCGCTTCTGGTTCTGACCTGTCATTTTTTGATGGATCGACCTCAAGACTATCTTACTGTTTTTTGCGTAATCGTCTGCCACCGTATCATTTTTTTAAAATCTCCCACATTAAATTGTTGTCAAATTTATATTTATTTACTTATTTATTACTATTTTTAGTAGTTTTTATTTATTTATTAATTATTATTATTATTATTATCATTTTAACTTCCAAGTCAACACTTTTCTTTTGATCCTGAGAACGGAAATATAGCCACAAAAAATTATCCATACCGAGGATATGGAGCCCTGCTCTCTGGTGCGTCGTTAATGTACCATGTCTATGTCTATGCCTTCGAAAATACCCCGGGCAGCTTGATCTGTCCGCACCAGGAAAAAAAGAACCCTAAACAGGGCCGCAGTTGTGTCCAAAGGAGTTGCAAGTCACCCCCCCCCCCCTTTTGAGCTATACTTCTGAATGATTTATTTAGAGTTTAGAGTATTAGCAAAATTTCATTTTTTCGAGCGTTTTACCTATTTTTGGCAATAAATTATTAATATTTTTTTTGAAAAAAAAATCAATTGATATCAATAGCTGTGTTTTCTTATAATTTAACAATAAAAAAAAAGTCTTTACGCTCATAATCGAGAATTACCTTTCTTATCCCATAGACATGTTGCGACATCTAGGGACAACTTTTAGAATTACATTTTATAACCTAGAAAGAAACATCTCTCGTACTGATTTTTTGTAAATTCTTTCTCCCCCCCCCACTTCCCCATTTAACATGCACGTTGAACGACTTTTATCATGTGAATAATACTTTCATTATTTCTACATTATCGCTTTTTTATTTTATTTTGTCGTTTCTTGTTTTCACCTCACACAACTTTTGGATTTGTGTCAAGCAATGAATTAAAAAAAAGGAATTCTAAACAGTTTTTCTAAGATGGAAACGTGATATAAATTCGATTCTTTCAATGCCTAAGAGTTCATATCATTAAATAGTGTGACAGTAACATTTCACATATTTCTTAAATTATCAGCCCTTTCCCAACCCCCTAGCTACTCGTGACGACTCCACGCCTCTTTCGAATATAAAGCTTTCGTATTAATGAAACGAAAACAAACAAAAATTAATAAATAACTGCAGCAACGTGTGGTTTTTAGCTCACATTGAACTTAGATTTTTAAGTAACATTTTCCAATATTTTTAGTAAAGTTCTGTATTATAGTTTATATATTGTTTAAGTATTTAGAATTGAAATATTCATCGTTTTCGTGATACGTTAGACTTAATTATTATTTTTTTTTCTTTCCCCGTCGAAACTTTATATTAAGGCATAAAAGAAAATTTTTGGTCATTTTTAAAAATTGAGTATTGAAGATATGCGTGAAGAAATCAATTTTTAGCGTTCTTATTTATTATATATTTCTGAAAACTGTTTTATTGTTAAGCCCGAGAATTTTATTTAATATTATTTTAAACCTTATTGAAAGATTCCGATAAAAAGTTTTAACTTAAACTAATTAAATATACATATTATCATTGGAAGAATTATCATCATAATTGGATTTCGTGATAGTTTTTACTAAACATGATATTATGTAAACTTTATCCAATTTTTTTTTTTTATATTATTATACTTCGCATAGGTATATACAGGTCTTTTTTCTGGGGTTGTGCGGGGATACGGCGTATCCCCACCATTTTTTAAAACATATTATTTTTGCTTAACTCAACCGAAATTTTAAGAAACTTACGAAACAATTCTTATTATATAACAAAAAGTATTTTTTTAAAATTGCGAGTTTTTAGTTCCCCTGTGACGTGACGTGTGAAAACACGATACGGAAAATACGCACCTTTATTTGAGAAAACACAGTATACCCACCTATTTTTTTTTTTTTTTTTTTTTTGAAGAAAAGCACTGGATATATAGTATTTTAAGTATCGCAGATAGAGATTTAGATTATAAAGTTTAAACGTAATATTTTTAATTTTTGAAAAATTTGCAATTTAAAGGGTAGTACATATTTATTTTGGGATGCGTTTTGAAAGAATTAAAACGAAAAAAAATAAAGAAAAGAACAATAAAGGTTAAGATCGGATAAAGTATGAATAAAATACCTACAATCTTAACTGTAATAACTTTTACAGGATCATTCCGCTTAAAAAGAAAACGTGTTATCCGAAACAAAGCAAAGCAAAATTGATTTGAGTCTCGAACACATTCGGTTGAGATAAATTCGTCAATGGTTTCAGGCGTGGAAGTCGCCAAAAACACACCAGAACGGAACTAATACAGAATACAGAATTCATCAGTTAAACTTCAAGTGTTACACAAAATATTTTACCAATGATATACTAACCTAATATAATTATTAAAACTTAAGGTTTAACTGATACTAAGCTATTTATTTATATGAAGAACATAAAAGTTACACGAAATTCGTTTTATTTTTTAAAGAACTTTCTATAAATTAGGTAGGGTTAGAGTGGGTCTATGTTCTCAATAGCGCTTAGAAAGTAAAGCTAATAGCAGTCTACTTTTCCATAAGACCATAAGAAAATGGGTCTAACTGCTCTTCCTGGGCCAAGCCCTCCAGTGCAGGCTCTCAGGGAGAAAGCAGCGGGGAACCATTAGTCAGAAAGTCAATCAATCAATCAATCAAGATGGGTAGAAAGTAAAGAAAACATACATTATATACGCACTTTTTAGGGGGAGGGGCTTCAACCTCCTCCTTATTTTAATCCTGGATTGACGTCATCTTGACCACGCCCTTTTGTAATTTTTACTTGGGTCTACGGCCCTTCTAGATCACAGAGCACAAAAGTACATACTTTTTCATGATTGTGTAGGATGCAGCCCAATTCTACGATTATATTCCTAATCTTTGTACATAGATAATGGTAGAGTTCTTAGATCACGACTTTTCTCCTCGTAACGTAACGACAACGGGCGTGCTTCTAGCTTAGCTAACACTTATCGCTCCTATCATTTTTACTTATTTTAAAAATCAATATTCTCCTTTAGTTTTTTTCTCCATCATTCCTGTGAAATTCTCACTTTTCTCATTCCGAAATATCCCTACCTTTCACTCCCTTGTCCCACTCTGTCCCAGGAAACTCAGAACTCAGTTCCGCTGGCTATTTCTGTTCGTTCAAAAGTAGGAAAGCCAACCAACCCTACTTTTTTTTTTCTCCCCCCGTCTCATAATTTCTTATAAATTTCCCAAAAATTTCCCTATTAACTTTTATTACTTTTTTTAAAATTTCATTTATGATAGTTTACCTCCTTATCAACATTTGGACTAGCCGTGTATACGACCAGTTGATCGCTAAGGCGATTTCGCGCCAAACCTTGTACAGCGACTCATTCTATTGCGAGTGGAAAAGCCGCCCATCGGCGTTACTTTACAAGGGTTGTTGCAATATAAAAGCTAAAGACAATGATCTCTTATTAAATCTTGCCAACTATGACTTTGCCGACCCTGCTAACAGAAAACGGCCTAGAGCTGTTCTCTGTTCTTAATTATTTGTAACTTTTATTTTCCTAATTATTTTTGTAATCTTACTGCTTACTTCGGTAAGCAGTGAGCTCGTATTTATTAAATTTTTATTTTTTAGATATTTTCTCACTTAATCCCGCACTGCTCTCCTCGAGCTTTGCTTTTTCTATCAACTTAAACTTCCTATTCTCAAGCCACACCCCCGGATCCAAAATCCACCTATCTCTTTCATCTTTCTATGATCAATTCACTATGCAAGCCTACGTTGGAAGGCGTGGCCTATGTAACGTAGTTACAACATTTTTCCCGATGACTTTTGGATTGTGGATGGGTGTCATCCTGATAAAGTCAGTTCAAGGATTTTTTTCTCGTCCATTGACATGGTACATTAACGAGGCACCAGAGAGCAGGGCTCCATATCCTTGGTATGGATAATTTTTTGTGGCTATATTTCCGTTCTCAGGATTAAAAGAAAAGTGTTGACTTGAAAGTTAGAATAATAATAATAAAAATAATAATTAAAATAATAATACTAATAAATAAATAAATAAAAATAAATAATATTAATACTAGCAAAAAATAAATAAGTGAATATATAAAAATTGACAACAATTTGACGTGTCAGGTTTAAGAAAAAAATAAAAAATAAAAATAAAAATAATAATAATAATAATAATAAACTAATTTACGGTAGCAGATGATTAAGTAAAAATCAGTAAGGATAGTCTTGAGGTCGATCCATCAAAAAAATACAGGTCAGAACCAGAAGCAACTGCAAATGTAAATTAGAATTTAGAAAAGGTTGGAGGGAGAGTTAAGAAAGGGGAAGGAGACCAGGGTGAATATTCAAAGTGGCCTTAGGACGCCTATAGCATTCCCTTGGGTCGTAGTCGTGGAGGTTAACTATTTCTTCGTTGTCTAATGAATATAATCTATTGTAGAACTTAAATGCGAGATCTTTAACGTGTTGCCGAATGGGTTCGATTCTCAGATCCCTGTGGATAAGTACGTTTCTAAGGTACCAGGGCGCCTTCCTAATACCGCGGATTGTTTTATTTTGAATTGTCTGCAATCGCTGGATATGGGTGTCAGCCGCTGAGCCCCAAACAGGAACGGCGTACAACAGGATGGGACGCAGTACGGTTTTATACAAGAGTAGTTTGTTATCTAAACCCATTTGATTCTGGTACAGGAGGTGGGCGATATCCTTACGGGCTTTAAAAAAT
Source organism: Dolomedes plantarius (assembly GCA_907164885.2). Taxonomy (NCBI): domain Eukaryota; kingdom Metazoa; phylum Arthropoda; class Arachnida; order Araneae; family Dolomedidae; genus Dolomedes; species Dolomedes plantarius. Next base: position 130,179,755 of record OU015495.1, on the reverse strand, counting down.
TTTCTAATATTCATTTCTATATTTTTCTTCCACGTCAGTCGACTATCGAGGTAAATACCTAGGTATTTGCCCTCTCTCTCAAAGTGAACCAGGTGATCGCATACTGTGACCGGAGGAGGTGGAATTCTATTGTAACTGAAAAAAATAGCTTTAGTCTTTGAAGGACTTAACTTGAGCCTCCACCGTTCGAACCAACGTTCAAGAATTCCAATATGTCCCTGTAGGAACTTGTGCATGTATTTAACATTATGATGCTTAGCTAGTAATGCCGTGTCATCCGCAAACATGGCTAGTGTAGTGAATGGTGAGTGAGGAATGTCATTAATAAAAATATTAAAATGGATAGGTGCTAACTTAGAGCCCTGAGGGACTCCTGCATTGATTTCGCGCAGACTAGAATATAATAGTGCATGGCGGACTTTAAAGGATCTGCCGAGAAGGTAGGAGTGTATTAAGTGGATAATTGAGGCTGGCATTTTAAGCTTAATAAGTTTGTAAATGAGAGCACTGTGCCAGACTCGGTCAAAAGCCTTCTCCAGATCGAGTAAAATTATTCCAGAATGCATCCGATTCTGGAAACCATCATGGATGAATTCCGTGACTCGAAGCAACTGGTGTGTTGTTGAGTGGTGGGCTCGGAAGCCGAACTGCGCATTAATAATAACATTATTTTCGTCCAGGAACTTTTTGATTCTGTGACACAGTATGTGTTCCACTAGCTTGCTAAGAGAGGAGAACAGGCTAATTGGTCTATAGTTTTTTGGCAGAGACTGATCCTCACCAGGTTTTTTAATAGGGATGACAACAGCGGTTTTCCAAGCAACGGGAAAGTATTTATGTTCAAAGATTTTATTAGTTAATTCAGAGAGGTAGTAAATATAATTTAGAGGTAAGTTTTTGATAGCTGAGTTAGATATATTGTCAAGGCAAGGACCTTTTTTATTTGGGAGCGAGGTAACAACATTCTGAATTTCTCCTAGGGTGGTAGGTTCGAGAGGGTCATTATTGATGATAGAGTCTATTACTGAAAAATTTCACAAGAATATCGTTAACTTCAACAATTGTATCGGGACAGAAAACGTCGGGATGGGGAGAGAACTGATTTTCGTAATTGTCTGCCAAGGCCTCAATTTTGTCGGAGTCACTCGTGAGAATGCCAGATGGTGTGTTGAGGGGTGGGAGGGGGTAAAATGTTTTTTGACGCGTTTAAGATATGTCCAGAGGCTTTTGCCAGTTGGTGCGAGTGACTTGATAAAATCAGTCCATTTTTTATTTTTGCTTTCTAATTTCAAGTTTTATTTTAGCATTTAGTCTATAGAACTCGCTTTGTACAGACAGATCGCCTGTACGCTGCCAAATTTTCCTAACATTATTCCTATTTTTAATTAAGTGCTTGATATGAAGCGGGAGCTTATTGTAATTATTAGGTGGGGTGTGAGTCTTGGCAGAGCTGAGGGCACTACTGATGATATCAGTGACGGAGGTGACAGCATTATCAATGTCAAATTTACTATTAATGTGCTCAAAGGGTGGGGGAGAATTAAATATATTACTAGTGTAAATATTCCAATTAATAAAATGAGGGGTGAGAATGGAAGGCAGGGGGATACTGGTGTGCAAATTTAGAATAATGGGGTTATGGTCGGATGATAAGTCGTCAACAGAATTAATATCATAGGGAAAGTTAATATTATTTAAGAGAGCGAAATCAATAACTGATTGGGAGCCAGAAGGGCCAAAACGGGTAGCAGAAGAAGGAAAAGCAATATCAATAGCGTTGTTGAATATCCCTCCCATAGTGCCGATAGGTGGCGCTCTAGAAAAAGAGAAATGTTTGATGTTTTTGTTTTTGTGTCAGAGAGAGTTTCGAACACGATTGCGTTGATACGCAAAATAATATCTGAAGGCTGCAAGGCCTGATAATTCTTGAGATTATATGTAATTTATGTTATGTTACGTGTATAATAAATGTTTATGTGAAAAAAGATCTGATTAATCTGACTTCGAACTAATGAGATGATGCAGGATATCTGAGAAGCTGACAGATAAAGAACCAGGTATGTGACTCTCTTTGAATAAGATTTATTTTGAAAGAAAAGAGCACAGAGCCTATACTATTCGATAAGCGTTATCAATATAAAAATCATTAATCTCCCTGCCGTAGCGACAGGTATAGTTATAATTATTGGAGCAGTTCCATCGAGAATGGTGGGCATTAAAATCCCCAGCCAAGATAACCTTATCGCCGAGGGAAAAAATAAATTTTGGAGGTCTAGACCAACAGAAGGAGTGAACGCTGCTCTAAGGTAAATACTGACTATGTAAATTGGATTAGAGGAGGTGGGGTAGATTTTAATTATAGTATTTTCTAAAATGTTGGGATTGAGGCTGGGGATATGATTATATTTAATATTCCTTTTAACAAAGATAGCTGTACGTCCATAAGAGGAGTTACTATTATTGCTGTCAACTCGAGGAGTATGGATTAAATTGTAGTTTTGAATTTTCAGATACCGTACATTAAAAGTTTTAACTTCCTGTACAAGAATCAAATCTACAGGATTATCAATAACGAAGTCTCTAAGTTCGTCGATTTTACCGTGGAGCCCGTTGGCATTCCAACTCAGTATCCGGACTGCAGACCGAGAAATTAAAGTGAAAAGGGCGAACCTGCAGACCCAGCCACGGCTGGGAAATTGAGTTTTCCGAGAATGGGGCCTAGCAACGCTTTTGCTTCAGAAGATTTTAGCTTGGTGAAGAGTTGATCAATGTTAGAGAGGACTTCCTCTATTTCTTTGAGTTTAGAGAGATACCTGTCCAGCTCCTCAAATGAGTTGGGAGCTGGTGTTTGGTTGGGAAGTATTGTGGTATTGTTAGACCCGGTCGCATTTTTCTCGTCCAATTCAAATAGATTAATTTAAAAGTTATTTTTATATAATTGTAGTGAAAAAGGTAACACTGAATTAATTTGCTGCCCATTAACAATACAGTAGCTAACTAGACACTGCTTTAATTGGACTGTCTAAATTGGAATGCAATATCGGCGGTAAGCACGCTTTCGGCTCGGACACTGTTCCTAAAAGTCCTTCCTAATCGAGATTTCTAATAATTGGCTTCTTTATCACCAATTTCTAAATAAATGCCCCTTTTTCAACGTTTCATTACGTTCCTCAATAAGTCCTTCTGAGAAAAAAAAAAAAGAAAAAAAATTGTTCCGGCGTCGCGAATTATAATTTTGGTAGCGCGCTGAACCCAGTAGTAGGACCATCAGGACAAATGGTGTAACTACGTTACATAGGCCACGCCTTCCAACGTAGGCTTGCATAGTGTAATGACCATAGAAAGATGAAAAGAGATAGGTGGATTTTGGATCCGGGGAGTGGCTTGAGAATAGGAAGTTTAAGTTGATAAGTAAATAGATAAACAGAAAAGTACCAAAATGCTTTAAAAAAAAAGAGGTAAGCAACATAAGTAATCCTACATTAATAACTCGCGGTAATTTCGTTAGAAGAGACTACCGACTACCTGAAATATATTTTTTTGGAGAGTAAATTTTATATGACTTAAATGTAATATGGATGATACGGTTCTTGGATGAACGAGCCACGCTCCTTGAAGGTTAAGGTTGTCGATGTGGGTAAAGAAATAGCAAAAAAATATTGTAGATCCACCAAAAATATTTTGGCCACTTCTTGGTTTTCGCTTTCGCGTACAAAATTAAATTCCAATAAAACAAAACTTTCACCTCCGAACAATTTGCAAGTACGTTGAACCTATCAAAAAAATTCTGTACATGCATAATTTGTTGAAAGTGATAAATAAAAAAGCTGTCTTGCATGGCATTTAATGAGAACTACGACAAGGTTACGACTACAGCGCGAACCCTTGTTCTGTTAGTTCCTCACGTCCTCGAACAGTAGTTTGTCCCGCCCCCTCAGTGTGATGTTACTTTCAAAGTCCCTCCCCCGTTGGAATCGATAGTCTCGTCAGGCACTGTGCTCTCGACCATCGGTGAAAACACTGTGCTTAGCAGTGCCGGATTCGGTATACCCTTATTTTTAAAAAATTTTCTGGCAAAGATGCGTTCTGGCAAAGAAACATAATTATATATTAGGCTTTATTAACTAGATTGGAGGCAGCGAATAATGCTTCTTGCATAGCACCAAGTATCAAATTTAATAGTATTTGGATATAAGGGGAGGAATATGATTAAATTATGCAACGCTTTCTGTTCCATTAAATCAATAAAGGAAGGCTTTGAGTTCTTGTTGATTTCGGATTATTATGGACGTATTATGGTAGTTCAGATACATAATTTAAGTTAGATTAATCTGTAGCTTCATGGATTAATCTGAACAGCAGTAAAATTTATTAAAAAATTTCAACTTTTTAACTACTACTTACTCGGAAATACGACTCCCAGACCATCAATGATCATGTGTGTATAGTTTTGGGTATTTCCCTTGTAAGTTAAAAATATAGAAAAATCATAAAAAATACAAAAAAATCATGTTTATTTCTTATTATAAGCATAATTTAATTACAATAAGAGAGTTTAATATAAAATACAGCTTACAATTATACTAGTATATGTTTGAATGTAAAATGATTCAAGTGGAGATCATTTCGATTGAATCGTGATCTTCCTCTTGCAAAACCACACCAGAATTTTGGTATTTATTACATATTATCGAAGATGGATTCAATAATCCCAAATGTAAAATGTTATCAAACTTCATTACCCATTTAACTATTTTACCTATTTTCTGAGTGTGTAGAGAGAGTGCTTTTTCATAATAGCATCACATGAAAAGACACAAACTCTCCTAAAACTGAAACCGTAGACGATTGTATGGTGGCAAAATAAATGAATAAATATCAAAACTGTCAACCTAAAGCAGACTGGTAAAAGACGTAGTAAGAGCATATTATAGAACGATAAGAAGCACAAATCCACAAAACAAAAGGATTTTAGAAAATTAATAAGAGGGTAAATGATGAAATGGATAAAATTTCACAGTTAAATAAAAAAAAACTCTGACAGCAGTAGTGGCAATTACCATTGGCCTAACAAGTCCTTTCTTGAGTACCTTGGATTTTTTTTTAACAACTTTCACATAAATTTAGGTGAATCATCACTTCTTCGGTAATGTTTTTGTACTTTTTTTGAAGTTCTTTTAACATCCTGTTTTTACCACCATAGGCTATTGATAAGTGTGCCTCATGAATTATAGTAAAAAATTCTTCAAAGTACACATAATTTCTAACATTGGAAATGCCACTCTTGTTTAATCATTATAATAGCAACCACTGTAGCACCATTCAGCGAGAACTCCAACTTCTACTCTTCAACACTGATACTAAGCATTTTCATGCTCAGTTCGATGCGATATATTATCCGTCTGTCTGCGGCGCGGTTAGCGCCAATACTTCATCGGGTAAGCTAATATTATTAAACTGTTGAAAGCTATATTATTTTACTGGTGGTTTTAGTCTCTCCAGAGACACCACTTGCTGAGTATAGAGATTTTATTGCTTAATACGGAAAAATTTTACAGCTTAGCAAGAATTAATATTATGCATTAATCATACTTGTTACAATATTTTAAAGATCGACAGTTTATTTCCAAGATCAGATCAATCGAAATTTTTATGGAGTATCTACCTAACTGGTAGGTAACAGACAAATATGAAGGAATATAACGAAATATTTCAGAATAATAAACAGATTTTCGTTTCTACTTCACTAGTTCACTCTATCAGACAGCTTTCGCTGGAGCTAAGTGCTTTTCAGTCAATGTGGTTGTTCACACAGCAGTTGGAAATACAAATTGAAACGACAACATTTTAACCGGAAGATTTAGCTTCTTTCCGACAAGTAGTATTCTAAATTGCTCCGTTATGAATTTATTCACTACCTGACATTATATTTGTATGCTTTCTGCTGGAACTGATTTTCTTTAAAGTTTCCTATAATTTCGAATATCTTATTTAGTTTTCGATATAATCTTTTTAATAAAGTTCATTTTTCCCTCCAGTAGGACAGGCACTTGTCTTGATAACATTCGTCAATACAAGCCGCGATATTGTAGTCTTCTTTACTGTGGGAGCATCACAGAGGTGAACCAACATCGCACCTTATGAGGGAACAGCACAGGAACATTCATGCTTTAACCAGGCTATGAACTAGAACCCCACACTGTGGAAGCTGTCACGCTAACCTCTATACGATACGAGCGGCATAAGGTTAAAAATAAGTTGTAAATATAGGCAGTTAGAGAAATAAAACGTTGTCTGATCAACTTCAACGAATTTAGAAAGATCATTTTCTTCTTTTGTTTTATTCTAAATAAAGAGCAGCCGTTCAGGTTACTGATATATTACAAGATTGAAGAAATATGTAAAACAATAAACTTTCGCTACTAAATTCATACATACGCTAATGTTTCGGCACATTTGATTTATATTCCTCCAACGAAATGCAGCCTAGAATACATAAAATTAAACACGTCAGTAAAATATGAATATTGAAGAAATTGGTCTCTCCTCTGCGAAAAATATTTCAATATAATAATAGTTCTTGCAGAATTTTTATTACAAATAAATATAGAATTTCTGTGAATGAAAATGAAATCTTCTGCTTGCTGAACTCCAAATAAATAAAAAATTAAATTTTTTTTTTTTTTTTTTTTTTTAATGATAACGCTACACCCCCTTAGAGCGGAATCCTACAGAAATCAAAACTTTTTCCTTGTTAAAGGTTTTGTCGCTGAACGTGAGCCACTTATAGTATGTATTTTTAGAGATTTTGCATTTTAATGAAATGTAGGACTAGTTATTCCTACTAATATTCTACTTTCTTCTCATTTCAGAGACCAGAAGTTTAGGCCACACCCCTTACCAAAGAGAAGCTAATAACATATATAGCTCATAGCTTTATTCTTACACCGTAAAAAAGAAGTTGTAACTGTATATGAATCCAAATCATTAATATTTATTCAAATATTGTTCCGGCAGCAGTTCTGAAGAAAATTCCTAGAATGTAACACACTAATTATAATTCTTCCTCAAGTCCGGGATCATAAGGTGTGATCGTCCTAATCAAAATTCCTAAATGCTATACCATCTCAGGAAATACTCCCCAATCTGAAGATGACGTATGTTTACTATTTCCAACCAAGCTGCCATTTTTTAAATACAGGATTTTATGTAGAACCTTGCACCTGCTGAAGGATTCTCCACAATAATTATTATTCAAAATATGTATTATTAGGACTAATTTTTTTCCATAACAATTGTACGAAATTCATAAATGATTTAGGTAGACTATGAAAAATTATAACGGCACTTGGTCTAATCAAAATATTTCCTATAACTCTATACATCTGACATATTTAAACGCTCATACCTAAGCAGAAGCAAGTATGTAAACGATGTATAAACATGTTAGGCAGTTAGACATAGACATGGTAGATTAACGAGGCACCATAGAGCAGTGCTCCATATCCTCAGTATGGATAATTTTTTGTGGTTATATTTCCGTTCGAAGGATTAAAAGAAAAGTGTTGACTTTAAAGTTAAAAATAATAATAATAATAATAATAATAAAATAAATAAATAAAAATAATACTAATAATAGTAATAAATAAATAAGTAAATAAACATAAATTTGACGATTATTTTATTTGGCAGATTTAAGATAAAGAAAAGAAAAGAAAGAAAAAAATAAAATCGATAAGATAGTCTTGAGGTCGATCAATAAAAAAATTACAGGTCAGAACCAGAAGCGCCGGCAAATGTAATTTAGATAGGCAGCTAGTTTGTGGCCGATAATTAATGTATGTAATCGAATATAACTTGTAATAATGGTATCTAGTTTGAAGCGTTAAAGTCAACTTGGCTACACGATAATTTTCACCGACATCTAATCATTTAAGAATTCTTATAGAATTTTTAGTTTGTAGAAATATAAAATTTGACAAAGTTTAAAGAATTCCTTCACTCATTCGTTTAGACATGGTCAAGTAATATTGATTTATTAGAGCAACTAATGATAAATTTCGGTTCTTTGCCTCTTATCAAAAGAGGGTATCGGATCGAAATGAGTAATTCGGAGTTTGAAATGTTAAGATTTGGTGAAAAGCGAATAGTTCAAATGAAACAATCAAAAGCTAAGCTTAATTCCAAGGCACCGCCCACTAGTCATCCTGACACAATTCTCATCAATTCTCGAATGACGCAAAATTTATCTTTGAACCATGCTTTAAAATAAAATATCTTAGATGAGTATCTTATTAATTCCATGTTGGATTTAAAATCAATTACGGCAAATTTGGAAAAGAGCTAGTCGAGTTCAGATTCAGAAGGCGGGGCTTTATTTTACCATTCCTACTAGTTATCGTCCAAACAGTCTTTCGTGTCGTTTCATGATCTAAAAAATTAATGCAGTGTTGCCAACTTGGGGGTTTTCCCCCTAAATTTGGGGTAAGTTAGATGAAAAGGGGTGTTTTTAGGGGCCACCTTTTTTTAGGGGTATTTTGTGGGGGAAACATTTTTTAATATTTTGTACAATCGAGACGCGTTTTTTTATTAGATTATAAGTTCCATACATATGTCAATTGTAAATAAACCTCCATTTCATTATGTAAGTGTGTATTTTCTATTTATTTCAATTTTTCTCTCAAACAGGATGCCTATTTGGAACCAGAATTTCTTTTAGGAAGGTCTAGGGGGATCTCAAGTTGGTGTTAGGGGGGAACAGGGGGATTTTGAGATGGCGCTAGGGGGAGGTGCTTCGTAGAGGTTGGCAACACTGAATTAATGCGATTCGTGTAATGATTGAATACGGTATCTTCTTATTTTAATCTATCTTCTTATTTTAATTGGGTATCTTCTTATTTTAATTGATTATATAGGTGTCAAATTCGAACAATTTATCTTCCTTCAATTGCTGTGAGTTGTAGAGATCATTTATCATAGTTCCAAGAATTACGTGATTAAAGCCAATTTTGTGGATAGATGGGCATAATAAAGGCAAAGTTAATAATGTCACGAGTAAACTCGTTTGAAAAACTAAAGCAGTCGTTCTTATCCTATTTTGAACAGCTTCCCAATTGTCCCGGTTGCTCGCCAAGCCAATTTTTTCGCGCCAACCTTGGTGCCACTGTTGTTTACGCCAACCCGCCGCACAGCATCTGAGTAGGACTGGTTCTTAAACCCCGCCCCTTTGCGTTACTCGCCAGATAACATGTAACACAGCTTATTTATTAAACTTTTCCAATAAAATAAGAGTATAGAGAAATTTATTCATAAAATAAAACATACTTGTAAATATCCGGTGATAACTTTTTTAAATATCGAAGTTTATTATTAAAAAACGTCATTCTTGGGGAAACAAAAAAACGGGAATCTCACCAGAGACCATTCTCTTAGAAAACGGTGAAAAAGGAGACTATTTCTAGAAATATCAACTACAAATAACCTATTGGGGATACCGTCCGAGCCGAAAGCATGTTTACAGCCGATTTTGCAATCCGACTTGGACAGTCTAACTAATGCAACCTGATATTTAGAAACAATACTGCTAATGGGCAACGTAACTATTTAGTTCAATTTAATAAATTTAAAAAAAAAATTTTTACAAAGTAAAAATTACAAAGTAAAAAAAAATAATTCCAAAATAATATGCAATTGACAAACTTAATCACAACAGATGAGGTAAAAATAAATTCAAATTTACCAATCTAATTCAATTTCTTTTAGTTTAATATAATTATATTAATATATTATGATATATATATATATATATTAAGCTAAAATAAAATATGAAAACTTAAGAAAATCAGAATAAAAAAATCATACAAATTACTCACGTGCAAAAAATTTGTGCAATCTATTTCAATCTAATGTAAATATATTATATATTATTATAGTACGCTATTTATATTTGTATAAATCTGCTATAAATAAATATATTTAGCTTAAATATAATATAAAAACTATAAAAATGAGATTAGAAAATCATATAGTTAAAATGCACGTGTTAGATAAAAAATAATCCAATTGCAGTCAAGCAGCAAATACTGTGCAAAAAATCTGTGCGCTGACTTTTGACCATGAAGCTACAGAGACCATGAAGCTACATGAATCTGTAGTTTCATGCTTTTGACCTTCTGAACCGGATAGCTTACTATTACAGTAACCCTTGTGACGTACATCGTCGAGGCGGATTTACCAAGCCGAGAAAACGAACCGCGCTACAAGGATTGGCGCGAAATCATCTTGGCGAGCAACCTGGATAATAAGGAATCTTAGCCCTTTTGTGTTGAATCATCCGTAATAGAAGAAATTTAAGCTGCACACGAGCGCAAGTTCTGAGACACATTAGTTCAGACCTAATGCAAAATGGCCGCGTAATTGTATATGCTTCACTCATGAAGCTATACGAAGCTCTTATAACTTCATGGCTTCACTATTTCAAGTGCCGAGGAAACAAATTATGTGGTTGATGAAAGAAAATATTAGGCGACAGTATGGGTAAAGTGGCCAAACTTTCTATATGTTAAATTAGGACATTCTTTTTGACAATATTAATTTCCACGAAAGAAAGTAACATTCAGGTTTTCTTATGATTAAATCAGAAATTTTTTTTCGTAAATCTTGGATCTATAATTTTTGGATGTAAATGAGAATAAAGTTAATTTTAAAACTCATTTACGAACTAAAAATGTTCCTTTTCTGTTTTATATGATCTGAACTTCTCATATTTTCCTTTGGTTATTAAGGAATCTGGGAGATGGTGTGGATTTGTTGAGTAATCCTGTGATGACTTAAGTTGTGGTACCATAGGATAGGGTTTGGTATTCAATTCAAATTCACGTACTAAGTTACGAGTATTTAGTCCAACATCGATATAATTTTTAATATATAATAGATCCTCTCCGGAGGGATCAGACGGATCACGTGCTCTATGCGTAACAAGAATGGCGCCACACGTCTCATGCATAGTGCATGAATTCCGACTCATCACATCCCATTGATCTGGAAAGGATCGTCCTATTCAACCTTCAGAAAAACTGTATACATAATCAATAAAAAAAAATAGTGGTGTCTTAGTTACTTTAGCACATTCGCGAAAGTTTTATGGGACAGTTCTCAACGATGGAACTTCATGAAGCAATGAAAGCTGAAGCTTCAATGAGACATTGTTTCCGAATATTATAATAGATGTTATTGCTGCAATGGAGCTCAGCTTGTGATCAGTACAAGTGAGTCACGTGCAATAACGAAAAACATGTCATTAAATACGTAACTAAATGCAGAGTTTACTTATTAGAACGTAAAATAGTCCACTGCTTGGTGTTTCGTGCCAGGTTTATCATAGAGGCTTCGTAGAGTAACCCTGTGATGACTTAAGGGGACAGTGACTTTCAAAATTGTGAAATTTGTAAAAAAAAATTCGATTTTTTTATTTTATTGAATTGTGAAACTACGGACGAGTAGGAATGTGTTGCAAAAAGAATTTTTAATTTCTGGGATTACTTTCCTAGTTATAGGCATTTGTATTTAATTTAGATTATTATGTGGTTACTAATAGCAATAACTTTAAATGTGCTTTTCTCAAAATAAAAATTTTCATGTCAAACGAATATTCAAACTGCTTCAGGCGCATTTCTAATTATCGGATTGCTTTGAAATTTAAGTTTTATATACTTAACTGTATATCAAATAAATCTTATTGAAAAAAATTATGCTTCGCTGCTCAGAATTTCTAAATTTTGTACTTGAAAAGAAAATTTATAGGTATTTTGCGTAAAAAATGAGGTGTATTCACTATTATTATTTTTTCTCTTTATATTTTTAATGAATGCTTAAAATAAGCAATAAGTTTCATTGTTAGTTCTATAAGGTATCCTGTAAATAAAAATTACCATATTATATGCAAAAGAAATGCGCATGGAAAATTTTTAATTAGGCCAATTTTTGATATAATTAATAATTCATAAATTATTAATATTTCATCTTTAAATTTTAACCACTTTTACATCTCTATGGTACTAATCACATATTCGAATTTCAAGCAAATCCATTCAAAACAAAAAATGTTAGGTTTGAAGGTCCACTGTTCCCTTAAGTTGTGATACCATAGGATAGAGTTTGTTATTCAATTCCAATTCACGTACTAAGTTACGAGTATTTAGTCCAACTTCGAAGTAATTTTCAAATATAATAGATCTTCTCCAGAGGGATCAGACAGATCACGTGCTCTATGCGTAACAAGAATGGCGCCACACGTCTCATGCATAGTGCATGAATTCCGACTCATCACATCCCATTGATCTGGAAAGGATCGTCCTATTCAACCTTCAGAAAAACTGTATATATAATCAATATAAAAAAAATAGTGGTGTCTTAGTTACTTTAGCACATTCGCGAAAGTTTTATGAGACTCTTCTCAGCGATGGAACTTTATGAAGCAATGAAAGCTGAAGCTTCAATGAGACATTGTTTTCGAATATTATAATAGATGTTACTACTGCAATGGAGCTCAGCTTGTGATCAGTACAAGTGAGTCACGTGCAATAACGAAAAACATGTCATTAAGTATGAAACTAAATGTAGAGTTTACTTATTAGATCGTGAAATAGTCTACTGCTTGGTGCTTCGTGCCAGGTTATCATAGAGGCTTCGTAGAGTAACCTGTGATGACTTAAGTTGTGATACCATAGGATAGGGTTTGCTATTCAATTCCAATTCACGTACTAAGTTACGAGTACTTAGTCCAACATAGAAATAATTTTCAAATATAATAGATCCTCTCCAGAGGGATCAGACAGATCACGTGCTCTATGCGTAACAAGAATGGCGCCACACGTCTCATGCATAGTGCATGAATTCCGACTCTTCACATCCCATTGATCTGGAAAGGATCGTCCTATTCAACCTTCAGAAAAACTGTATATATAATCAATAAAAAAAAATAGTGGTGTCTTAGTTACTTTAGCACAGGGGTTCCCAAACTTATTTGGCTTACCGCCCCCTTTTCAGAGAAAAAATTACTCACCGCCCCCCTGGAAATGTACCATTCTATGCAAGTAAACAGAGATACAAAAACAAATTTTCGGCCTTTTATGTATTTGTTTTTCTACCTATATAGAACATATGTTGCTGTAAATAAGACACCTTTAAGCTTGAAATTATAAAATTATTCATTAAAATCAACCACAGTTACATTCGCATTACACATCAAAAATTAAGATGGCTAAGGATAATAGTCGTTTGATAAAAATTACAAATAACAGTAAAACTAATGTAAAGGATGAACTTGGTGCATAGCAATCAATTTATTTATATTCGGCTCTATTTTAGAAGCATTCTTAAATCACCGCGATTAGTAATTTGCAGTCGGTTTCTGTTTTTAGATAACGGATTTGTGACCGCACTGAACCCACGTTCCACTAAATATGATGAAGGAAACGCTTATAAGAATTTTTGTACCACAGCCCATAATCCAGGGTAAAGTGTTGGTATCTCTTTTTGCAGCCAGAACTGTTGATAGCTATGTTTAAATTTTAATTTTAATTCTTCATTTGTTGATACTTCTATCATTTCTTCTTGTAATTTTACAAATTCCCCTGAGTTTGATCCTGAAAAAGGATCCAAAACCCAATCGTGTATGTTCATTTTAATAATATCTTCAAACCGTTGGTTGAAGTCAGAATGGAGAGCCTCCAAGTTCTGAAAATATATAAGCCCGTCTTCGTAATGTTTTTCTACTGGTGATAAATGTGGAAATTGGCTGAATTCCCCTCTTCCAAATATTTTTTTTTTTTTTTTTTACAGTAGAAGTTTTGCCACAAAAGCGGAAATCACAGGTTTTTTTTTTATTAAATTCAGATCATTGCCTTGGAGTTTTTGATTTGCGTCATTGAATTTGCTAATCAAGTCTGTCAAATAGTCTATGTCATTTTTGGAATCGGTTAAGTTGACTCGTAAATTATCATTGTTTTCTAAGAACTCTAGCACTGAGTCAAAGAGTTTATAAAATCGATCGAAAGAGGTACCTTTTGACAGCCAACGACCTTCTGTATCAAGCAGCAAACGATTGAATTCTTCATCGTTTTCAGGGCAAAGTTGCCCAAACAATCTGTCATTCTCAATGCGTTGCATCTGATTTTGTTGACTGCTTGAACGACATGCTGCAATGACCTATGCAGGCGTTCATTCAGAATTTTGGCCACTAAATGTTGCCGATGAATGATGCAGTGCACGGCAAATATATTCGGAACACTCTTTTTAAATATGCAAGAAAACCCCTGTAGCGTCCTATCATCGATGGAGCACCATCAGTAGCAACTGATAAGATATTTCTGAGGGGGATTTCTTTTTCTTTGAAAAACTCTTCCAATGCATGAAATATTGATGTCCCCTTGGTATCAGTTTGCAAATTTTTTGCAAATAATAATTCGTGCATATTTTTTCTTCTTGTGGGAATCGCACGTATGCTAACAGTAAGGCCTCATTTCCTGAAAAAGTTGACTCATCAAGTTGAATTGAGAACTGGGATTTCTTTAAATACTCACATAATGTCTTCAGCATCTTGAGCCATTTCATCAATTCTCCTTTGGACTATAGTATTACTGAATGGAATTTTGTGATTTCAGAAGCTGGCTTGTGTAGCATAGTGCGCATTACTTCAGTTATAGCCAGTAGAATTAGTTCTTCCCCAATAGTATGCGGTTTTCCTGATTTAGCAATCATTAGAGAAATATTATATGAAGCACGCAACCCATCGTCACAACCTTTGGATTCTACTGAGAAGCGTTTTGCAATGTTGGCTTTCTCAAAAAAATTTCCCTCGTTGCTTTATTTTTCTTATCAGCATGTACTTTTGTCAAATGTTCTAGTAATCTTGATGGCTTCATCGCTTCATTTGATTAAACTTTTTGACAAATCAGGCACATGGGTAATCTGTTGTTTGCAGGCGACGACAGCTGGCGTTGTCGTCCTGGAAGTAACATGGGTCCAACCCGTAAAACTGCCACATCGTAGGGAGCACCATGTCATCCAAAATAGTGCAATAGGCGTCGGCGTTGAGCTTACCAAGAATTGGGACCAAGGGTCCCAGTCCATACCAGCAGAAACATCCCCAGACCATAATTCCACCTCCGCCGATCTTTATCGTGGGCCATCGGTTGGATGCGGTTCTTCCGAATTTCTCTGGACAGCATCCGTCGGTTTCTATCTCCCAGTTTTGTGGGTCTGCCCACTCGGGGCACATTCTGACAATCACCGCTCACCTTCCACTTCTGAATCGCAAAGGCCACTGTCGATTTTGGGTAATTCAGCTCGCTAGATATGTCCCTTAACTTACTAACCAATGGTGCAACAATCCATAGATATCTCCCTTAAGGAGATCTCTGTGACTTGTTGATTGTGATCAACAACACAAGTCTCACTGGAAATTGCAATCTTTTACAGTTAAAAGGGAGATTCGTCGGAATGAGTGGTATCAGTGGGAAAAAAATGTTTCACCCACTCCCTTTCCTGTTAGGATTGTCGCTTAAATAATATTGCCCAGCATTTTTACACACCGTTTTGTGCCGTTGCAAAGTTTTGGCGGGTCGAGGTTAAGTTGCAAAATAATTGGAGATTCAACTTTAAGAAAAAGACGATGTGGTGGCAACCCAGCCGGATCAAATGAGTTTAGGAACTCTGTTGAGAAATTGACGACCTCATCGGTATATATTACAGTATCGATAGATTTGTATTCAGTGACTATGCCTGGTAACATGGAAAACAATCGATTGTTTATTTCTTGTACATCTTCATTTTTAGCAGCAAGCATGGCCCTCTCTCGCAACAACTTCAAATTGGGATAGTTTTGGAAAACAGCCGGATCGACCGCATCTATATGTTTCATAAATATGTCATCAACCCCCTGGCTAAATTATGTTTTCAGAGCCTTTTTCTATTTTTAATATGTAGTTGTAATTAGCTATCCCAAAATTGGCGAATTTTCTTTTAATTCATGCTCTAATAAAAACAAGAAATTGTATGAAATGATAAAAATTTTGAGACAGGTTTTAGGTTAAAAATTTCTTGAAAAAGCATTGATTAGTTAAGAAGATATCCTGCGCGATGCGCTGCAAAATCACATACAGGGAAAAACAGGTTTAATTTTTTTACGGCAACTTAGACAAAATGTAATGAAATAAATAAACGAAATTCAATATAAATAATTATACCTACAATTGTGGGAAAGAAAACCAGTGATGTAGCGAGCATAACTGGAGCCCCAGGTATGATACCTTTTTGGCACCCCCCCCCCCCGGAAAGACATATAGTAATACAATATATAGAATTAGTTATTTTGCGACCATTAGCACCCCACTGCGAGTGGCGCCCGGAGCATGACAGACCCCCTTGCCCCCTCTCACTACGCCATTGGAAAAATCTTAATTCATGCCCAAATAAAAAAAAAACATATTGTAGGAAAGGATAAACATTTTGGTATAGGTTTTAGGTTAAAAATTTCATGAAAAAATATTAATTTGTTAAGAAGATATCCTGCAATGCTACAATATCACATATGAAGGAAAACGCGTTTAAAATTTTTACGGCAACTTAGACAAAATATAATGAAATAAATATAGGAAATACAATATAAATAACTATACCTATAATTGTGGGAAAAAAATACTTTAATGCACGCCCTAATAAAAACAACATATTGTAGGAAAGGATAAAAAATTTGGTATAGGTTTTAGGTTAAAAATTTCATGAAAAAATATTAATTTGTTAAGAAGATATCCTGCAATGCTACAATATCACATATGAAGGAAAACGCGTTTAAAATTTTTACGGCAACTTAGACAAAATATAATGAAATAAATATAGGAAATACAATATAAATAACTATACCTATAATTGTGGGAAAAAAATACTTTAATGCACGCCCTAATAAAAACAACATATTGTAGGAAAGGATAAATAATTTGGTATAGGTTTTAGGTTAAAAATTTCATGAAAAAATATTAATTTGTTAAGAAGATATCTTGCGCTACTTAGACAAAATATAATGAAATAAATATAGGAAATACAATATAAATAACTATACCTATAATTGTGGGAAAAAAAATACTTTAATGCACGCCCTAATAAAAACAACATATTGTAGGAAAGGATAAAAAATTTGGTATAGGTTTTAGGTTAAAAATTTCATGAAAAAATATTAATTTGTTAAGAAAATATCCTGCAATGCTACAATGTCACATATGGAGAAAAACGCGTTTAAAATTTTTACGGCAACTTAGGCAAAATATAATGAAATAAATATAGGAAATACAATATAAATAATTTTACCTACAATTGTGGGAAAAAATTATTTTAATGCATACTCCAATAAAAACAACATATTGTAGGAAATGATAAAAAATTTGTATAGGTTTTAGGTTAAAAATTGCATGAAAAATATTAATTAGTTAAGGTGATATCTTGCATGGCGTACGGCAACTTAGGAGAAATAAAATGAAACAAATATATGAAATACAATACAAATAATTATGGCAACATAAATAATTATAAAATATTTTTCATAACTTTGCTTAAATTGTATGTTGTATATAGTATTAGAACAAATCAACCTTTTCAGTTTTAACAGAAAAAAATGTGTAAAAAGAATATTATTTACCTATGTTTTGTTAATACGAGCACGCTGTAAAAGTAGGAACTCAGAGTTGAAAAAAACTTTTCCCTATTTTTTTCGCGTTTAAATAAATCCTGCGAAGACAAGCAATTCAGCGTTTGGTTTGGTCTCTCGCGTCCGGTCATAAAATTCACCCCTGTAGCAAAGTGCATATATACCTCTAATTATATTTAACAACCTCTCAATGTCCTTGGCCCCACCGGGAATATTTTCCCAAACTATGTAAATGTGTGTCTAATTATTATTATTTTTTTTTTTTTGCATTAACGGTACTCAAAGCCCATATGGTCCGGATACAGTTAAGGCGGTCCATCTTAAACTTTAAAGATCTCTTAGGCGGAATCATCAGTGACTGGAAGTGGCTAAACAAAGTGGAAACGGCAAGTCAATTCGTGCAAAAAAATTGATTGAGGAGTACTGCCCAAGATGCCCAGGGTTGTAAATAAGACCAAAAATAGAAACTAAGTCACTAGATACTTTACAAATCTCACAATACATGATTTTTTCCCACCTAGGTTTTTCCCGTATACTCTGTGTCCAGTGTCCTCCGAATATTTTAGAATTGCCTTGTCTTCTTTCTTTATGCTTTCACCGCCCCCCAAATGTCATCAGAGGCGCTACCGCCCCCCTGGATCGTTCCAGCGCCCCCCCGGGGGGCGGTATCGCCCACTTTGGGAATCCCTGCTTTAGCACATTCGCGAAAGTTTTATGAGACTCTTCTCAGCGATGGAACTTTATGAAGCAATGAAAGCTGAAGCTTCAATGAGACATTGTTTTCGAATATTATAATAGATGTTACTACAGCAATGGAGCTCAGCTTGTGATCAGTACAAGTGAGTCACGTGCAATAACGAAAAACATGTCATTAAGTATGAAACTAAATGCAGAGTTTACTTATTAGATCGTGAAATAGTCTACTGCTTGGTGTTTCGTGCCAGGTTATCATAGAGGCTTCGTAGAGTAACCTGTGATGACTTAAGTTGTGATACCATAGGATAGGGTTTGCTATTCAATTCCAATTCACGTACTAAGTTTCGAGTACTTAGTCCAACATAGAAATAAATTTCAAATATAATAGATCCTCTCCAGAGGGATCAGACAGATCACGTGCTCTATGCGTAACAAGAATGGCGCCACACGTCTCATGCATAGTGCATGAATTCCGACTCATCACATCCCATTGATCTGGAAAGGATCGTCCTATTCAACCTTCAGAAAAACTGTATATATAATCAATAAAAAAAAATAGTGGTGTCGTAGTTACGAACCACTATTTTCGTAAGCACATTCGCGTTTAGCACATTCGCGAAAGTTTTATGGGACAGTTCTCAACGATGGAACTTCATGAAGCAATGAAAGCTGAAGCTTCAATGAGACATTGCTTCCGAATATTATAATAGATGTTATTGCTGCAATGGAGCTCAGCTTGTGATCAGTACAAGTGAGTCACGTGCAATAACGAAAAACATGTCATTAAATACGTAACTAAATGCAGAGTTTACTTATTACAACGTAAAATAGTCCACTGCTTGGTGTTTCGAGCCAGGTTTATCATAGAGGCTTCGTAGAGTAACCCTGTGATGACTTAAGGGGACAGTGACTTTCAAAATTGTGAAGTTTGTCCAAAAAAATTCGATTTTTTTATTTTATTGAATTGTGAAACTACGGACGAGTAGGAATGTGTTGCAAAAAGAATTTTTAATTTCTGGGATTACTTTCCTAGTTATAGGCATTTGTATTTAATTTAGATTATTATGTGGTTACTAATAGCAATAACTTTAAATGTGCTTTTCTCAAAATAAAAATTTTCATGTCAAACGAATATTCAAACTGCTTCAGGCGCATTTCTAATTATCGGATTGCTTTGAAATTTAAGTTTTATATACTTAACTGTATATCAAATAAATCTTATTGAAAAAAATTATGCTTCGCTGCTCAGAATTTCTAAATTTTGTACTTGAAAAGAAAATTTATAGGTATTTTGCGTAAAAAATTAGGTGTATTCACTATTATTATTTTTCCTCTTTATATTTTTAATGAATGCTTAAAATAAGCAATAAGTTTCATTGTTAGTTCTATAAGGTATCCTGTAAATAAAAATGACCATATTATATGCAAAAGAAATGCGCATGGAACATTTTTAATTAGGCCAATTTTTGATATAATTAATAATTCATAAATTATTAATATTTCATCTTTAAATTTTAACCACTTTTACATATCTATGGTACTAATCACATATTCGAATTTCAATCAAATCCATTCAAAACAAAAAATGTTAGGTTTGAAGGTCCACTATTCCCTTAAGTTGTGATACCATAGGATAGAGTTTGTTATTCAATTCCAATTCACGTACTAAGTTACGAGTATTTAGTCCAACTTCGAAATAATTTTCAAATATAATAGATCCTCTCCAGAGGGATCAGACAGATCACGTGCTCTATGCGTAACAAGAATGGCGCCACACGTCTCATGCATAGTGCATGAATTCCGACTCATCACATCCCATTGATCTGGAAAGGATCGTCCTATTCAACCTTCAGAAAAACTGTATATATAATCAATAAAAAAAAAATAGTGGTGTCTTAGTTACTTTAGCACATTCGCGAAAGTTTTATGGGACAGTTCTCAACGATGGAACTTTATGAAGCAATTAAAGCTGAAGCTTCAATGAGACATTGTTTCCGAGTATTATAATAGATGTTATTGCTGCAATGGAGCTCAGCTTGTGATCAGTACAACTGAGTCACGTGCAATAACGAAAAATATGTCATTAAGTATGTAACTAAATGCAGAGTTTACTTTTTAGATCGTGAAATAGTCTGCTGCTTGGTGTTTCGTGCGAAGTTATCATAGAGGCTTCGTAAGTTTATAGATGTAAAAGGAGAGCAGCAGAAAAAACCCCATACTTGTCCCAAGCAAACGAAAA
This sequence comes from Dolomedes plantarius, assembly GCA_907164885.2. Taxonomy (NCBI): domain Eukaryota; kingdom Metazoa; phylum Arthropoda; class Arachnida; order Araneae; family Dolomedidae; genus Dolomedes; species Dolomedes plantarius. The sequence goes on along the minus strand of OU015495.1, from coordinate 130,159,119 downwards.
ATGTCATCGATGGCCATATGGTCAGCTGATTTTCTATCGTTCGGAGATTGCGTTACAAGCAGCTCAATACAACACACTGATCGAGCAACGAAGCGCCCGTTTTAACGTAGGACTATACCAAAAAATACGTTCCTCAAAAACAGTCTTGCGGAGAGAAAAAAATTGTCCGGCGTCGCGGGTTATAATTTTTGCAGCACACCAAACCCAGTAACAGTAAACAGTTAAACAGAAAAGTACCAAAATGCTTATTTTTTTTCTTTGTAGGACTAGAGGCTTCGCCCCTAGGCTCGCTTTTCGTACGGGGCCTTCGGCCCCTAATAAGGCTTCCTCGTAAAAAAATATTTGTTATTGCAATGTGATATTAACGAGACCGACTACGCTGAAAACATCGATTTTTTTTTTAATTTGTGTTTCTTATACTTTGGACCTTCCTCTTTCCAAAACTGCATTTCTTTTTTCTCTACGTGATTTAGAAGAAATTTTATAGCCATTATAAAACATATCGTTTGATTTAAAATCAAATCGGAAGTTTTTAATTTTAGTTTCCTTTAAATTACACTGCTGGCCACCCAAATTGCAACACCAAGAAAGACAAGAGATATCACAACAAAATTTATTTTGTAGATAACATGTTGACCAAGTATCAAATGATTAAATGTATAGACTTCTGTGAAGTGTGGTTCCTGCCAAAATCAGTAGCCAGAGTAGCCGCTATTGTTGGAGATCACCGCTGCCACACGCCTCGGCATTGATTCAAAGAGACTTTGGATGAGTTCTTGGGGTACAGCAGACCAAGCAGCTTCCACACGTTGCCAAAGTTGATCTGCTGTGGCAGCTGGGGATGGAATGTGGGTCAATCGTAGAGCAACCATGGACCACATGTTTTCTATCGGCGAAAGATCCGGAGAGCGAGGCGGCCAGGGAAGCAATTCAATTTGGCGATTGACGAAGAACCGTTGGACAATTCGTGTCACGTGTGGTCGCGTATTATCCTGTTGAAATATGGCTGTGGGCAAGCCCTGAAGGTAAGGAAAGACAACTGGCTCCTACACCTCGGAGATGTACCGCTGGCTGTTTAAAGTACCGGCAATGCGTACTAGTGGTGTGCGAGAGTGATATCCAATACCGCCTCATACCATAATACCCGGTGCAGGACCAGTGTGGCGGTGCATAACGCAGCTGTTCAGCATCCTCTCTTCCCGGTGTCTCCAGACTCGAATGCGACCATCGTGGTGTTGCAGACAGAAGCGTGACTCGTCAGTAAAGACAATTTCATTCCATTCTGCCGTCCACATCCTTCTGTCATCGCACCATTGGCGGCGGAGACGTCTGTGGTTCTGCGTCAAGGGTAGACAAAGCAATGGACGTCTTGCGGACAGACCACTCTGCTGTAAACGGCGTCGAATGGTACGCGCAGACACTGGATGATGCGTTACAGACTGCATGTTCTGTGCTATGGTTAGTGATGTGACTGAGCGATCCGTCACTGCCATGCGCACAATTTGCCTGTCATCACGTGAAGTGGTGCGCTGAGGTGGATGCGATCGAACACGCCGGTCCGTCGTACCCTCCTGCATCCAACGATCACATATCCGCATTATAGTTGTTTGGTTTCGTCCAACACGACTACCGATTTCCCTGAAAGATAATCCACAATATCGGTAAGCCACTATCCTTCCTCTGTCGAACTCGGATACTTGATCAAAAGATGATCGCTGTTTTCGACGAGGCATAATTGATCTTTTTTTTTAAAGAACCACAAGAAAAACACAATTGCCGAACTTGAAATCGTCAAAATCTCCAAGCCTTAAATAGCGCTTTGAAGTGGCGCCACAGGCGCGCGTGATGTGCGTCTGCGCTGAAATTCTAATCATTTGCATATCTCACCTCCGCTAATGCATGTTGTAAATTTAATGTTATTTGCATGTTTCCTTCAGGGTGTTGCATTTACAGTGGGCAGCAGTGTATTTTTACATCTTTCCTCTGTTGGGGCTAATAGCGAGATACATAGGAGCGATTCTTGGGTAATGTAACAGCTTTCATACATTTACTGTTGTCACCTTTATGCCAAGGGCTTTTCATCACTGTTGAATTATCAGTTTTAAAATTCAATTAAAAATCGAAATCTGAAGATAGAGACTTGAAATGAGGTTTATATGAATAAGAAAGCTTCCAGAAGATGTAAATATTTTCTTTGTAAGATAAAAACTCGAGGAACATCGATATTACATCCACATAGGGGACGATATTTCTTGAAAAACTGTTTCATTTTTGGATGAAAATATTTGTCTGTTTAAAAATATTTTTAAACAAATGAGGTCTAGTTTGAAAGAGAAATGTCTGTAGTCTTAGACTGTAAAAAGATCAAAATTCTACTATCATTTTTTGGCGAGTTATCGTAATCTGAAGATGAAAAAGTCAATAATTTCCCACGAAACAGAAAATTTAAAAAAAACTTAAAGTCCGACGAAGATGAGATATGTTTTACTTTGGTCCCCCCATTCTTCTGCATCCATTGGTATCGCTCTCGACCCCATAACCCAGCGGTTTCGGAGGAGATAGCATGACAAGCTTTTGACAGCGGCGGCAGCAGGAGTTATTTTTTTTTAGAATAGAGAGATTTAATCTTGGGGGGTGGGGGCGAGTTGAACAGATAAAAATATTTATAATGCAAATTCAATATTCATAATGTAATTTTTATTTCTTTGGGGGCGGGGCATGGCTCCTTGGGCCAACCCCTGGGTGCGCTACTGCCTACTTCAATACATTGCTCTATAGTATTGAAACACCAGTACGAGATACGCAGAGATTTATTTTATTTTAGGGCGATAAATAATCAGTTACGAAGAATTCGCCTACGATTTTTGCTGTTGCTTGTGTCAATCATCGCTCAGCTGTCGCAAAATATATGTGGTCCATAAAATAAAGATTAATTTTCTTTGCGTCAGAATTGTTTGATTTAAGAGGATTCCTTCAGGACCTTCAGGAAGATCAGTGGGAACTACAGTACATGGGCCGGACCCTCCACTGTAGGATAGGATGATTCCAGCGAAAAAGGGTGAAAAAAAATTAAAAAGTTCAGCGAGATAAATTATCAAAACCACACTAACTTGAATATGTTTCAGAAAAAAAGCACCGATGAATGTTGCTATATATAAATACAATTTTATGTTTTTTTTTTTTACATTGAAATTATTTAATTGATAAGGAAGTGGGAGCAAATATTTAATTTTATACAAGGGGGAAAAACCCTTTCCTCAGTATTTAAAACTTTTGATCACTCTATTATTAAAAAGCGACGTGTGTGCGTGGGGGGAAGGTGCGAGCCCTCTGGATATAGATATAGCCACTGAGAGAGCTTGAGCTTGGTCAAAATTGAGGTGACTCCAGGGGCTAATGTTGACTCACCTGTATGGTGCTCTCAGATAAGTAGCCAACTAGTTCCGCCGTATAATGTGCAAATGTCTCGCTACAAGTGCCTCCGAAATTAAAGAAAAATTACAAAAAGTCGCTTATGCGTTGCTTTTGGTTCTCTGTGGCACCAACTTTCGTACTATCTACCTCAGTCACACTCAACCTTTTTGGAACGAAGTTCTTTTACGCGGCTTACAGTAGAGTGAACTGGCAGGAATCGTTGCGTAACGAAAAAGCGTTATGGCCCCTTCTGACTCTGTGGCTGAATGGTTATCGCATCGGACATCGGACTGCAGTCCGATGCTCCGTAGTACTGCAGAGGTTCCCGGTTCAAATCCCCGCACAAGCGCTACCGGCAATTTTAAAACCCTTCACTGCACACTGTATCAAATTTGATACATACATTATTTTTCCCCTTTAAATTCAAAATCAATATTTTTTTCCCACTTGTGTACCTTGTATTAGTTTTGAAACATCATAGCAAAGCCTATAATAACTGTTAGTTACATTTTCGTAGTATAGATGGCAGCAGGAATACGACTGCGATCTCAGTAAAAGATAGCCGTTCAATTCATACCAGACCTGCCTTAGTATTTGCTATATTTTCAGTATTTTAAAGTCAGTTTACATCTTTGAAAGTTTTATAAATATATTTTAGAGGTACGTAGCTTTATAATTATGAATAAAATACTTCTTTAATCTTTTATAAAAAATTCAAGTATGATTTCAATTTTATGTATAAAAAATGATACATGGTGTGCTTACGCCATTTTTTTAAGGAAATGGCGGGAAGAAAGTTTTTAACACAGAAAGAAATTGAGGAACTTATGAACAGATCGTGGAGTGATCATAGTGAAGATGGATCTGATTCAGAAAGCGATGGAACCACAGGTGATCCTAATTATAAACCAAAGTTTGTGATGAAATGTTTTATGGTAGTAGTGATTCGGAAGATGAGGTATCATTACTTGATAATAGCGATGTTCTTGATCTGCCTAATGGTGGGAACATGCCAAAAACTAATAGAAATAGTACAAGGAGAACAAAGCCTGTAATCAACTGGAAGAAAACTAATTTACTTCTAAATGATGATCAAATTTTATTCCGAGGTGACGAGAATCTCGCTCCTAAAATTATGAATTTAAACACACCTCTAAATTTTTTTAGTTATCTTTTTACAGAAGATTTGATTGAGCATATAGTTCAAGAAACAAATTTATTCAGTGTGCAGAAAAACCCCCAGAAAAGTGTGTCAATGTAACTAATTTAGAAATTAAACAATGCATTGGTATTTGTATAATGATGTATATTTTACATGTACCAAACACTAGGGCATATTGGTCACCTGCCATGGGCAATGATGTAATAAAAGAATATATGTCATGAAAACGCTTTGAAAAGATAAGAGAATTTCTACATTTTAACGACAACAGTAAACAACCACCACATAATGACCCTCAGCATGATCGTTTATATAAACTTCGACCAGTTGTAAATGCTTTACTTGAAAGATTTTATACCGTCCCTATGGAATTGAGTCTTTCTGTTTAAACTTATTGTTTGTTATTGTTTTAATTCACGCGGGATTTATATTGTGTCATTAATTTAATTTTGTTGGTGATTAAATAATAAAATTAATCCGATTAAAAATTATGCTAGGTAACATCTAAATCAAAATAATTAATTTATATATTAAAATTTTAATTTTAATAAAAATAATTAATTTATATATTAAAATTTTTAATTTTAATAAAATAGAGAGAGAGAGAGAGTTGGTTGAATAAAAGAGGGCTGCACTTTTTGGCGTGACAAAAATACACTAATATAATCAATAGAAATCTGCATATTAAATCACGTTTAGAGTTGAAAAAATAACGTAAGGAACTTCGTTCCTGACAGGGGTCACCCGACCGCACAAATTTTTTTTTCTCTCTCAGGCCCCATACATGTTTGTAACGTTACGCGGACCACAACATAATACACTATACCTCATAATATAATAACGTTAAAAACAAATCTCAAAATCTAAATGTATTTAAACGTTTATTTAAAAATGAGTGCGGTTTTTGTATGTTGAGACAAACTTTTGACTTGCTACATTCTCTCTCAGTAGTCATCATGGGAAGAATCAGTCAGCCGATTTCTATATACGTTCATTGCATGTTTCATTTTGGAACTGGGTGATTCACAAAGACATGTTGATCAGCAGGTGGCACATTTTTGTACAGTTTTGTCTTTTTCAGGTACTCATTTCCAAAATTATGCTTAAAAATGTACCCGCTTGACAATAAGTGTGTGTTTCGGGCCGCACCTTAAAGCCTGGTGGGCCGCAGTTAAAGTATGGTTGAACTAGCTCAATCTCCTCCCAGCCTACTTACTGTCTGTTTTATATAGTCCCAAAATATTCATTTACATTTATTTCTTTTGTTTTTCATTTTATTTCTGAAAAGCCAAAAAAAGTTGTATTATAAAGATATCAAAACTTCTGAGAGTTTAAGATTATTTCAAAAATCTCTAACAATACATCTGTTTATTATAAGAGCAAAATATATAGAGTACATGAATTAATTGATGGATATACTATGAGTGTTTGAATGTAAAATATGAACAAATTTCAGTTAGCTAATAATGCAGAAAAAATTTACTTAAGACAGTACTTTCAAGCACACAGTAAATATTCTTTTCTCTTAATTTTAAATGGACACTTGTTGCCTTCCTCAGTTCTAACAAGGATCTTTGTTAAATATACCGATTTAGTCCTTAAAATTCTAACACATCTGATAAAAAAATAGAAAGCTATAACAATATTAAATTTTCAGATTTTAATAACTGATTTATGATAGCGAAAACGTTACTTTTTAACAATGTAAACGTTTTTAATTTTGAGTATTGAACAGAATATTAAAAATATAAATTTAAATAACAGCGAATAAAACAGGTAATCTTAAAGGAAATTATTAAAACTGAATTATACAATACAGAATGAGAGCATTATGAGAAAGAAAACACATATATGTCGTACACTTAATTATTGAAATTATATTATCTCTAACGAACTTTTAATTGTGCAGTATATAATTAAAAGTTTTACACTTTCAAAATTTTTATCTGGTTGATTTAAAGTTTTATTCATTTTTAAGGGGCTTTTAACATTTTAAATAAGATCAGACTACTTTGAACTTTTAAAATTAACTAAAATTCATTTACTTAGACACTGAAACTTATAATAATAAATCTCAACAGCAAAGAAACCTTTATTTAATTTTGTTCTGTTCAAAACAAGAAATTTATTAGGCCATAATTGGAGGAATTTTTTAATATGTTATTGATGGCTTAGTACACAAATAAAATTTCTAAAAATATTGTAAATATTTAACAAACGATCACAATTTTATTCATTTAGTTTTAATAGATAATATATAAATTTTGGTGAGTTTAAACACTAATTGAACACAGAATTATAAAACAGATATCATTTTAAATTAAATTCCCATTTCCTGTTTACCTATTTAAAGTTATAAATCTCAATAAACCTTAAATACCATGTGTATTTTGCAATCATTAGTAATTTTGAATAATTTATAAACAAACAAAATTTTCATAATTCATTTAAATTAATGATAAGTACAAGCAAAACGTATTTTTCAAGTAAATAAGTTCAAAGTAACTAGTTAAGATAAATCATAAAATTCGGAGACTTCAAGTTACTCAAAATTATGTCCTCAAACGTTATTTAACTGAAGTTTTATTTTTGTCAGAAATGACGTGATTTATCGTGATCTACGCGTTGAACCTATTCTTTCAGCAATTAAGAGACTGGCTTATTAAATTTTACAATAGTTTCTTTTGTATAGCTAATGCTATTCTTTGCAGCATTCCTCCCTACAATCTAAGGATTCCCAGTTCGGCGAAAAGGCCAAAAGCTTTATTACGCCGTCCAGATATCCCTCCCACCATCTAAGAATTGTAGGAGACTGTGAATGCATATGATTAGCTGGCCAAGCCTACTTTTTGTTTCTTCAGCTTCTTAATCTAAATTTTAATTTCCTTTCACGTCATATTGCAAAGACCCTTGAAATTGGACACACGTTGGTTGACCCCTCTCCTTGTGAAGCTATACTCCACATCTTTCAAGAGTAAATCCTTTAATTTCTTCTTTTATCTTAACATAATTACTTTAACATTGCAAAGATATTCATCTTGCTTACTGTAATTAACTTTTTTAACTAACTTATTCCAAAAATCCCATCTTGTTATTTTTAGCTTTAGCTTTCCCATGGCACTTTACAATTATCTCAATACGATTTTTATCTTAATTTTATTTTTTTTATTAAAAGCATTTCTTTCTTGAGAGCGTTTTGTTTCTCTTAACAGCATTGTATTCTGCTAAGGCCCAATTCACTTATCTTTAAATTCTAATACCTTGATAAATTAATCTTTCACACATTATTGCATCTTAAGTTTAAAATTTTATTTATTAATTTTTAATCCCTCAATTTAATTTACTACTTGTTTAAATTGTTAATTATTTTTCTTTTTTTTAAATTTAATTTCTAAATTCCTTTTATAAATTTTTTCTTAACTTTAAATTTTAATTACTGAGCACATGTCCCTTGAAATAACTACCTTGCAACAGGAGATAAAGTCACTAAGACCCAGGAACTCCACTTTATAACTTCAATTACGTCAACACTGCGAAAACCTCCCTTTTGGGAAACGTTTTTGTTTCCCTACCAGGCCTAAAAATGGCGCCAATCGTCCAATACCTAATCTAATGATTGGGAGAGGTCATTCCGTTTCATTTTAGAGAAAGTCATTCTCAAGGAATTTGCTCTTTAGCACACAGCATGAAGCTACAGAAGGAGCGGAAGCTTCAATGGGGAATTTTTCGAAAAATGAACCGATTGTTGTCGCTCACCGGTAGAGGGCGCGACATGCAAGCGAAGTGACTATTTTACATTGAGTTATACGGCGTGGTGGTGAAAGTTGTTTTATAAATTTTAAAATTTATTCTGTGTGCAGAAATATGCCAAACACGTGTTTTGCTCCGGGTTGTTCTACTGGCTATAGATCAGCCTTAAAAAGAAATAAAGAAACTGGACAGAGAAATCCTAGTATATTTGCTGCTCCTAAGGTAAGAACATTATTATTGTTTTGTGTTAATATAAGATGTATAATAATGAGAGAAAAGTACAGCTGCTGTGTTTTAAGTGAACGCAAAGTTAAGACATCTTAAGTTCTGCTGGAAATAACCATAATATTGAATTTAATCACTATTAAGTTAGTTAAATTACGTAAGTTAGTTAAAGTACGTAAAAGTGACCACTCCCCTTAAGGGGAGTGGTCACTTTTCAGTACCTTTAAAAGTATCATTTTTGGACCTATGCTGGATTGCATGTACTACTCATGATTTTTGCTTGATTTACAAGAAATTTTTTGAGTAACTGCCTATAATACTGTTTATTATATAAGCAATATTTCAAGGTAATTAATAAAAAATAAAATGATTTTTTATGCATAAAAAGTGAATATTTTTTTAAAATCGAGCATTTTGCAGTCAACTACTGTGCGCATTCTATCAAAATAAATTATTAAGTTACATTAATAATTGCTTACTATATGTGATTACAACACTTTAGACAACAAAATCTACCAAAATTTTTGAACCGTAATATATTTTAATTTTTAAAGAATTTTTTATAAGGTTTTACTCAGTCATTTTTGAAATTTCTATTTAAAAATAGCACGTACTAAAAGGTTTTAATATATTTTAGAATAATGTTGCTGGATATTGTTGCCTGAAGTATTGTAATCACATATAGTAAAAAATTACTAATGTACCTTAATAATTTATTTTGACAGAATGCGCACAGTAGTTGACTGCAAAATGCTCGATTTTTAAAAAAAATTCACTTTTTATGCATATAAAGTCATTTTTATTAATTACCTTGAAAAATTGCATCTATAATAAACAATATTATAGGCAGTTACTCAAAAAATTTCATGTAAATCAAGATTAAATCATGAGTAGTACATACAATCGAACATAGGTCTAAAAATGATACTTTTAAAGGTACGTAAAAGTGACCACACCCCTTAAGTAAATAAGTTTTCATTGTATGATAAGCAATGTTGTTACTATAAATGCTTATGCAAAATCTGCGTACAAAATCTGCTTATGCAATAAAATGCGTACTTTGTGAAAATTCAAAAATATAGCTGATTTGTCCTTGTCAAAGTTATTTGTTTTTTTCTTTTTAATTCGCTGAAAAAATTTGTATTCAGTAATTTACCAAATTGACGATTATACCTCCGGTTTTAAAAAGTGTAATCTGAGATGCTTTGACTGATTTTTTTTCCAAAGGAAGATATTTTAAAGTATTGTCTGATTAAATACAGAATTGACTTCCTATTTTATTAGTCCTGATAAGAATTTATTGGTGATTGATAGAAAATGTTGCTTTTCTACTATGTGTGTGTGTGTGTTTTGGTTAATCAGTATTATTTCTCACATTTTTTTTCCATAAGAGATTATGAACAATGATAAAAAAATTTCTTCACAATTCTTTTCTGTAATTTCATTTCCTTAATTATTAAATTATTATAAAATTCTGAACTCATTTATTCTGAAACCAATACACAATTATTCTGAAAAAGTTTATTTACTCATTTCCTTTAAGAATTTTATTGAATTGTAGCAAAAAAAACACTTGAAATAAAGATTTTGAATGAAAATAAAAAATTGTTAAATTGAATAAATAAATTCATATTAAATACGCACTAAAATAAAACAACTTGTTTTCGCTAGGAAAAATACGAAAAATCCATATTAAAGCGTATGGTTGTCCGTGTCTAAGCCGCCCGCTAGTGCACGCGAGCGCCCTCTAGTGGCGGCGACAAAAAGGGAGACACATTTTTAACACTGAGCTGCTCCTCCTTCTGTAGCTTCATGGCACACAGTTATCGGTTTACCCTGCTCTATGGGGAAACAGAAATTTCTTCTCAGGCCAAAGTTAGGATCGATCACGGACATAGGCGTAGCGCGCTTCTAACCTTTGAGGGGGCACGAATTGAATTCAATTAGGGCCCTCCTCAGCACATTGACTACCGGACGGTCCTAAAAATATGAAATATTATGATTTTTTAAAAACTGAATGACAATAGAGTAGTAGTATTCAAAGTTATACAATGAGAAAAATAAATATAATATAAATAAAATGAGAAAAAAATATAGCATCGAAATTTTGTTATGGATCATTTAATTGTTAAAAACTATGATAAGGGTAAAGACATAATTGGAATCTTCAGTTTCACAGTCTCAAAAAGCGGGGAAAAACCAACTTTCTTAAAAGTTTTCTACAATTTTCCGCTTTTTAACTGAACTTCTATTAACGTTGTAATTTATTTCAAATTAGTGGGGGAGGGGCACGCCCACCCGACGCTACGCCCATAATCACCAAGCGACAGCCATGCTATTTTTCTAAAATCACGTGTGGCAACTTGCTTACTTCAGAAAATTACTATAAGTTTTTTAATTCATTATCCGTCTGGACGTGAAAGCAGAACTTCGCAAACCCGACTACCTTGACCTTGCAATCATAAAATTATATGCATGCGTCAACGACCATGATAGAGAATATTTTTTACGAGTACCAAATGGGTGTGGTTAACGGACACGCCTATTTTATTTTTAAAATAAACTTTATATATTTTTAATAATTTTATCCTAAATTTTAATTCCAATTTTTCTTAATTCGACCTATTTGGTTACTCTCAGTAATGAAATACAATTTGTAATAGAAGAAACAGAAGCATAATTTTTTTTTTTTTTTAATATCTTACCGTGTCAAGCTGAATTATCATATAGATTGTTTCGAGTAGCACTGGATTTTTTCCCGTTTAAGTTGATGCATATTCAAACTTTGAGGCCAGTATTATTAAGTTGTATTTCAATATTTCATCCATAAAAGTTTTCTACATATACATACAGCTGAACCTCAGACAAACCGTGTTTTCAATTAGCTCTTTCTGTTAATCTATTTAAAAAAATGAAAAATCGGATTGGAATTTAATAGAACAAGAAGGTGTGTAAAAATCCGAGCATAATATTACATCAAACGTATTTTAGCATCCGTAACACATTGAACATGCGCAAATATAAAAATTAATTTTTCTTAAACTCACCACATTAAATTAAGAGTAAAAAATATAGTGTATAAATATTTTAACAAACTCTACATAGATAGGTGGTCTGATATCTGGTAAGCTCTCAAAGTGGGACAATAGGAATGATTGCTGTAGGCGTACTTGGTGACGTTGACTACCTAATTTTTCACCTCCTAACATCACGTCATTTCATAAATAATTTTCAACGACTTATCTTGAATTTTAAGCAAAAGCAGAGGCAGCAAATTAAATTAGAAAAGAAACTAACTGAATATATATTCTTTTAAAAAGGAAAATTTAATCCTAACCTAACACTAACAACAGATGGTAATTGAGGAAAATATACATTGGAATTTATGTATTCCTCAAGATTTCTAGGCTTCTAGGGGAGGAGTGATCCCCAACCCTCTACACCACAAGGTTGCGTCACTGCTATACTTTATTTAGAAAAGTTAATAAGCAGTCCAGGGAAGTTAGTCCTTTTCTCGCTGTCTGATTTTGTAAATAAACAGATATTAGTTGTGAGTAAATAAACCTCACCGGCAATCGAATAGAAGTGTTTAATAATTTATTACAGATTCTTACATGGAGAAGACAGATTATGCATGACACGTACCTAATTTTCACAGCAAGGAAAAATAAAAAGCAAAAAGCAAAGTTGAATGCGGAGCAGTACAATCTTCTGGAACGGAATTTAAAAAAAAAAATTAAATACACTACAAATTTCGATAAATTATTGAAATGTTGATATATGTTGTATCAGCCAGTTGTAGGCGAAATTACATTTGAGGAATAAAAATAACTTTCAGTTAAAAAGAAAATGGAACAGTCGGTGTGGTGTATAAAAATGAAAATGTCGGTTGTTTTTTTAATTCAATTCAGCTTTGTACAAATATTCATTATTTTTCAGTCACTTCATGACTGAATGTCACAAACGCTGCAGCATACTATATACTTAAATAATGACGCACTCCCCCCCCCCCCCAAAAAAAAAAAAAAGTCCATGAAAATTCAATTAATTATAATGCGGCGGAAGTACGGAATTTTCTGTTTCAAACCACGGGAAAGTGACTCATAGAAATTCACTTAATACATAATCTATATATATAAAACAGTTTCGTAACTGATTGACTGACTGACTGACATACAACGCACAGAACAAACCGCTGAACCTAAAGATCTAAAATTTTGCATGGCGATTCTTCTTATAGTGTAGGGGTGCACTAAGAAAGATTTTTAAAAAATTCTGCTTAGATTTTTTTAAATTAAACTTTTAATCTGGTTTAGTAACTTTTTTTAAGTTTGCATTTAAAATAATAATTTGAGGGTTACAAAATTTATATCACAAGGAAGATCATAAAAATTCCTTTAAAATGAAATCTTTTTCGAATCTTTACCTAAATTTTCTGATTTTTGGTGAATTTTTAAAGATTAATTTTTAGAATTTAATTTATTAAATGCTGATCACGTGATTTCTTTATCTGGTACTTTAAATTATTTTTAAAAATATCCGTTGCGATTTTTTTTATAAATATATTTTTACCATGTTTTTATTAACTTTCTTTCTTGTTTGTGTGTGTGTTTGTGTGTTTGTCCAGTACAAATCTTGCAATCGATTTTTAACTAACTTTCTGACTAGCTAGACATTTGAAACTTTTAGAATAGCTCTGAACACGATGACAATGTATTATTTAAATACTTTTAGCCATCTTTAAGCAGATTTTTACCATGTTTTTATTATTTTGAGTTATTTTTTGTTTTGTAGACTGGTGCAGCCATCTGTCGGCCGGGATGGGAACGAAAAGTTAAACGCAAGTTAACTTCCAATTAACTTTATTTTCTTGATGGGATAATTCATCAAAAAATTTTTAAAAAGTATTTATTAATACATAGAATTGTCAAGTTTATATGATTTAACAGAAAATTTAAAAACATGGTATATAAAAAGTTCTTTTTATCTTGTAATTATTTTGTTTTTTTATACATCAGTTGCATACATTGATCGTTGTATTTATTCTTGATCTATCGTTTTTCAAGGAACCGACTGAACTGAACGATATAGACAGGAAAACGATAGATGTGGGAACATAACAAAGCAATATCATCATCGGGACTGGGTGAAATAAACGACACATACGGGAAAACGATTGATCGAGATTCCACTGTATATACATATTTTTGGCATTAATTGCATACATTGACTGTTGTATTTAATTTGTATGTACTCCGTAAGCCTTTGGAACTTGAGAGATCGAATCTAACATTTTATTAAAAGGGAACCACTCAGAGCGAGTTTCTACCTTCCTCCCCTGCAAGCAGGAGAGGCGCGATCATCAATGTCGGAATGTTCAACAGAACTACCGACAGGTTCACGCTCGAGTAGAAACCCCATGCCACATCATCGTGGTTGGGTGTTCTGCGAGGTTCGTTGAGTGAACTCGCTAATCATACTATAGAAATGATCCTATGAAGTATGATCTTAAAAATGTCACAGTTAAAATATCATATATAATAAGCAACTTTATAAAATTTCTGGTGCGCCAAGAAATTGGCCTGGTAGGCAAAAATTTGGCTTACATTACACGAGTTACAATGTGATAAACTCGGCTGGTTGCATGAGTTTAGTTAATCTATTCTTATCCAAGCGCTCTACTTGCTGAAAACGCAAGCGCTACTGAATCACACCTCGAAAGTAAGTGGCAGTAATCAGTAAATAGCATTACGACAATCTTCTTTCCTAGACTTGGACTCCTCAATATACACACAATCTCAATTCAAGGGTTAGGTAAGCCCATTATCAAATCTTTAAAATCTCAAAACAGAGAAATCTTTCAGATCTGATTTTATGCACTGATATTTGTTTTAGTATTCGGGAAGGCTGTTTTAATAGTATCAGAATAAGTATTAAACAGCAAAGTAATTTAATGCTCTAACATTAAACATCTGTATCATGAAAAAATCAATATTCCTCAGCTTGACGACGAACTCTTAATTAGTTTTAAACACATAGCAATCCTTTTCGATTCACTTTTGAATTAAAATATTGGTGATTACGTGCGAATGAATCCCTTGTAAAATTATGCCTACCTGTAAAATCGCACAAAGCCCCTTGAAATAAAAATAACACAACCAGATAGCCGCAAGTGATTTTGATAACGTTAGCAAGCAAGTAAAAAATAAATAAATTGATATAAAAAAATGAAGCTTAGTTAAAAATTTACACCCTATCAACCCCATGTGTGGTTCCAGAAACAGAACGATGCAAAATTTTTTTAAAATTTTTAATCGGCTACTATATCTTAATAAATATTAGCAAAAGATAAGAAAACTGATATATATAATGCAAATTTAAATTATTCTCCCCGTATCAAGATTTTTTTCCTCAATTCGGTGAATGGATGTAAACAAGAATTGTAGTTTCCTAGGCAAGTGATTCCTGAAATAATCGTATAAATATGAGATCTTCTGTTGTTAAATATTTGGGTTTGAATCGTGGGCGGGGCCGCGGGATGGATCACATTATCACAGTGTTGCCAACTTGGGGGGTTTTCCCCCTAAATTTGGAGGTAAGTTAGATGAAAAGGGGTGTTTTTAGGGGCCCCATTTTTTTAGGGGCATTTTGGGGGGGGGGACATTTTTTAATATTTTGTACAATCGAAACGCGTTTTTTTTATTATATTATAAGTTCCATACATATGTCAAATGTAAATAAACCTCCATTTTATTATGTAAGTGTGTATTTTCTATTTATTTCAATTTATCTAACAAACAGGATGTCTATGGGGAACCAGAATTTTTTTTAGGAAGTCTAGGATGATCTCAAGTTGGTGTTAGGGGGAAACAGGGGTATTATGAGATGGCACTAGGGGGAGGTGCTTCGTAGAGGTTGACAACACTGCGTTATCATACATCCGCAGTCTAAGCTTGTTGGTAGCGTCACCCTCGAGTCTTGAATTTGGAATACAGGTATTCCTCGACTTACGACCGAAAATTTAAATTAAAGAAAAAATTCACAAAATACATACATAATTATTAAAAAATATGATACAATATTCTGCAATTCAGCAAAACTTTATGATGCAATAGTTTCGATATCCACACGATAAATCAAATGAACCTTCATTGGCTTCAGAAATGGCTTCAGCTTTTCATTATATTAATAAAGAACTGCAATAATTAGAAGCAATGGATCCAAATGAAGAAAGATTCACAAGTGTAAATCATCGTATTCAGGAAAATCTGGCTTGCTACCAGACAATATACAAGGAAAAGAAGACGCTAACTGTTCAAAGTACCTTGGATAACTTTGTTAAAAAACTTGCAACGTATCTTCTGTCGCAAATTCTAAACCAATGGATAACCAATTCTAACATAATAAGTAGTGATGGCGAAGAATAATTTATATATTCTAAATGCAATGTATTTTAAATTACGTACGAAAGTAAAAAATATATGTTTTATATGTGCAATTACAAAAAAAAAAAGAATGAAACTCGATTTACGACCAATGTCTCGGTCCCTATCTCGGTCGTAAGTCGAGGAATATCACGTAGAATTAACCTCTTGGTGTAGAGATAAACACTTTTTGATGCACATTTATATACCGCCGTATCATTGAATATTTAATTTTATCATTGAATATTATCATTGAACATGACGTATTGTATGTCGTTCTGGGTCAATGCAATTTTTAAAAAAAATCACTTTCCACTCAAAAGTTGTTTTTTTTTTAAATGGTGCCGAAAACCAGGAACTAGAGGGATTTAGATCATGTTTCGAATACACTTGATCTTGACTTTGGATTACCGTCTACTCGTGCGATTTTGACTACTTAATGATGTGGATTAGTAATTAGTAAGTTCTATGTTATGCTTTTGATGTATTTGAATGAAAATTTCGATTTCGGATATTTAAAATAGAATCAATCGATAAACTGAAAACAAAACGTTCCAGTATCAGAGCCGGAATAACAAATCTCAAATCAAGATTAGACGCATTGTTGCTGGCATCAATCGAAAATATTCAAATCGATGCTTTACTTGAAAATAAAGATCAGGTAGAGCAGAAAGAAGTTACTTTACAGCAATTGGATTCCAAAATCGAAAGTCATATAAATGATCCTTTAGAATTTGATAAGGAAATAAAACGTAGTGAAGAACATGCAGAAAGAATTGTATCTGTTAAATTTTAGATAAGAAAGGATATTCGGAAATATAATTCGTTATTGTTTCCCAAGCTACTAATAGTCCGAATTTGACAGAAAACAAATCTATTATTGCTTTGACGTTGCCAGGCTTTGAAGTTTCTAATGGTATTTTGTATCAAGAATGCTTTAATAGCTTCATCAATGCTGTTATCACTGTTTCAAATTTCATTTGTCCTCGCAATGCAAAACGAAACTAAATCCTTGTCCAAAGCGCAAGTCTGCGAATCATATTGAATTATTTAATAATTTTGGTAAAAATTTTCAAAATATCAATGAGGTTACTCATGAATCAGAATCGCAAATTTCTGCAAAATATCTTTGCAAATTCAAGCAAAGTATAGTAAATCTAATCAGAAATTTTGTCACTGTTTCAAGTTTTAAGTAAAATATTAAATGATTCATCATTTATTCCTCAACTAATACACAATTCGATATTTTTTTCTTCTTTTTTTGAGAATTTCAGTTTTTGCAGATGTTTAAGAGTGTGTTAAAACTTTCCTCCACCTATACAACAATGGCATAGTAAATTCTCCACGCCTACTAATCTCGTGAAGGTGGGGTATTAGACGAAATGATATACATATATCTATATTAACAAAGAAAATTTAACTTAATATTTGACGTATAGAAAATTCTGAACAAAAAACTTTAGCCTGGGATGAGTTCTGGTAATATTTAGAATCACCTTTGATAGAAGAGAATTCCTGTTGTTGCTCACGTTACTGCTTGGCACATCTTGTCTCCACCTGTGTGGGCGTTACTTACACATATGACTAAAATTATCTGTTCATGCTTTTAATAATGTAGGTTTGGTTCTATTTGAAGCGCTACGGTCAATTTTTGCTATACGAGGGATAATTAGACCAGGACCTACTGCTTAAAGCCGATTCCGAACGGCTACAACCGTCCATGCCAAGAGTGGGATTCGCACCCACAGACTTTGGTACCGAATGCCAGCGCCCTAGCCATTCGGCCATTGTCCGGCTGTATAATTATTTTAAGTTACTCTCCATTTAATATTTTATTTGCGGCTGAATCCGGAGATCTATCTTCTATTGATTTCATCATTTAGCTAATCAAATTTTATCCATTATAGAAACTTTAACTATTGACTTCAATAAACTCACAAACTACCTTGAAAAGTTAGTGTTACCCTTACATCATGCAATATTTAAATTCAGTCAATGACTGAGAGACCTATTTTTACTAAGGATTCCTAGGGCGTTCGTTTTATGAAAAATATACTTTATCAGAGTAAATAGCCAGAGAGGACTTACGTAACAGTTTCATACGCATAGATGTTTAAAATATAAAAGAATATTTTTTATTCATCAGACAAACGAAATTACATCCACTTTATGCTTTACAACTTAATAGGAATGTTACTCAGTCTATAAATTATAATTTCTAAATGAGAGCTATTTACGTTTTACCAGAATATTTCATAAGTTAAAAATTTGTACTACATATAACGTAAATCATCCTTATGCCTTCGGGGTGGTCTGATGTTTGGTAGATACTCAAACTGACCCTTATTCCAATAGTATGATTGCTTTCGATCTATCAGGCGACCTTGACTACCCTTTTTTTCACTTTATGTAATCTGGTTGTAAGTCAAAACTTCTGATTCAAGTTCGAAGATTTTCGTTTCTTACCACTAGTACTTACATTTAATAACACTATGAACAAAGCAATTAAATTAAGAGTGCTTTAAAGCGTATTTTTCAATGATAATACTCATTAACAGTAGATTAAATTTTTACATATCATTCTGCTTTATGTCAATTGTATATTAACATATCTACTGGATATGTAAAACCGTATCTCTGCAAAAAATAATCAAAATAAAATATGGAGTGCAAATATATTCATTCGTAATTATGAAAAACAACTCCAGGCATAAATTCCGTAAAATAAGAACGTCGCTCAATAATCCCAGATCCAGATAAAAAATAAATTGGGGGGTAAGGGGGAATCAAAGTTGAACGATAAAAAAAATTTTTAATATTAATTCATTTAAATTTTTTTGAAAGACTCATTAAAAAATTTCAGAGTTTACAATCACACGATCACAATAATATTTAGGTAAAGGTAGCTAATATAAATTCACGATTTCAATCAGATATTTTCCGATTTCTTCAGATAAAAGCAGCTCAAAAGTTTTAAATGCTGTAAAAAGTTTTTGGTTTTGGCAAAAAATACGAGTGAAATAAATAAAATGAAAAAAAAAAAGATGTAAAATACATTTCGGCTGGAAAAATAGGAGCCGAAAAAAATCAAGATTTCGTAAAATCTATCTTTTGTAATTCACAATTTTTTTAAACACCACATCTAAAGAATTAAAAAAGTAACTGAAGTGTCATTTGGGGGGGGGGGGGTTGTTATTTAGCCGTTTCAGAAAATCATTCTCAGAAGATATCCTTTCCTTATTCATACCGTACAAGTGTAGAATATTGCCTTATATCGGAAATTACACTGACACTTTAGCAGTAGCGATGAGGGAAGAGGGGGGAGGGGGACTCTTGCCTACAGCGCAAGGCGTTGGGGTTGCCATACATAACGTATATCATCTCCGACACAATGACTTTCAAAGACATGTATTCATCTTACAATTGGAGGGGTGTAACTTTGGCTCACAAGAGCTATTTTCAGTGTCTGAGGTATTGGCTCCGGTATCATGGAAGTTTCAGAGCTGTATTCAGTGCCTGACATATTATTGGTTCTGGTGTCATGGAACCAATACCTCAAACACTGAAACTCTAAAACTAAACTCTGAAACTAAAATCGATGAGCAGCCCTCTTCGGATAACCGATTCGGCTCAATCCCAATATACGGTACCCCAGCCGCTTTACTTTTTTGGCGATGTTTTTTAGATTTTTGCCAAGTTGGCGATAAAATGCCAAATGTGGTTTATGTTTGTTAAATGCTTTAAAGGTAACCATTTATTGCTCCCGATTTGAATAAGATGGCGATATTTTTTTGGCGATGTTTTTTAGATTTTTGCCAAGTTGACGATAAAATGCCAAACGTGATTTGTGTTTGTTAAATACTTTTAAGTTAACCATTTATTACTTCCGATTTGAATAATTAGCGGCCAATCAGAGCTTGAAATTTACTTGTAAACGAGTTTAATCCGGATTTTATATAACGCGCTTGTTTAAAAAAATTAAACCGTTGAATGTTCTTTTTTGGATTGCAGTTCCACCGCTCGGATTTCCGCTTATAAGAATCACGTTTGTTATTACTGTTTTTGATTCTTATAAGCGGTTGATTCTTATAGCCGAAATTTAGGTTTTTGGACAGGCACACACACACTTATATATGCATATATTAGATAATTTACCATAAAATACTCTTTAATTTACGTTAATTATGTTTTATTAAATTTTTTTTTTTATAATTTTAAAAATACAACTTAATTTCTAGACCTATAACTAGATATACATGATTATAGTAAGAGAAGAAAAAAATCCAATATTTGTTACAAAATACCTGCTTAACAGTTTTAACATTTCAACTACAGGAAGGGAGCAAGAAAAAGTTTTCTACGGTAGTTTGACGTAATGAAGTTTTCAGGAGGCCGTTTACATCTCTTTCAATACTAATAGTCTCAGACGAAGATTCACCTTCTAGCTTACGTTTCAGGATTTGATAACGTGCTGAATCTACTAATGTCACGTTTGCCTAAGTGAAAGTGTGATAGTGGACACTTCGCCGAAGATTTATGTGTTTCAGGGTCCAAGAAGCCGCCAGGAAGACCAGGATGTGGGAGGTGGGAAAAAAAGAGTCCCCATTTTTGTTTGTCTGTGGAGAAAAGTGAAAACGGACCCGGACAGGTAAAGATATTCCCGGGTCAAGCTAATGGGACAGTGTTGTGCTAAAGCGTTTAAGGGGAAACTATTATGTTATGCCTAACAAAGAAAGGGATGAATTTTACGACTATATGCCATCACATCTTATCAATCTTTCTTTAAAAGAAAAAAAAAGAAAGAACTTCATGCCTTTTGAGGGTTTAAGTGGCTTTTTTGGAAAAGCGAAGAGTGTTAACTAATTCTTAAAACCGGTGGATTGATTCTTTAAAGCAAAATTTTTAACATGGAAATAATACATTTGTTTTTGTTTTCGCGATATTGATTCTTATAAACGGTTGATTCTTATAACCAGTGATCACTATAAGCGGTGGTTACTGTTCTTTTATTTGCGAGATACTGCTTCTTTTACGAATGGGAGGGTTGATTTGGATTTTTTTTCGGGATTTACAAAATGCGGGCAAGAGCACTAATATAGATTATTGTATGTATGTTGGATTAATTGCTAATATTTATTATTGTCTTAATTGTAATTCGCAAATGACTATAACTGAGAGGAAAGATCTGAACATTGCGCTAAAAGATCCATTAGATGTGGTTCCCGGTTCGAAGCGAGTAAATTGGATTTAAATACGGTTTTTAAATTAACTTTATGGGTAAAAAACGCCGTGTTCTTGGATTACAGACGAATTGGGGGTATCCGAAAACACCGAAAAATCAACGAAACGTAAAAGAAGCTAAACTGAAAGTGAATAACCGGTGTTTTTTTTAAATTTTAACATGAAATAATATAAATGTCAACATGCAGAACTTTCATTTTTTTATTTTCTGATATATTTAACAAAGATGTATTTTATATTTATTTAAATTAATTATTTGCAATATACTGATTTCTTTCAGAGGGGGGGCGGCATCCCCCCTCACACATAACAAATTTCTCATTATTTTTCAGCTTTTATATTTTGTATTTGTGTGTTTTTGTGCTTTACTGTGGTTGTACAGTTTAAAAAAGGCGTATTTTTGAGACTTTCCCGTTCCAAAAACACGCGTTCTGCTTAGGCGACCCCCCCCCCCCCCCCCAAAAAAAAAAAAAAAAAAAAATCGACTGCCCTCATTTAACTTCATATTTTTACTTTCTGGATAATTTTTCAATGAAAGTTCTGCATGTTGACATTTGTATTATTTCATGTTTCCCTCTGCGATGGAACCGCCATCTTGGTTACGTCTGCCATCGCCAACTTGGCGATGGGAGACGTAACCAAGATGGCGGTTCAATCACAGCGAAATACATAGGGGTACCGTATATTGGGAATTAACCTCAAATTCGAGGAATAGGTCGAAGGGAGAGGCGATGGGGGGAGGGGCTGCAAGCAAGAGTATGAAAAGTTCCTCCTTTGTGCTCGCTTCATGAGCGGACTTGTCAAATCATTCATTAATGATTATCAACGAAATCAACTAAATGAGGAACATGGTAGTCGAATCAATACGTCTATCAATGAACATTAAAAGGCAAATCTTGTGGAAAAGAAATTGAGGAAAGCTTAGGCTGGGTTTCAAAAAATCTAAGCTCTATACTACTCAGACAGAAATTTGTTCACTTGTAATTTGCGTTCTTAAACAAAAGAGCGGTGGTTTTAATTGATTTAAAATGCAAAGAAGTGTTTTTAAATTGAATATTAGATAAACTCAAATATTTTTATACTTTATTTTACAAAAAAATTATATCTCTTTTCACTGAAATAAAAATAAAAAATAAACTCAGATGTGCAAAACTTTTTACACAAGTACTATAAACAGGCCTAACGAGACTGGGAGTGAACATTTCTGCACCTGCATTAGACTTACCCAGGCCCCCTAGGGGCCTTAACTAAATATTGTAGTACATTCACAACAGGAGGGCAAAAATCTTAGGTTGGATTTGCCAAAACCGAAAACATACATTTAACACACACACACAAAAAAAAGGAGCAAGAGTCTTGCAGCCGTCAAAGTTTTCAGCCATTAGGCCCGTAGTACACACGGCGTTTTTTTTTTTCCGTTGAGGAAAATTTTCCGTCGCCGCTCAAACCTCCTGGAAAAATTTCCGTCGCCGTCTTTTTTTGCGGTTTTCGCTACAGGAAAGAACACCACAAGAGGAGACCTCAAAGCAAACGATGTGAGAAACATTCTGTATAGATATTTTGTTTCAAGTGTAGGAGGGGTTTCCTGGCAGATGCCCAAGATATAAGGATATTCTTAAAACTTTTCTTGTCATAATTTTTATCTAATTGTAAAATATTGTTGTAACACTAGAAATAAGGTACAAGCTTGATAAAATAATTAAAAATGTGATGTATTTAATGTGATATATTTGTTTGTACATTACTTTAAAAAATTAAATTTGTAACTGTCATTAATGTAATTACTGGTGTTAAACCGAAAGTAATCAAGAAAATCTCGGGGTAAAGTTTCGAACATGTTTAGTTACTCTAGAAATCACAGTTACAAGGGACGAATTACATTACACAGTACAAAAGAATTAAAACAACATTTAGAGAAAAAAAAGTATGTTCAAAATTGGGCATCAGACCGGTAGGTCCACTCTCGACGAGATCCACGCTATCTCTGTCTTTAAAAAATGACAGCACAACGGAAGTTGCATGCAAAGTCTATCTTACGACATCTACATTTGAGGCTTGGAAGTATTATAGCATGCATTACACATTTAATTCAACTTTCTTGCATTTTAACCCTTTGCGGCACGCTATATTAAATTACAACTGAAATTTGGAAAAAATATGTCGTAAAAAGAGTCAGATAGACATAGACATAGACATGGTACTGTGACATTTTTCCCTCCTCATGGCCCAGGAAATTTATTAACCTCGGCTTGAAACAGAGTAAGCCCATCGGCGAACTGCGAAGATGCAATATTTTTTCCCCGAGAGAGGGGTGGCTTACAAAAGAATCAGCTGTTCGACTCGCAGGTGAGGAGCGACTTACAATAGCGAGTCGCCACGATGTCTCGAGCGTAGACACTATAACACAAAAGCGTAACAAAAGCAGACCATCCTCCTGATGAGAGGCCGTAATGATCCACTGGTGCGATAACGATATGAAAAACAGGTGTCGTTTTGCACACGGGCCAAAGCCAAAGGCCTATGAGAGCCCAGATCAAGGAGCGGGGTTGTTACAGATCCCGCCAGGGAAAATAGTTTTAAAAGCGGATGCAGGAGATTTTTACAGAGACGAGAGGAGAGGAGAGTCGGAGACTGTTTTTGCTGTTGGATCTGATCCAGATCCTAGGCCGATCCCGATCCTGTTTCTGAAGGATGAAGACCTCTTTCTCGCTGAGAAGGAACGTTTAGAGATCAAAGCTTGATCTTCTATATTTTCGAAGCAGCTAGCTTCTTCGGTGAGAGTGTGGGACGAGCCGTCCACTACTCTGTGATAAATAGATCGAATTACGCTTGGAGTTCGAGTTCGCCTTATTCCAGCCGGTTCCGAAGAGTGGAATCCGTTCCCAGCAACTGAGACTTCTGCGATTAGAGCTTTATTCCCCGAAGGCCTGATCGACGATCTGTAGCCACAGTGCATCCAGCCAGCCGAGAGGACTATCCTTAACGTGCGTCGCAGACTTCAACGGACATTACTAGTATATAATTGATATTCCAGAACACGACCTAATCGTGGAATACTTTAATCCAGAATATTCCAAATAAATCGATATTAGTGTAACAAAGTTCTTATTAGTAGGCTGATCACTATACATAACCGGTGTGACGCTACCTAGCGTGTCGGCTTTGACACCAAGCACGGAATATGTTACAGTACATTAACAAGTAACCAGAGAGCAGGGCTCCATATCCACGGTATGGATAAATTTGTGTGGCTATATTTCCGTTCTAGGGATTAAAAGAAAAGTGTTGACTTGAAAGTTAAATAATAATAATAATAATAAATAAATAAATAAAAATACAAATAATAGTAATAAATAAATAAGTAAATAAATATAAATTAGACAACTATTTAATGTGTGCAGATTTAAAAAAAATACGATGGCAGACGATTAAGCAAAAATCGGTAAGATAGTCTTGAGGTCGATCCATCAAAAAATGACAGGTCAGAACCAGAAGCGCCGGCAATTGTAATTTAGAATTCAGAAGAGGTTGGAGGGAAAGTTAAGAAAGGGGAAAGAGACCAATGAAAATAAGATATATACAATGACATACATTCAACAATTGCTTTAAAATAAATTTTCGATATTTATTACACTTACACACACACACACACACATATATATATATATATATAATAACGTTCCACCTTTTTTAATTAACACATATTCTAAATTTTCCAGTTAACGTTTCAGTAAAGTATAGTCTCCTATTTTAAATTATGACCTAAGGATAAACGAATTAACTAGCTAAATTGTCCCTTAATGCACGTGCTGAACAGTAAGAATTGTTTTCAAAAACATGATGATTCAACCTCACCAGTTTTCTGAAAGCTTCCAAAAGATCATACGACTTCTGACACACGAAGTCAGATGGTCACCGATAACCAATTAGAATTTTTTGCCCCCCCCCTAGTGTACAAGGTACTGAACCCTTCGTAGAAGCGAAAGCAAGGGTTCTCCGCCCCTTCCCCCCCCCCCCGTGACTGTCCTCGTATATGGATGTTGTCCCGTCCATGCTTTGTGTCAACTCCGCACGCTTTTGTCTTGTTTGCTTTATCGCCACGCGCCGCGTCCTTTACCTGTCCATCAAGATGTAACGTAGCTAAATACTCCGGTAGGACTTTTATGTGTGCTGCAACTTACTTCAAAACGCCATTGTGTGTCCAGAATAAAGACAGTTCTAAAAATCTATGGAGATTCCTTTAAACACGACTACAGAGCGACATATAGTTACATATATAATCACAACTATTTGGAATTATTAATTTTAAAAATTTCCTATTCGTACAACCCCTGGCTTTCCCCAATCTCAATTGTCAATATATTGCCTTGGCTTTCAGCAACCATTGAGGTTTTGCACCTGTCTCGCTGGAATTTCTAGCTAGACCTTGGGAAGCATTTTCCCATGTAATTCACTTGTAACCACGTAATTCAAGTGAAAAATAAACGTTAAAAAATTTATAAATGATATCTTATTTTGTTTATAAAATAAATTAAGGGGGGGGATCACCTTAAAACATTCAAAAAACTCAATTTTTATTATGATTTAATATAAGTATTTTATTATGATTTATAGGTAAGTACATATTACTAATTTTTTACTTCAATTTTTTTTGAAAAAATCTTATGTTTCTTGTTCAATACAATACATTTGCCTGAAAAATATTTTTATGTGAAATAAAGTAATTATTTTAGGTGTAGTATAAGCTATGGATATAAGTATAACCTATGTATAGAATATATACAAGTAATTTAATATATTGTATATCTCTTATAGTTTTAAAAAAAATCTGCGTGCAATGCATTGACTTAAGATTCATTTTTCATAAAACAATTTTTTTTACATAAAATAATTTCTAATAATCTTCTAACAATCAGTCTGAAAGGGTTAATTAAATAATCTCACTCATGTTCACGAATTATTGTTATTATTGATACACCTGTCAATACTAAAGGTCAAACCACACTCTCGCAAATAACTCTAGGACGGTAGAGAAACCGCTGTGTGTAAGGCCCGTTGCACACACAGCGTTTTTATCTCTAGCGGAAATTTTCCATCGGACGTCGTTCCAACAGTAGACCACAGAAGTCAATTGGAGCTTGCACACACAGCGGAAAATGAAATTTTTCTTCGACGGTAGCTTGTGCAGCTGTCGAGTGCCACTGTGCGCTGGCGGATTCGTTGACGCCAGATTGAACTAGTTATCCATGTGACCCTATGCACGCTTACACACACAGCGGATTCTACCGTCGTAGGGTCATTTGCGAGGGTGTGGTTCGGGGTTTGCTGGGGGGGGGCGGCGCTGGTTTTCTTGGAATCAACTCTCCTCCGATCCCGACTGGGGGTGGGGGTGGCGGGGGCGTAGGTGCGACCCCGCTGGTTTTCTTGGAAACATGCAGGATTCGAAAAGGAGGGTTGGGCCTTTTTCCCCTTCGACGGAGTTTTCCGCTGTGTGTGTAAGCTCTACTTTTTGGAACGACTTCCGATTGAAAATTTCCGCCATTGATAAAAACGCTGTGTGTGCAACGGGCCTAAGTAAGCGTGCATAATCAAAGTTTTGACGTCAACTTGAACTAGTGGTCACATAATCCACTAGTTCAAGTTGACGTCAAAACTTCCGTTGGCGCCAGTGGCACTCGACAGCAGCACATCTACCGTCGACGGCAAAGTGACCGATTGTTTTTTTTTTCTGCCCAGTGTGTAATCTCCAATTCACTTCTGTGGTCTACTGTTGGAACGGCGGCGACTGAAAACTTTCCGCCACGGATAAAAACGCCGTGTGTGCAACGGGCCTTAGTCCCACTCTCTTGTTCATAACAATGAAATCAGATTCTTCATACCTCGATTATTTTCTAAACATCATTTGAACAAAAAAAAAGCGATAGCTACAGTATAATTTAAAGTTATTTACAGAAAAGAATAATAGATAAAAATTCTCTACAATAGGAAAAACAAATCAAACTTTTTAAAATTATACATATACGCTTGAAATGGCGTAAAGTCAGGTGATTTGAGAAAAATGGGTATAAATCATCCATTCTGATATAACAGAAATACGAAACTTATGTACACTGGTGAAATAAATTAAGAGAATTTCCATATTTTATCGAATTTCATGAAAAGAACTGAACTGAATGCAAAACCACTGCTTCTAGACAAAAATGCAAATCGTGTACGTCAAATACGTAAGCTTTATAAGCGCTTCGGTGATTCCAGCTGAAGGCATTGAACTCGAAGATCCTGAGCGCTCCAATCACTTTTCTTCTTCTCTACTTTCTGTCCAATCATGGTTCCCCGCTGCTTACTTTCTGAAAGCCTGCACTTGAGGGCGTGGCCCAGGTAGTGCAGTTAGACCAAACTTCCTATGGTCCTATGGACGCATTTCGTTCGCTAGCACACCTCAGCGAATTTCTTGGTGTTATTTTGCAGCAATCGGTTAATTTCAAATTGTAACAGAAAAATGAGTAACCACCAACGTTTAGATGGTGGAAATGAGGTGGCGAATTGTGGGGAGGCTAGAAGCAGGCCAATCTCAAGTCCAAATTTGTAGAGAGTTCAATTTAACGCCCAGCGTCGTGTGTAACTTATGGGAACAGTTCCAGGATACCGTATCCATCGAGAGAAAGCCTGGGCAAGGTCGTCCAAGAGCCACGACGGCCAGAGAAGATCGCCATTTGTCGATTATAGCGAGGCGTAACAGGAGTGCTACAGCTTCTCAGTTCTCTCGTGACTTGTATGCAGCCACAGGAACCCGTGTATCAAGGGTGACTGTTTCCAAAAGACTTCATGAGAGAGGGTTGTTTGCAAGAAGACCTGCTGTTTGCGTCCCGCTCACTTCTACGAACAGGAGAATTCGTTTATCATGGTGCAGAGAGTATAGAGATTGGAGTATGGATCAATGGGCGACCGTTCTCTTCACTGATGAGTCCCGGTTCAGCCTAAACACCGATTCTCGCCGTGCGTTCATATGGAGAGAACCAGGGACCCACTACCTACCCTCCAATGTCCGCGAAATCGACCATTATGGCGGAGAATGTTTAATGGTCTGGGCAGGCATCATGTTGAATGGCCGCACACCTCTCCATGTCTTTCAAAGAGGCACTGTGACTGGTGTGAGGTACAGGGATGAGGTCTTGGAGCCCTATGTTCGCCTTTTCAGGGGTGCAGTTGGCCCTGAGTTCATTTTAATGGACGATAACGCGAGGCCACATAGAGCTCTTCTGCTCGACGAATTTCTAGAGAGTGAGGATATTCGCCGGATGGATTGGCCAGCCAGATCTCCAGACCTTAACCCTATAGAGCATGTCTGGGACGCTCTGGGGAGGGCAACTGCAACTCGTAACCCCCCTCCGAGAACCATCCAGGGAATGAAAGCAGCGTTGCTGAACAAGTGGGACCAATTGCCACAGGAAATGATAAACTGCCTTATTTCAAGTATGAAATCACGCTGCGAGACCTGTATATCTGTAAGAGGGGACCATACCCCCTATTATCCCATCTATTAACCCATTTTTTTGTTTATTCTGCAACCGCTGTTTCATACCTTTCGACTCCAACGAGTGTTACGCACGATCATGCGTGTGTATTACAATTATTGAATGGTTATTTGTTTTGTATTGTATCAATGTATGTACATATCAAATTTCATTAAAATCGGTACAGTAGTTCTAGAGATAATCGACCAAGTCTGAAAATTCTCTTAATTTCTTACACTAGTGTATACACTATATACTATATATATTTAATACTATAGTATTAAATTGTAATACAAGAGCTGAAATCGCAGTTCGATAGACCGCCAACTCGTAAATTCTCCCGAAACGCTACATGTGAAAATAGAAAACTTCAGTTCACTAATTAGCATCAGTTCTACGTTATAGAGCTCAGCCTCAATCTCATTTTTAACTTTTAATCTGAAGAAAAGAGAAAAATTGAGCGTTTCCGCTGATTATCACGTTTTGCTAGTCAAACTGGAAGTCGAATCATACGTAACAATCAACGCTGCAACGGCACCCGACCCCCCTCGGTTTTCCCGCTAGTTGAATCAGTGGCGTAGCAAAGGGGGGGGGGGGGCAAGGGGGTCTATCATGCCCCGGGCGCCACTCGCAGAGGGGCGCCAATGTAAGATCCATATATTATATTACTATATGTTTTCGAGGTGGATGCCAATATAAGGTCTATATATTATATTACTATATGTTTTTCAGGGGAGGGCCCCAATATAAAGTCTATATATTATATTACTATATGTTTTTCGAGGAGGGCCCCAATATAAGGTATATATATATTATATTACTATATTATTTTGTGGGGGCGCCAATATAAGGTCTATATATTATATTTCTATATGTTTTTAGGGGAGGGCACCAAGATAAGGTCTATATATTATGTTACTAGATGCTTTTCGGGGGGGGGGAGTGCCAATATAAGGTCTATATATTATGTTATATGTTTATCGACGGCGCCAATATACGGTCTATATATTATATTACTATATGTTTTTGAGGGGGGGGGGTGCGCCACAAAGGTATCGTGCCCCGGGCGCCAGTTATGCTCGCTACGCCACTGAGTTGAATCATACACCACTATAAAGTAGCAGAGCGTGAATAGTAGAACTAAATTTTCTATCAACAAATATCCCGATTTGTGAAAACGAAAGTTTTGAACGAAACTTTATGTGAATATTGAAATGATATTTTCGCTTAGGAAAGACCACTGTTCTATTCAGCATTGTTAATAAAACTTGGAAAAAAAAGAATCGCCAAAATTTTCTTCCGCAAAAATTCCGCCATGCTGGGCGATGGCTTAGTGTTCGCTTACAATCTAATACAGCCCAGCGCGTTGTTCTCCCACTTTTGTACCATCTGCAAGAAACTGATCGCACCAAGACAAGAAACACGATAGGATCAGAGGGAAAAAAAAGAAAAATATCGCTAGAATCCTTTGATGGTGAGCAACTATCGCCCCGCTAAAGAATAAACCGGCGCAAAGAAGACCTCTGCACTTTGGATGTTTGGATACTTTTAACGGGTACTGAAAGGAACGTATTGTTCACTGCAGGACTTGCGGTGATAACGGTCACGATAGAGAGCGTGTGGGAAAAAAAATGTAGGAAAACAAAAAGAAAAAGATTCATAGAAAGGGATTGAACGAATGTTTGTTGTTGCCGTCAGTTGATTTCATTAGAGCTACAGCATACTGCATTACGTGCAAATGGGTTACTGATGGATTTTCAGAGGGAAAAAACAACGCTTCATCAATTTAAGGTAAGTGGTCGATGCTATTATTTTCGTTTCAATTATATGTGCGACTACTCAGAGAGTCTTAACTGTCAATGTTTTACGCTTTTAAAGATCCGGAACAATCATAGGCGTAGCGTGCTTCTAACTTTTTCCTTTTTTTTTTTTTGGGGGGGGGGGCACGAATTAAATTCAGTTAGGGCTCTCCCCAGCGCACTGACTGCCGAACGGTCCTTAAAATATGAAATATTACGTTTTTTAAAATTGAATAACAATAGAATTGATGTTTGAGTAGTATTCAAAAGTTATACGAGAAAAATAAATATAATATAAATACTATGAGAAAAAATATAGCATCGAATTTTTGTTATGGATCATATCATTAATATGGATGATAAGGCTAAAGACAAAATCGAAATCTTCAGTTTCACAGTTTGAAAAAGCGGCAAAAAACCAACTTTCTTAAGGGGACTCTCGACTCTTTATGTCGAGGAAATAAGGCATATTTTCATACTTTTTGACTTTTTGTAACTATTTCAATTTACTCCCAATTTTTCCAAATTTTATGTATATGATAAATTGATATATTTATTTTAATTAACAAATTTTCAACTCTCAAAATAATTTTAAATATTTTTTTTTAAATGCTTTAGATATACCTTGTTTTTTAAGCCTTTTTGTTACATACTGGCTTGCGCGCAGAACTATGAAATTAAATTTACACTTAAATGTATAATTCATGTTTTATATTTAAAATAAATAATTCAAAATACAATTGAAAATAAAACATTCAACATTAAAATATTTTTTCAATTTTTTTTTAAAACTGCTCAAAATATACTTAAAATTTCCTTAAATTTTTGCATTAATTTACCCCCTGAAAAAAATAACAAAATGTGCAGTGATTGCAATAATTCTAGTTCAGACGTAATAAAATAACATGATTATGCAGTGATAAAAAATTCATGGAATTATGTTTCATAGTTTTTGAGATATCAGTTGCGGATTGATGCAACATTACATTTTGAGAAAAATGAGTTTAAAATTTTTCTTACCATAAACTTGATCAGTAATTAAATATTTAGAATATCAATATCTCTGGAACTAAGAGGAATATTTTCATGCGGTTTGCTTTATTTTGTTCAGAAATGATCAGGCTTTAACATATATTTTCTTCCAAAAAAATCAAATGTTTTAAAGATTTAAGGGTAGTGAGTCCCCTTAAAAGTTTTCTATAATTTTCCGATTTTAACTGAACTTCTATTAACGTTTTAATTTATTTCAAGTTAAGCCCCCCCCCCCCGTTCCCTCCCTTACGCTACGCCTATGGGAATACATTTAACAAGTCAAAACAATGATATTTCTTCGGTAATTTTTCGGGTAAATAACTCATTACAGCAATAATCTGAACGTTTATTTTGTTAGTAATAAAAATATGAGCTACACTGAAAAATAAAACAGCAAAAGAATAAAGTATTCAACATTACCCATCGCTTCTAGATTAGTTTTCATACTGCAGTGGACAATAACATTCAATTTACTAGTACAGTTTACGGTTAAACAAACTTAATAGAATATTTTTCTATTGAATATTATATTTATGATATGTTAAGTAACTAATAATCATCCGAAGCAAGGACAGGATGAAAATTTATCATATGCTGCTTTAAAAAATTTTTTTATGATTTCTACATGAAATCTTACACAGCAAATGGAAAGAAAAAAACAAAACTATGTCCCTCCTACGAACTGAACAAATTATATAATTATGTCATGAAAAAATAATTTACTATAAATCTCTCTTAAATAGTAGGCATACAGTTAAAATAAGTGCCCAATAATTTTCGGAGTCATAAAAAAGAATTTACGGCAGAACTCAGAATTTTAAGGTCTTTTTACGGCATAGGGAGAAGGAAGATTTTAGGGACCTCCAAAATTTTGAAAATTAATGGCTTCTGAAAGCATTTACAGGGTAAAATAAACCTTGTTTTTAAAGAAATATTCAAAATTTTGATACACTACGCCTCACAAAAGTATACACTCGCAGATGGTGAAAAAAATTTGCTTAACTTTCTAATTTGGTGAGAAATAACGTCATTGCCGGGATACTCTCACAACAGTTCCACCTTTAAAAGTTTTTTTTTTCAATCACAAAGAATTGCATACGAAAAAAAAAGGAAAAATTGTTAAGAAAATTACCGAATAGTTCCTCATACCTGCTTCTTCTGCAAATGCCGTAGTCTTTTTTAAAATTTGTTTTTACTCCAAGAGCGAAATAGATTACATACAAAAAAAAGCAGATAGTCTTGTTTCAGTTTAAAAGCAACGTAATCCAAAGGCAGACGTATAATAATCTTACTTAAAAATACGAGTCATATATTTTTTTTTCTGTCACGACTTTCAAACCATTATACATCAGACTAAAAGTGAAAGTACTCATTTCTCACAATTTTAAGTATATTTATAACGATTTCAGAGCGTAGTCTTGACAGTTGAAAGGTTAAGTGCATCCCATAGACCAGAGACCAATCCATAAAAAATTTAAATTAGTTTTTTTTTCCCAAAACTAGTTTAAAGAGTCTTCAGGGGGAAAAAAACTTGAATGGTCTTATAATTTTACAAAATATGATTAAATACGCTACTGTCTGTATTTTCAAGAAAGATGTAACTAATCAGTACACTATTTTTTTTTTTTTATTTGTAATGATTCAAATGCATTTATCTTCAAATATCTAATGATTTTATAACAAAAATGCTAATTCTTTTTTTACAGAATGTTTAAAAATAAGTGATTTTAATAAACTGACGTTTTAAAAAAAACCACACATTCTGGTTTTGTTTAAATTTTTTTAACGTACTCGCGAGGTATATTTCAACGGGTAATTTTCATGAAAGATATTTAACATTGGTCATTCGTATTTTAGTGCATACGATTTCAGATACATCTATAGTGTTAAAAGAAAGAGATTCGGTAACTATCTGACTAATGTAAATCAAACATCCTTTTAGTTTCGGGTCACTGTAGAAAATGGATCAGAAAAAGGTTAAGAAGCCGAATATCAAAAGGTTGCTAGAATTTGAAAATTATCACACGATTTTTACGTGCTCCGAGCAATAATCAGTATGACCAGCAGGGAACCAATTCCCTTTATAAAGCAGTGTAATGAAATTTATAAATCCTTGAACCTTACACCAAGAAGAGGTACAGATTAATTTATTACCATCACATGAACTGAAATTAACATTCCTTTATTATAACTATCAAGTCCTTTTTCATTAACACATTTAAATATTTAGAATAAAAGTATCACTGCACACATTATTAATTTGTAATTTTGTCCGGAACATGAAAATATTGCGTTTGAAATACATTAGGCATAAATTCCCGAATATTTATAGGCCCAGAGAACTCAACTTAATCGAGATTCAATGGAGGTAAAAAAAATGGGTCCATTAACACTAACCTTATCATCATAGTTTATTTTGTGACACATTCATAACATAGGAGAACTTATGACCCGTGAAATTTATTTTGAAATTTCTAATTTTGTTTTCCTAAATTTTAGTACTTGTGATCAAAATATAGAAATTTGAATGAGTTGCATTGAAATTACATCTTCCGTTTTCTCACTTTACTAAGTAAGTAATGATGAAGTTAAAATGTTTCGCACATCTAAAGTTCACAAACTGAAAATTCTAAGATGGATGAAACACAGTCACGTGTATGACAACAAAAGCATTCTTCGTCTTCTATTTCAAACACAATAATGGTATTAGCCATTTACTCACCGTTGTTCGTTATTCATCTGATAGCTCCAATCTTCGGAAAGGTTCGCCACCTTTTCAAACACATTATTAACACTGTGTATTTGCTCTTTTGAGATCAACGACATGGAAGTACAACTGATTTAACTGCGCAACTGACTGATTATTTCTACTGCGCACACGACTAACCATTCCTTGATTCATATATGAAAAACAAGTACATGTTGTCCTTTCCAATACGTATAAGCACAAACAGAAAACTAACTGCTAACCAAGCAAAATATAAAATAAAGGAGTGCGAGGAACAAGATCCTGATTGGCTGGTTGATTGCTAGCCGTTGCTGACTCGCGCCTGTTTGTCCGAGATCGTACTGACTGTCCACGATTGTTGATACAAGCTAAAAATATGCCTCTATTTTACGTTTCAGAAATGTTAACGTTTAGTTTAGTCTTAATCGATGCTGTCTGTAATAAACAAACATTTTGCTAAATGTTTAGACCAAAACCTATTGCACCTTCTTAATGATTTTAAACGGTTTAACGTCGTAAAGTACTAGTTTCTTCAACAGTTTGAGCAGTATTTGGATTTTACTTCCTGCACTTCATAGCTTATACCATATAAGAAGAAAGGCACGTTTTGGTTATCTCGAGACACCACTGTCATTTAGTCAAATCTGGAAATAGTGAATCTTTGTTGATGTTATAATGTTCACAGGTTTTTAAATATGCTAATCGTTGCTCACTACAAAACTAGTAATAAGCTTTTATTCAACATCACAAATAGTTAGCACTTCGGTTATTAAGTGGATAAAATTCTGTGACGTGGCTGTAAGACAAAAAAATTTCTAGCTGACTGATATTAATGAAATCATCAACTTAGTAAGGAATGAAAAGAGACATTTGATTCTTAGATTTTGACTTCGTGAAAAGATAATTTGAAAAAGGTTTAAGTATTTTGAAAATATACATATATCCTTTTTACAATGCTTTTCGAATCCTATATCATCTTGATGTATCATAAAGTAAAAATGATTGATAATATACTCAGATATCCCATGAATGTGTGCTAGATATGAAAAGGGTTATTACACAGAGGATTTTATTCAAGGTAGAAGTTCGCATGTTTTTGGTATATTTTATCATAACCTACGAAAGGCGGCTTGAGCTCACTTTCAAAAATTGAATAATCCATCTTTTGACAGTATCAAAACAAAAATATGGCATTTTTTGATCATCCTTATCCATCAAATTTTTTTTTTGGTTTCTTATGATATTCAGAAATTATATATAACACTTATCAAAATCGTAAGTATTAAAAGTAATATAGGACATAAAAAGGAATAGGTAAAGAAGACATTTGAGAAACTTAAAGCACTCTTACATATAATAATAAAGACTAAAGGGAGAAAAGATTTTCACTACAAGAAAACTAAAAAATAAAAATAAATAAATAAATGTGGGATTTAATAAACTTGAGCGATCAATACGAGACAATGTAAAGAATTATTCTCGCAGCCGTTTGTTTCCACGCATATCACAGGAATAAACATATAAATAGTCTTAGAATCTACTTACTAACAATATAAATTAAGGTAATATTGTAATTAAAACCTTTTTGTTCGTAATGCATATTTTATATTTCACACAAGTTAATATTAAAAGCCATATTAACTAAGTCTGTGACAAACTAAAGTTAAATCTAGGATAGGGTTTTCTATATTGTAGCGTACTGGAAGTATGGGGTTATTTTTCCCAAGACCTCACAGAGTGCGCGAAACACAGCTGCGTGTTATCGGGGCAGTTTTTGCCGGTTGCCACCGATTTTGAACACGTGGGGGATTAAACAACGATTCCTCGTTCCCCCGGCTGAAAATCCAGACATTCTAAGAAGACGGATCCCGATTTTCCAGCCGAGAGGAGAGGCTTGGTGTTGTTTGTCGAGAGAGCAGCGTATAACATCCACCCGAGCGGTCGTGATTTTGTTAAGTTCCTGTTTGGGACTAGATAGGTCCCGGAGAGTGCGTTGTTAAACCTGCACTTCAGTTAACTAAATATGTTGTACTCTTTTAATGTTAAATTTTTTTGTAAATAAATTTCCTTGTTAAGTTTCTGTTTAAGAATTGGCCTTTTCATTATAATTAGGACTCTGCCCTTTTTTTAGCATGGATCCAATAGTTGTGTATTTTTTTAAAGAAAGCCTCAGAGACTAGCCTTAAACTTTTACCGTGACGGCTAATGTAAGGACCAGCTAATGTATCCTCATTTGTTGGTGTCTGAGTTATTTCGTGCCCCCCCCCAGTGGCGTAGCGAGAGGGGGGCAAGGGGATCTATCATGCCCCGGGCGCTACTTGCAGAGGGGCGCCAAATGGTACCTTGATCATTGTTGGTACCTTGGTCCACTGTACCTTAGTACCTTGTCCAATGGTACTAAGACCATTGGACCCTTTGGTCCCCAAGACCATGAGGGGCGCCAAAAAGGTATCGTGCCCCGGGAGCCAGTTATGCTCGCTACGTCACTGCCCCCCCCCCCCCCCAGAAAAAATTCTGGGTGCGCCACTGGTGCCATCTAACATTCCCGGGACAACAGCGGTCTTTTCCAAATTCCCACGCTCAAGTGTATACGGAAGCGGTTCACAACCTCGTTCTTCCGTTATCCGTACAGCTGAACGCGATAAACCACGCTAGTGACGAAAGTCATCGCGAATCTCGGGTTTCGAACGAAGAAAAAGGGAGAAAACTTGACTTCGTGATTACGTTGTCAAAAAATTAGAACACGTGTTGATAGGTTTTCGCAATTTTATTTTTTTGTTTCTTGCGAGTCTACATGCCCGTTGATATGTTGACAGGTTAGCTTTCATTAAGTCTTAACAGAACATTAACAGACGTGATTAATCAATAGTTATTTGACAGAAGGTTTCAAACGTACCGAAAGCGTTTCTTTTATTTGCATATACACGTTTGCGTAATATCTTATAAGTAGCATGATTATGTTGTGGTTATTTCTAGGTATCATCGAGTGAACCACTCACTAGCATTATTTTTTTTTTAACATGAAATTTTTCTAAAAAATGAGTTTGATTCTTTATTGTAATGTAGGGCTCTCAAATGAATGCTTCTTTAAAAGTTTCTCTTCACAAATTTCAAAACACCCTACAAATAACTTCTGCGGTTATGTCTCGAAACATCATAAGTCGGAATGACCCAAAGTCGAAACTGTATACAATACATGTACACACCTTCGTAACATTTAGAACGAACCTAACTGTAAAAGGGCTCAGAATGCCTACGTTTGTTCACAGTGCAATCTAAAGCATCTAACACAAAACCCATTTTATGATAAAGATTAGAAAAACTCATTCAGTTAATATAGTGCTCTTAGTGATAAACTTAATGTTTGTGTGTATACTCGCAATAAACGGCTCATCTGACAGCGCATTTGTTGGGAATAAAGTTTGAAGCATTCAACTAAAATTAATAGCTGTATGATGCGGATGGTAATGTGATAGGGTCATTAGCGTCTGTCTCTTCTGAAGAGCCCCGAGAATAACTGGTGGCAGAAACTGGAGTATGGAATCTTATGGGTTTCTTCAAAAAGAAAATCAGTTATGTCGAGAGATTTTGTTTCATCTTTCTATTACATATTTATTTATGTATGTCAAGCAAGGGCATTTTCTTTCTGACAGCCAGCTCTTCGAAATCCTTTCTAACCGTCGCTCGTTTTTTCTAATCGTCTTACACTCAACACACCAAGGTATCTTACCGAGCATGGCTGTCCCGAGAAAAGATCGAAACTTTACCTGCAGTGTCTCGGGGGTCACTGCGATTTCTACTGAGTGTGCAATGCTATCACCTCAGCGTAAAGTCAAATCCGTTGTAATTGTTTGTATAATACCTATATTTTTTCATCTAAAAAGTGGGTGTGAATGTCAGAAAGGAAATCGATCTCCTGGGGCTAAAGCCCTGACTTCATCAAACTTTTACAAATAGATATCAACTAAACATTTTAATGAACGAATTTTACAGTGGAATACAGCAGATTTCGTCCTTACGAAATAGGCCATCCGTGTTTCTTTAATATTCAGCTGCCAATATGAATTGTTTTTTCCGAAAATCTTACTATCCTTCCCAAAAGCGTATTTCAGCCAATGTGGTTAAGAATCTGGCATCAGAGAGGGGATTTCTGACAACATCATCTGCTGTTTCGACTTGGTGAATTCCTTTAGCTTGAGCCAGGTAACCTTTCCTTTATTAAGAAATGTGTACCACACATATACATTTTCAATAATGGAACTAAACTAGCCTTTCAGACGTAAAACATTTATTTTGCAAGCTATACAATTGTGAGCAGCATGTCCAGCTTGGTTTCAATCCTAAAACCGATTCGAACACAACTACAATGACGCCAGCAACCAACGCCGCCTATTGGAGGATAATTTTAATTCCAACATCAGCTGTTTACATTTGAAATCGAAGTTCTGTATCTGGAGCCTGTGCAATTCAGGTAAGTTTAATTTTATTTATTTTTTTAAAACTTATTTATTTTATGTAAGATTATTGCATTAAGTATTTATTCTCTTTCTTACTGAATTCCTTTTGATGAAATTGTGCAACTGTTGCTTATTGTTTCGTTTCATGACATTGTATTTTATATATTTATTATTTTTTTTTTTTGTTTTCTCCGCGTAACACGTTCATTGATCTGCAAAGTGATTTCGAGGAGTTTGAGCGAAAGAAAAAAAAAAAACATTAAATTGCGTCGGTAGATGAAACTTCAGGTTGATGAAACATAGTTTTAAAATTTGCAATCATTTTCCCTATTCGTGATGAATCAAGGGGGCGAATACGAAAACACTTATAAGTTTTGTAATATAGCGGAAATTAGAGACTAGTATACCCTGAACTTCCGATTATTCGTGTTTGTTTATGCAGAATGGGCTCTGTAAACCGACAGACGTGGATAATCCCAAAATGGTTCTGTTTTGCCGGAAAAAAAGAGCACTAGCTAAGGGTTTAAATAAATGAACAACAAATTTGAATCCAAAGGGGTTAAATTTAAACTATAAAAAAAAACTTACATGTATTTTCAGTTTTTCTTTCCAAAAATGTGTTATATTGCCTTTTTAATGATCCACGTGTCCATATTCATTCAGACAACATGCATTTTATTTGCAAGCTTTTCCATCCGAGAGGCATGAATATTCGGTAGTTAAATTTATGTTGTAAGCATGAAGCTATAAGCTGCAGCTTCATGGTTGTTAGCAACCGAAGTACAACCGATGTTGCCAGAGTTGAATTTTAAAGTTTTTTTTTTCGTTTTTCACCTTCCATTTTTACCGATGTTGGTCAGTACACAGCTGCCAGTTTTGAAAATACTCCTGTAGTTTAAATACAGGCTATGGCATCAAAATTGGCTTGGGTAGGTTGATAATGACGAATTTTTCCTTTACGGCTGTTCCCTTAATTTAAAGCATCAACACATTTACTCCAATAAATATTTAGCTTCCAGTTATTTAAATTCTTTTTCAAGACATTGTCACTAATTTATATCTGTGTCTGCAACCCTCTCAAGTTCTCTCGGCTATGTTGTAAAATGTCTCGCTGTTTAAGTATTTAATGGCAGTGGCTGTTACCATAGAAATTAACTAACATTCGTTCTTTTAAACTAGGTTGCAGTAGTGATGCGACATCGATAACAAAACATCGATGTTTTGAAACATCGATATTCAATATTAAAACATCGATGCTAATAAAACATCGCCCAAAAACCATCGATGTTTTTAAACATCGATGTTTCAGAACATCCATTTTTTAAAACTGGTTTAGTAATCTCTAACATTAATATTACTTCCGTTAGTCGTGGGGGGAGGGGTGATTTAATTTTACTCTCTGATTTGGTAGGCACAAATGCCAAAAACTTGGTTGCTTTGGGCTACATTGATGACTCAAAATTCTCGTTGTAAATACCGCCATGTTTTGCCTTCAAATGTCCAGATAAATTCGTGGTATTGCCAGAAGTTTTGAGAGACTTAAGGCAAATATTGCATTTCGCCAATTTGTCAGTGGTTTTGTAGAAATATTTCCAAACGGTACTTTTGGAAGGCATCTTACTAGTAATATTAACGTCAACTTATATAAAACCACAACAAAACAAAAACTTAAATGGATGCACTCGTGTATATACTATTTGTAAAATAAAACCCCATGGAAGGTTCTGGAGTGTCAGGAACATTCCAAGCGTTGGTTCATTGGTTGTTAATTGCCATTTGTCTGTTTGCTAAGGAATCATTCCCCCTTTTGTATTCGTCCTTTTCAGAATTCAGACTTACATTTACTGAGTGTGAAAATTATGCTACGTGGTAAATTTTTTTTATTACGGTACTTTTTTATTTAAAAAAGAAACATCGAGACAATGTAAAACATCGAGCACAAAACATCGATGTTAAAAAAACATCGGCTTCAATAAATCGATGTTTAAAACATCGATGTTTTTATCAAAACATCGATGTTTTGAAAACATCGACATCCCTAGGTTGCAGTTATTTAAATTATTTTTCCAAACATTGTCACCAATTTATATCTGTGTCTGCAACCCTCTCAAGTTCTCTCGGCTATGTTGTAAAATGTCTCGCTGTTTAACCATTTAATGGCAGTGGCTGTTACGATAGAAAGAAATTCACATTCGTGCTTTTAAAAACATTGTCACTAATTTATATCTGTGTCTGCAACCCCCTCAAGTTCTCTCGGCTATGTTGTAAAATGTCTCGCTATTTAAGTATTTAATGGCAGTGGCTGTTACCATAGAAATAAATTCCCATTCGCGCTTTTAAACTAGGTTGAAAACCGTTGCAATGTGGAGCTGCCGATGCGGCTTAGTTTAAGGCAAGAAACATTTTTCGTGACTTCGAAATTTCTCAGCATTTCAGGAATACATGCCCTAGAATCGAGACTTAGGATATGACCCGATGCTTCAACGAGGTTCTACAACACCGCCGTTCTTTGTTTAATTCCCATCTGAAATCGATTTGTAGAGTCTTATCTGAAATCACCGAGAACGTAAATAAGAATGGAAGGTCGGAGGTAAAACTGGCGCTCGTAAAATTTCTATTTCACAAGGGCTAGAAGAGATATCTAAAGGATTACAGGAAAGTTTGATGTTAACTGTAATACAAGGGCCGAGCTCTCGATCACAGACGTTTTTGACAGCACGCATGATTATCCTGAGAATAAAGGATTGATCTGTAGCTTTCTAGTTAAGCGTTAATCCATCTGTAATAGAAACCGTGAATCAGAATGTACGTCTGTTTGTCGTTTTTTTTTCGAAATAGACAATAGCTAATGTAGGTTCGCAACGGGCTTTATCGTTCTAGGAAGGGAGTGACTGATATCCAGGAATACCATCGACTTCTGGATAAGAAATTTAGAAAACTAGATTAGCAGTCAGATATCATTGAGCTTTTATGTTTTTTGCACTTTCTAAGACCTAAAAATGTTCAAATTCCCTGAAAACGTGAACTCAAATTATTTTAAAGTTGATGCAAAATTATCTCCAATTATGGGATTGAGGTACGCAACAAGCTTTGTGGGTCTAAAAAGGGAAGAATTGACATCCATGACTATTGTCGATTTTGAAGACCAAACTCAACCGCAGTTTAACAGCAGACACTGTCGTGCTTTTATGTTTTTTACATTTCCTAAGACCTAAAAATTGCCAAAGTCCTCGAGAACGTGATCTTAAATTACTTTCAAGATAATGCAAAATAATCTCTCTCATTACAGCATCGAGGGTTTTTAATTTTATTCATTTTAATTTCCTCATCGGCACACGAAGACGATCTGTTTAGCCATTATAATTTTTGGCCATTCTTTTAGAGTAAGGACTCAAAGCATACTTCTCGTTCTGTGGATAAGATTCGTGATTTTTAAATGGTTTCTGGCTCACGCGGGGATTGAACTCGGCACGAAATGTAACCAAGACTGGTTATTTGACCATTGGCTATCCCCGAGTCAGTTATGGTGATAATTGAAGCATATGAATATAACTAAGACTTTATTAAGGTGTAAGGAGTTCTTGCCGACGCTGTTATGGCGTCAAAGAAACGATGTAAATAAAGCGTTGGTTTGGCGCAATCGGACACACCGGAAGTAAGCTAAGGTATTCCCCCACGACCATCCCCTCCAATAAACGGCCAGTTCATTACTTTTATATTTAGAGAATGCCAAAAAATAAAAATTGCTCAAGGAAAGGGCTACTATAAAACATCTTGTAATTTTGTGATACGCACAGATGCCTTTTTATATTTTAACTTCTTTTTTACTTAAATTTTTAACTACTGAGCACACGTACCTTGATATTAATAACTTGCTGACAGGAGATAAAGTCATAAAGTTTAAGGCACTCCACTTGCAAAGACACAATTTTATTTGGATTTGGATATGCACAGACAATGTTAAGTTTCTCGCTCAGGGCTTTACGATCTATTTCTTCTGTGAAACTCTCACATGGTGTGAAACAGGCTCAATCCGAATTTTGGAAAATCCAGTACAGATGTGGCGAGTGTAAGTATGATCGACAGGATCATTAACATCTCAATGGAACTTTTTAAAAGAGAACAATTCCGATAATAATAAATGGAATGGACACATCATTTAGAATAGTTAGGCAAAAGACGGTTAGCGCAGGAAAGGAGGCAAGGTAAGAATAGGAGAAACTAGCTGATGAGGCCGACAAAAGACTGAATACTTAACCGCAGAAAAGGGGACTGCCGACAAAGGATTGAAAAGGTGACTCCCTGTAAGCGTGAGGAATACTACACGTAGGGCGGTAAAACGTACGAGAATTTTCGAAGGAAGGGGGAAAATGAACGAGACAGCACGATGCGGAGAGCGTGATAGACTAAGTGTTGATTAGGTGTTGTTGTACTGAGAGAGACGGGGAATCGAGGGACTGAGGTCTCAAATTTGGACTGTGTTATGTGCCCGCTCTTTCTCTAATATATCCGATGATGGTTCAACCGAACAAACCCATATATATTATTGTTATTGTAAATATGTCATGCTGTGTACTAACCCTATTGGATTCGCTCACCCCAATGTTATGTAGCTGTAAATAGTAGACAAATTTTCTCCATAGGTTAACATTGAGGTGAGCGAATCTAATAGGTTTAGTACACAGCAGCCTTAAAACAGTGTACATACTATAGTAGACTTAATTGAATGATTTTGAAACAATAAAAGCTCGGACCTTGTTTTTGCCGTAGAAAATTTTAAAACTTAATTTTCAAATAAATAATTAAAATGTTGCTTATTAATGTTGTATTTTATTATCTTGAAAAAATAAACATTTATTTTTCTTCACTAAACTTGCTTTCATTTATCAATTATAACTAGCAAAATTTAAATTATTCAACAGAAAAAGATAATAAGTAACAGGAAGAATGTAATGACAGGCAAACGAAATAAACAGAATACACAGAAATCCTGCACTTAGACCTAAACGCACCATGAATGCAAGATTCTATAGCAGTATAAAAACTAAACCATATAACGAGGCAACCGACCGGTTTCTTCATCAGGAGGCCTAACCAAATCAGTTACCTGAAGGTGGAACTTTCTGAATAGGATGCAGGTCTAAACAAGACATCCCAAGGCCCCGAGATCCCCATGGAAACAGACACAGTCGAACCCGGTATATAACGAACGAAAATTTTGGTCCAGCCGTTTTCCTATTGTAAGCAATTTAATTAGTTTTGTGTCAGTTTAATGTAATCGATTTTCGTCGATTAAATTCATTAATGATCATTTTTAATAGATTTTATCATTTTTAATACATCATTATTGAATACACATTGCCACTAATGAGTTGTACATTTTGTTAACTCTAGCATTTTTCTTAAGGGTTCGGATATAGCGAATCACCGGATAAAGCGAACAAAACCTTTGGTCCCTTGAAGTTCGCTATAACGGGGTTAAGCTGTAGTCAAATCAATTGAAACTAAGCAAAAGTCCTGCACTTAGAACTAAACGCACCATAAATGCAAGATTCTGTAGCAGTAAAAAGAAACATACAATCCTAAAAGAACACAAATGAAAAGACAGAAATACCAAAACCCCAGCATGTATTTCAGATAAATTTGATTGCTCTCTCCCTTCAAAATATTACCTATCGATATTTCCCGAGATTTGTGTCTGAAATTTATCACCTACATACTCAGCCACGCTGTTGATAATAATCATAACCTACGTCGTGCGTC
Organism: Dolomedes plantarius; assembly: GCA_907164885.2. Taxonomy (NCBI): domain Eukaryota; kingdom Metazoa; phylum Arthropoda; class Arachnida; order Araneae; family Dolomedidae; genus Dolomedes; species Dolomedes plantarius. The sequence goes on along the minus strand of OU015495.1, from coordinate 130,114,610 downwards.
TTGCGTCTTTATCTGTCACTTTACTTGCCCATCGGTTGAGTCACACATCTGTTCGGAATTTGAACTTGGTGCAGTAAATTTTGAAATCGGATCGTTATTGGAATGGTCTCGAAATGGATATTTTGGCAGGTAAAAGAAGCTCTGATTTATTTACCTTTTTTTCAAAACCACTTTCTTTGTTCATTAAACTTTTCTGTTCGTCATACCTAGTCGAATAAAGATATAATTTCTTGTTTCAGATTTTCTTACATTAAAAAAAAAAGTCTTTAGTCCGTTATTTATCTATATGTATATAAAACAGTTCCGTAACTGACTGACTAACATATAACGCACAGACCAAACTGCTGGACCTAAAGGTCTGAAATTTTGCATGGCGATTCTTCTTATAGTGTAGTGGTGCACTAGAAAGATTTTTGAAAAATTCTTAGATTTTTTTAAAATTCAATTTTAAGCAGTTTTTGTAACTTTTTTTTTAACTTTGCATTTAAAGTAATAATCTGAGGTTATGAAATTTATATCACGAGAAAGATCATAAAAATTCCTTTATAATGAAATCTTTTTCGTATTTTTACCTCCATTTTCTGATTTTTGGTGAATTTTTAAAGATTAATTTTTAGAATTTAATTTATTACATGCTGATCACGTGGTTTCTTTTCTTTTTGTGATACTTTAATCTAATTTTGCGTAATAGACAAAAAAAAAAAAATTTCTTTTTCTTGCTAATGCAGCAGACGATTGGACATTACCCAAAAAAATTTTAAAATACAGTAAAAAATATGTTCCTCAAACTGTATTATATTAACTGCACTATATTCTTTAGTATGTTCTATTAGATTTGATTTGAATATTTTCTACTACATTATTTTGTCTATAAAAATATCCGTTACGAATTTTTTAAAAATATTTTTTTAATTCAATTTTTTTACATCAATTGCATACATTGATCATTGTATTTATTATATATATATATATATATATATATATATATATATATATATTTTTTTTTTGATTGGCATTAATTGCATACATTGACCGTTGTATTTAATTTGAATGTACTCCGTAGCGAAGTACGGGTATTCAGCTAGTCTTTTATAAAGAAGTTCAGTTTTAAATGAGTTAACGGAATCTTGAATTACTTAGTTCTATTAAGGTTGTCTTGTACTAATCCTACTGGATTCTCTCATCTCAATGTTAACCTATGGAGAAAATGTGTCTACTATTTACAGCTACATAAAAGCTGAAAATCCAATAAAAGTTTTTTTTTTATATCAGATACCCTGAATTTTTCTTCACCTTGAAACATGATTCATTGATTCATTTTATAAATTTCGTCCACCAAAGGAATTTAGGAGCGTTTAAAACCTTCCTTTTCCCCCGAATAATTTAAATTTAAAATATTATTTGCATTTTAATTTAAAAACGAAAATTTCCCCAAGGTGTAAAATTTCTTTCCTATTACGGAGTACAATTTTTTAAAAAAAAATCTTTCAATCCAAGTTTGGAATCTTTGGACACATTTTCTGTTATATTTATGGAACTCGTATGGTACAAATAAATCATGTTTACTTGCTAATATTCATATTTGCGAATGTTCTGAAGGATTAAAAAATTTCTATTTGTAGATAGTGAGCCTATTATCTGTAGCAATGGGAAATGCGACAAAAATGCGAATACTGTTTATCCATTTAAAAAATTACACGACCTTTATTTTACTTCCGTATTTGTTTATTATTCTCATAGATTGAATATATAGAGAAAACTGTGAAGAATTAGGATATTTGATCATTTTTGAAGTTATACAGATCTTCACAGACCGGGATTCGAAACCAGAAATCGATGATAGAACATGGGGGAATATGAATGTAGGAAATTAGAACTGGAGTTTTCTGTAATCGATTCACTTAGAACTTTATCGAATGCTTATTTTAAAATTAATGGTTCCATTCGATATTAAGTTTAAGTCAGGAACTGGAACCCAAATCTGATGCGAGTGGAAAAGACCTAAGAAGCTAATTTAAATATTTCGGTAAAGTAATTCAGCGTTCTTAATAGTAACTTTTATTATCATTATATTGTTGAAAATCTCTAAAGGCCTGAAATCCAGAGTAGATTTAAAAAAATCTGTTTTTGCATCTAGTTCTATTTCCAGGGCGATAGTTATTTAAGTATATTTTATGTTTTGATTAGCTAGGTTATTGTCGTCGGCAAAACTATTTTTTAATGCATACCTAGAAAAAAAATTTCTGGTTTTACATTAAATCTAATTTCCACTGCAATTTAGTGATACATATTTTTATTTGTTTTTATTGTTAACCACGTCGGATGTTAACGTTATTTAAACAAATTTAAAAAATAAATAACTTTACAGCAAAGGTTTCAATACTAATTAGATTTTATGAATTCCTTTCATTAATTTTTTTTCTTTCAAATTACAAGTAAAATAAGTTTATCTTAATTTATATTTTATTCGAGAAACTTTAATTTCCAATTGCCAATTTAATAAAACATAAATTTTTTCATAAACAGATCGACATCGTGAAATAATTTTCACCCTAATGGCATCACATGTTGACATGTGCGAAAACAGATTTCATTATCTTCGTAGGGGAATTTCAGACCTTCTTAGATAATTGACAACATAGCAATAATTAAAGTTACTATTAAGTACACGAACTTTTTTACCGAAAGTTTTAAATTGGGTTAAACTTCGAAATCACGTCAATAGATGGCACTACGGTCATATATTTAAAGAGCTAGATTTAACAGTAAATACAAAACCAAAATAATTAAATAATAATTTATACATATTAATACAGAGGCGGTAAGGACAGAAAATCCTTGAAAGGAATAATTACGTTAAAATTCTGTCATTGATGAATGGAAGTTATTTCCGGGATTAAAAACATTCTATCAACGCGAAGACTTTGTAGAAATTAAAGAATGAATCCCCGAAATGAAGAGAGATGTACTGTGAATAACACCATTTTTACTTGATTTCAACGAGAAAGAGAGATAGTGTAAGTTTCAGCTGTTTCTTCAACTATTTCAATCCACGTGGTTTCAGTTTCAGTCATACTTCCGGTTCGTTTCATTTGTCGTTCTTATAACGTTTCAGGATTACTCAAAGATAGGCACTGGCGAACACTTCCGACATTAGTTATTGCATTGTCACTTAAGGCTGCCGTGAACTAACCCTATTGGATTCGCTCACCTCAATGTTGTCATGGAGAATATGTGTCCAAGGATTGCCGACTTGGATAGAAATATTTTTTTCTTTTTAATTGTACTCCTTAATAGAGAAAGAAATTTTATACCTTTGGGCATTTTTCGTTTTTTTTAAAATGCAAGTAAAATTTTAAAATTTAAATTATTCGCGGAAAAAATCTGGTATAGTGTGTTTTAAACGGTCCTCAATTCGCTTGGTGGACGAAATTTATAAAATGAATCCTGTTGCAAGGTGCAGAGAAGTTCAGGCTATCTGAAAATACCATTTTTATTGGATTATCAGGATTTACGTAGCTGTAAACAGTAGACAAATTTTATGCATAGGTTAACATTGATGTGAGCGTATCCAATAGGGTAAGTACACAACAGCCTTAAATACAGTTCTAGGTTTGTATAAAACAAATACTTCGTGCATGAGCGGTCATTTAAAAATAAGTTCTTTTAAAATTGTAATAAAGAAGAAACTCACAGAGTTAATTGTCTTCTATATGATAATTGGAAGGTTTAAGACCCGTTAACCACGGAAACGTTGAAGTCACACAAACATTCCCTCCTGGAAATTTCAATTGCTAAAATTTTAATTTTAGCTACTTTATGCTAGAGTAAACTGCTGAGTATTATTTTGACCATCTCATAAGCTTCTTAAAATTGTTTTCTCTTCTTATGATTTTTTTAAGAAGTCTATATCAAAATATATGAATTTGTAGATCTGAATGTTCAGTATTCTGTTCTTACAACTGAATTTTAATGACTCTGACTGTAGCCGAAATATCACTGACATCACTCCGGATGCCTAGTAATGACTGGCGCTTTCACCAAGCTTTACTGGACAATTTTCTCTCCCCCCCCTCCCCCCCCCCAAAAAAAACACTTCTTACAACCCAACACTTAAATTTTTCATTGTTCGCTGAGAAAGTGGTTATTAACCGGTGGTGCGGGCAGAATTAGAAAATTCTGGACTATAGGCACAACTCGAGATGGGGGCCCCCCTAACACTGATGTGGACGTAAAATTTCCAAAATTGACACATAAAATAATAATCATGATTCATTGTGAAAGTACCATTTTACCAAGAATTGGCTATTTGAAGCGTAGAAGCCGTTTTTACATTATCAAATAACAAAAAGCAATATAACATATTAACTTCATCATTAAAACACCAATACAATGCGCAACCAAAAAAACTTATTAATCTCTTATATACACTGTAACATACATATGAGGCGTTGAAAGGCAAAGTGGTGTAAGTCACATTTTAAACTTTTTTCATTTGGGGGCAAATATGTAATCTCCATGTTCAATTTATAGTGGAATTGTAAATAGTTATTATTTGCAATATTGTAATAATTGTTATGAATTATAATTTGTTCAATTTATGATGAATTTTTTTGTAGTTTTTGCAGTTAAACTCTTTTGACTTACACCACTTTGCCTTTCATCGCCTCAATGATGAACTGTGCATATAAATATACGTATGATGAACCAATCAATCAAATTTGAAAGGATATATAAAAGAAATTGCTATTAAAAAAGGTAAAAAAAAAAATTGAATTGGGAATTTTTTCTTCCTTTTCTTTTAACATAAAATTTTTTTGGGGGGCCTCCAACATTCGGGGGCCCCCTAGGCGCGGGTCTACGGGGCCTAATGGAAAATCAGGACCTGGGTGCGGGGAAACCCTTGAAGTGGTCTCCGAAATTAGCAGTGATTTTATTTAGAAAAAAAAAATGGTTTCATCGTTTTAAAACGACCGCGAATTCAACAATTTTATAAAATTAGGAACAAAAGAATTTTTTCCGAATTTTTTGTTCAAATTCTGAAAATTGCTGTATTTTTTTCAGTTTCCTGCAGGTTCTGAGCACGAAAAAGGGAAAATATCCCTGTTTTACTTAATAATCCCTAAATGGATTTTCTTTAACGCGGGAGTCTGAGCATTCGCATCCAATTTAACGCCAGTAAAGGAAACACCAATTCAAAAATGATTCATTTTTAAATTTTCACAGGCTTTAAAGTCTTCTTTTATGTGTGAACTTGTTGTTATTTTAGTTTATTTGTAACATTTTTATAAAATTTGTTTATCATAAATATGTAGTTTGATTTTTTAGAAAATGGAACCCACTTTTGCCTTTTTAAAAGGTTGAGATAGCGGTCCCCTATCTTTTTGTTTGTTGGTTTGTGTTTATAAGTGACGCAATATGAACAAGCACGACATAGGTATGATATAAAAGCAGGTGTTGAGAAAGTTTCAGTTAGGTAGAACTACTGTGCTTAAATAATTATAGACTCCATGGTGGCGCTGTTTGACTGAGATAATCTCGTACCCTCTCTACCTGAAATATTAGGTTTAGATTATGATTAGAACTAGTTAGATGGATTTTGATACGGGACGTTAAGTCCTTTTTTGAACGAGTTCTATGCTCATATATTTGATTGGGTTTTTAAACCCTTAATATCCCTTTGTGTTTCTTTAACGTAGTATTACGTTCCTCAATAACAGTCCTTCGGAGAGGAAAAAAATTGTCTGGCGTCGCGAGTTATAATTTTGGCAGCGCGCCAAACCCAGTAGCAGTAAAAAGTTGGACAAAAAAGGTACCAAAATGCGTCCCCCCTTAAAAAAAATAATTAAAAAAAATACGTAAATAAAAAAGGGTAAGCAACGATAAGTAATCCTACGTTAATAACCGGGGGTAGTTTCGTTAGAAGAGACTACCTGAAATATTTTTTTTTATGTTGTTTGTGTGTGTCATTAAAAGTTTTTGTCGAGTTCAGCCATGCATCAGGTTTTTTTTTGACTGCTTTATTTTGATTTACCACTGAACCATTTCGATTTTGGAAAACAGGATTGGTGTACAATATGAGTGGCATCATACGTCGATATTCTTCGTCAATGGTGTACACAAGATTTTTTCGTTCATATTTATTTATTTATTTATTTATTTATTTTTTTACTGTTATTCTGTTTTATCATATATCAGTTCTTATCACGAATAAAAACTTGTGAAACCAGGGATTAAGTAGTGAAAATGTTAACAGGGATGACTTTTCCCGTAACTTTTCGAGTCTACTAAGATAATGTCTTAACAGGATTTAGGAAAGTAATTAGGCCAGAACTATTAAAAGAAAAACAAGACTGTAATCGAAGCGTTTAAAAAAAAATTTCCAGTGGTTTCGGATCATGAAAACAGTGGCGTAGCAAAGGGGGGGGGGGGGGAAGGGGGTCTATCATGCCCCGGGCGCCACTCGCAGAGGGGCGCCAATGTAAGATCCATATATTATATTACTATATGTTTTCGAGGTGGATGCCAATAAAAGGTCTATATATTATATTACTATATGTTTTTCAGGGGAGGGCCCCAATATAAGGTCTATATATTATATTACTATATGTTTTTCGGGGAGGGCGCCAATATAAGGTATATATATATTATATAACTATATTATTTTGTGGGGGGGGCGCCAATATAAGGTCTATATATTATATTACTATATGTTTTTAGGGGAGGACACCAACATAAGGTCTATATATTATGTTACTAGATGCTTTTCGGGGGGGGGGGGGAGTGCCAATATAAGGTCTATATATTATGTTATTATATGTTTATCGAGGGCGCCAATATAGGGTCTATATAGTATATTACTATATGTTTTTCAGGGGGGGGCGCCACAAAGGTATCGTGCCCCGGGCGCCAGTTATGCTCGCTACGCCACTGCATGAAAAAAAAGTGAATAAAAGCTACAAAGGCTGAAAAAAAGAGAAAAAAAAGATCAGGGATTTAGAAAGTTTTTATAAGTCTGTATAGTTAACAGTAAAGATAGCACGGTTCGAATTCCTAAAACAAGTTCATAAAAGACAGAAAAAAGGGTGTGATTAGAATTTCTAAAGCAAATTTAGCCCCCCCCCCCTCCCAGAAACTGAGAAAAGATAACGTCTGCCAGCAGGAAGAAACAGAAATTTACTTGAGGAATCACGTTTCTTTTCTGTCTTTTATAGCGATTTATTAAGGCTTTTAATGATTCCCTGATCTCTATCTCTCGTTGTAGGGCAAAGCACCTTACTAGAAGAGGGTCAGTTTTACGCTTCGCATTCTCGCCTCCTAATAACTTGGCGTTAGAGGGAATGTTCAGCAACGGAAGAGGTGGTCAGAATTCTTAATAAGTTTATCTTCAGAGTAAAGTGGGAATTCAGAGTAAGCCTAGAAAAAGATGCTCATACGGAACAGGTGTGCCGTGCGGCAATGACGTCCAGTTGCTAGTCGAAACATGGTACAAGAGATTTCACACGAAAACAAACTCTTGGAAACTCAAAAGAGTTTATTAAATAATCCCAATTATTTTCAAGTATGTACAATACATTCAACTGGCCGTTTGCAGGATACGGCGGTAAAATAATTTGCGCTCAGATGTGCTTACAAATCTCTACACGAAGAGATCCTTTCTACGCGACACTCGCGTTCTTAAACTTCAGTACAAAGGGAGAATACAGAAGTGACGCTACCAACAATTTTATCATCTGCAGGGCAGTGGTCGCTGCAGACCTGTAGTCAGGTGATCCACCCACGCGGCCCCGCCAGTGATCCAACCCCAAATATTTAACACATGGCAGCAGCTCGTTGATATCTAATGTTCACATTTCTTTTGATCGTACTCTTTGCTGTAAGGATAAGTCTCTCTTACGAGCTGTGTAGTCGCGGCACCCTTTTTACCATGTTTTTATTAACTTGCTTTCTTGTTTGTGTGTTTGTTTGTCCAGTACAAATCTTGCAATCGATTTTTAACGAACTTCCCGACTAGATAGACATTTGAAACCTTTAGAATAGCTCAGAAGACGATGACAATGCATTTTTTAATGCTTTTAGCCATCTTTAAGTAGAATTAAATTAATTTTCAGTTAGTTTCAGTTAATTTTGTTTTGTAGACTGGTGCAGCCATCTATCGACCGGAACGGGAACGAAACGTTATATGCAAGTTAACTTCCAATTAACTTCATTTTCTTTGAAGTTGATGGGAAAATTCACCAAAAAATTTTTTTTAAAAAGTATTTATTAATACATAGAATTGTCAAGTTTATATGATTCAACAGAAAAATTATAAACATGGTATAAAAAAGTTCTTTTTATCTTGTAATTATTGTGTTTGCATATCAGCTTGTGCATAGCCATACATTCCGCAGCATCCCAGTATCCATGTTTTGAACAACACTACAGAACAAACTTTGCGAAAATTGTATTAGAAGATGAAACTGAGTATGGGGCAGAGGATAGTCACATTTTCAGACTTGTCAGAGAGAGGCCGCACGGATGCTCCGAACTCACTCGAATAGCTGCAAACCCCTTCACCAAAAGCTGTTTTATACCATCCAGATGATGTAAAAATGGAAAACAAAAATCAATCGATTCCCGGACGATTTTAGAAGACTAAACGATTGGTAAAAACCCATAACCAATTCCAGAATCAATTACACGGGAATAATTCTTTAAGAAAAAGTGTATGTTGTTGTTGCTAATGCCCCCTGGTTGGAGTTTCCATTCACCAGGTCCTAATAGGCTAGTGGGCTCCTGTTTTGAATTAGCACCACAAGGGTCGGAGTCCGACTTGGCTAAAAGACCGGTCACGTAATTTTGAACCGAGTCAAATGACGAGACCGGAACACTTGACCTCGCACCTCCAGAGGTAAATTTGAGAACTTGGAGGACATTGCAGCCACGACCTATTTCACTAGCCCCGGCCACCATTAGGGAACACGGCGGTGGATTTGCAGCGACGAGCATCGAACCAGGGACGTTCAGATCACTGGCCCGCTGATCTTGCCAACCGGGCAACCGCGCCCTAAAAGTGTGTGTGATATATGTCATATATGCCATTCATACGACAGATTTACACGATATTTTTAAATCGTTATTATAAGGATGATGTAATTCGGACTTCAGATATATTGCTAAATTTAAAACACAAGAAATAATAATCTAAAATGTACATATATATGTACGTGTATAATAAATATGTCCAAAATTTATATCGAACAAGTATTACTCGTAATCTAAAAGGTCTGAAAAGGGCCAGTCTAACGCTGCTCTTTCAGGGCCTCTCATGAACCGCCGCAATTTGTATATATTTTACGTACGGTCAGAGACGTACCTTTTTCTCCCCCGCCCCTGGCAAGTCCATGGATCCGCACCTTTTAATGACGACAATGTTTGTGATTTGGAAAAATCGACGCCCTTCTGACCGCAACGTCCTTGGCAATTGCCACGGTGCCAAGCGTCGGTACGCTACTGCGTAAACTCAAGTATGTAGCACAGGGAAAGTCATTCAGGGAAAGCAATTTAGATACATCATATGTATTGTTACACTGTATCGTCTCATAACATCCCTTGATTATTTACTTTCGTCTGAAATCGTGGCCCCTTGAAGTTTATTTTTTAATATATTTTTTTATTTTGTTCTTTGTGCCAGTTAGTCTTGTCTATTTAAACTGTCGAGAGATAGAGAATGAGCACTCTAGATCTTCAGCAGCGTCGTTTATTTCTCTGCTTAGAATGATCTGATAAAATGAATGAATGGATCGTAACCGCGATTTCCCTTTTGAATCAAAACTGTGATGGAATGCGTCACCGTAAGCAAGAGATTTCCATTCACAGACTGCGCACCAGACGTGAAACCGTTACGGTTCCCGAAACAGTCACACAGACCGTGTCGCGTCGCTCACAGATGTTTACGGAGCATCAGTTATGAAGTAATTTCCTCATCTGTTTCCACTAATCGCGGATTTCTGAGCAGTGTATCCCTACAGTGGCGTATCGAAGAGGGGGGGGGGGAGACTACGGGATCTGACTTCCTCCGGGGTCTGGCTTATCCTGACGGCTTAGGGCATGCTTTTAGATAAAAATTTATATGCAACTAGCTGAATACCCGCACTTAGCTACGGAGTACATTCAAATTAAATAACAGTCAAAGTATGCAATTAATGCCATATATATATATATATAGATATTTATTTATTTATAATAAATACAACGATCAATGTATGCAATTGATGTAAATATATATATATATATATATATTTATCGTAAGGGTTATTTTTATAGACAAAATAATGTAGAAGAAAGCATTCAAATTACATATAATAGAATATACTAAGGAATATAGTAGAGTTAATATAATACAGTTTGAGGAACATATATTTTATTGTATTTTAATATTTTTTTGGATAATGTCCAATTGTCTGCCGCATTAGAAAGAAAAAGAAATTTTCTTTTTTGTCTATTACGCAAAATTAGTTTAAAGTATCACAAAGAGAAAAGAAACCACGTGATCAGCATTTCATAAATTAAATTCTAAAAATTAATCTTTAAAAATTCATCAAAAATCAGAAAATGGAGGTAAAGGTTCGAAAAAGATTTCATTTTAAAGGAATTTTTATGATATTTCTCGTTATATAAATTTTATAACCCTCAAATTATTATTTTAAATGCAAACTTTAAAAAAGTTACTAAAACTGCTTAAAAATTTAATTTAAAAAAATCTAAGAAGAATTTTTCAAAAATCTTTCTCAGTGCCCCCCCCCCCCTACACTATAAGAATTACCATGCAAAATTTCAGCCCTGTAGGTCCAGCAGTTTGGTCTGTGCGTTATATTTCATTCAATCAGTCAGTCAGTTACGGAACTGTTTTATATATATAGATTAATATGCTATAATAAGGATTCAGTGGTATATATAATGTATAAATAAATATCTATGAATGCATACAATACATATGTATTACAAAGTTTGCAATATTTCATGCGTGATTTTGAGGAATAAAATTAGAAAAAAAACTGTCATGTATAAATAGTAATTATAACAATAAAGAAAGCAAATTCTAAAGCTTTATAAAACAACGGCACCAACCCGGAATAATCAGCCGAAAAGACTTTAAACTACACCGATTTTAAGAAACTAGCCGCTGCGCGACCAGCATGGTCGCTTTTTGTTTTATATTTTCTTTTGCAAAACAACGCAACTGAAAGTAACATATGTAAGGAATGGTACCATTACCTGCCATCATAAATATCCGTTGTTAAGGGGTATTCCCTATAAGGCTGATTCTAGAACATCGTGGTAAAAAAATGTGAATTTCCATTACCCCAGAAAAGAGTTAAAGGATAAGACTGAGAAAACCAACATCAATGATTTTAAAAATTACATGCCTCTTTGTATGTACTATTTTTCAAAATTAAGATATCTACACTTTATCATTACAACAAATAAGAAATTGTTGGGGAAAATTTTAAAATATAGTGTTGATTACATCACTCTCTGTATGTATTACTGTTCACAATTCAAATATCTACACTAAATCATATCAAATAATAAATTGTTGAGAAAATTTCTTCACTTATAAAATGGAGTAAAAATTCAGCAAGTACTGAAAAAAGTGTAGAAAATTAAATATTAGTGGTTGTTTATTGCTATGCCGGCGACGGTTAAGCCTAACCTCGCGATTATTTATGCTCTCTCTTGATGAATTATTTCTTCGCTTTCATTCTTGAGACTGTTCCCAATTTTCACTTGATCGTGCAACTCGCTTTCGAACATTCCTGATTTCAGTGTGTAAATCCATGTTGACACGCGGTTGCAAATTGCGGACGGCCGATAATGTTTACATCTGGTAGTGGCAGCTGTTGCCATTCGGAGTGTAGAAATATCGTCGATTTTTGTGCCGCATACCTACGCGTTTTATATATATAGAATATACTAATTATAAATCAGAAATTTTGTCATTTTTTATTGTTGATCTTATAATGAATTGCCAAGATGTAAAGTCAGCAAAATTGATAATATTTTCTGCATATCATGTTAAGCGAACACGCAAAGAAACAGTAATCACTGAGATTTGTGACGAGTAAAAGAACGAATGAAGCTTTTCCACTAGGAATGCTGTGCAAAATATTTAACAATATGAAGCGACAATATGTTGTCTTTATTAATATATCTTTGCATTTGATTTCATTAACAGTCTGTGTATACTTATTCAAAGGAATTTTTATCTTATCAGCTTTTATAGAAGCATTTGAATTCCATTATTTCTGAAACAAAAAAAACGATTTCAAATATTCCATAAGCTCATTCCAGTTAAATTTTTATCGCAGTTCCTATTTCATTCAACCCAGACGATGGAATTTTCTTGTTTTCGTTCTCATAGACTCTGAAACCGCAAAGAACTCAGTAGGTTAGCGATTTGAATAGGTAACTGTCATTGGATCCCAAATGTTCTGTGTTAACAAGCATACTATATTTGGTGTAGCGCGTTTGAACTGCAACTTCAGCGAAATCGCCAGGGTAATTAGGGCTGCCGTGTACTAACCCTATTCGATTCGCCCACCTCAGTGTTAACCTATGGAGAAAAAATGTCCAACGATTGCTGGTTTGGATTGAAATTTTTTTTTTTAAATTGTACTCCGTGATTGAGAAAGAAATTTTACATCCGGGGGCATTTTTCGTTTTTTTTTAAATGCAAATAATATTTTTTTGTTTAAATTAATCGGGGTAAATCAGGTATGGGATGCTTTAATCGCTTCCAAATTCCGTTGGTGGACGAAATTTATAAAATGAATCCTGTTGCAAGGTGCAGAAACGGTCAGGCTATCCGAAAATACCATTTTTATTGGATTATCAGCATTTGTGCAGGTGTAAATAGTAGACACATTTTCTCCATAGGTTAACACTGAGGTGAGCGAATCCAATAGAGTTAGTACACAGCAGCCTTATGCCGTCGCTATAAGAGCAAGCTTGATAAGGGCTAAAACTGCTGATCTTGATAATTGCAGAATTTAGGCGGCACCGTATTCAAGGCCTTTTTATCGCATGGGCAAATCGGGACTTTGCCCGGGGCCCCCTGATGCTAAGGGGCCCCCAAAACTGTCCTTTTTTAACGTGCAAAATATCTTTAGCGATGTTTCTCAACACTAAAATACATATGGTGCCAGATAAGTGAAAGTTTTTAATTTCACTTCCTGCTTTAGGAAAAATGTTAAACTCTCAGGTGGTATCAGACGTACAGCAGAAGGTGAAAGGCATTTGTAATTTGATGTGATACTTGTTTATGAATGCTTCATCTTATCAGCCATACACTGTAATAGCAAATATAAGACTTGCATGCAGGGTGGTTTGGTTTAAATCGTTATTTGAATCAAAATTGAAATCAAACGATTTTTTTAATCCTGATTTTTAACAACTTTTCCTCACACACTTGGTGTTTGCACCTAGTACTTCTAATAGTATATATAGTCCGTGGATAGTTCTTATTTTTTATATATGTTCATAAGAGGGGGGCCCCCAAGTAGCATCTGCCCAGGGGCCCCCAGCGTTCATAATCGGGCCCTGACCATATTATAGTCCCGCATAAGTTATAAAAGACTGTAATTAAAAGAACCTATCATTTCATTGCTTACAGATGTTGATGATCACCATTTTTTGCGTCAGAAGCTGCTGGCAAAATAAGTAACCCGTCGTATCAAGATAAGTAACCATAAGTAATCCATCAGCCTCAAACTGTTTTTACATTGAGCTACTTGCTAGCCAATAGAACTCCTTAATTGATATCGAAGATCGCGGTTTACGCGAGGTTGAAGTGAAAATATCTCATTGATATCCCACTATTACGGCAATTTTTGTCTCCCCTCTTTGCTATCAGTCGCTGTTAAGTTGGGGTTACATACAACCAGTGACGTAGCGAGCATAACTGGTGCCCGGGGCGCGATACCTTTTTGTCACCCCCCGAAAAACATATAGTAATATAATATATAGAATTAGTTAAAAAGATAGACCGTTTGGCGCCCCTCTGCGAGTAGCGCCCGGGGCATGATAGACCCCCTTGCTCCCCTCTCGCTGCGCCACTGCATACAACCCATTTAAAAGCAAGCTGAGGCTGGAGACAATGAGCTGCAAATGTTTTGACGAACTTATAAGGTTTTAGGAATGTGACGTTGTGATAAGATTACCATAAGACCTTAAGAAGGGATGGTGTAACTGTGCTTCAGGTCCTCTAACGCAGTTTCACATAAAGTAAACAACTTGGTCAACATTTGATGGACAGAAAAGGGGAAGGGAATAAATTAAAAAAAAGGGGTGAAAACATGACATTAGAAATTAATTTTAGAAAAAACGGAAAAGGAGAAAGAGAGTATTACATAACCAAATTTGAAAATAAGACTGGGCTGTCCCTGGGATCGAACCCAGGTATAACCCGTTAGAGCCACGTTCTCTACCTCTGTGCCAGTGAAGGAGGGAGGCAGTCTGTGCAAAAACTGAGTAAATGCTGTTAGCCACTATTATTAGTGCCTTTGTGATAAGATTTTCAACCGTCTCCTGCATTTATAAAAGGATTCTGTATTTAATAGAATACCTCTCTGTAAGTTTTTTTTTTTTTTTTTTTTTTTTTTTTTTTTTTTTTTTTTTTAAGGGAGGATTCACTGTTACAGACGCGATGACAAAAGGGGGAAAAATAAGATTTGCCGGACTCTGAATTCCTAAGGGTCTGGCCTCAATGCATTGGCCTCTTTGAACTTCGGTCTTGCCAGAATCTATTTCCTGCAGATATCATACCCCATCGGCATCCGTTCCCAAGAGCCATCCTCTCAGGACCCGATTATGAACTCTGAAGGACCCTGGGGAGATGCTGTTTGGGGGTCCCTCCCCTTACAAACATTTATAAAAATAAGAACTATCCATGGACTATACCAGTGGTTCCCAACCTTTTTCAGCTGGCGACCCACCTTTCCTTATCGGAATACCTCCACGGTCCATCGGTCCATGGTGGAGTAAAAAACCTTATTTGTAGCGGATCCCTTCCTTATGTATATATAATTTACCATCAAATATTGCAAATATATATATATATAAATATATATATATATATATATATATATATATATATATATATATATATATATATATATATATATATATATATATATATATATATATGGGACAGGATAGACGAGCGGGTAATTTAAAACAAATACTTAAACTATTATAAACGAATACTCTGATAATTATACTAACATTTAATGAAAACTTATTTACAAAAAGAACGTCGTTAATTAACATTATAACCTAATGGCAAAAAACACAGCCGTCTGCTGCTAAAAGCTAAGCGCGTCATCGCTTGTTGCCATCCATCTCTCGTCTGCCGGAACTCTCGGCTGGAGATTCACTCCCCCGCGCACCTTTCCTTCCGATGAGCGGCGCTAGGTGCTGGTGCTGGCATTACACAGAACACTGCTAATTGATAATTAAACGGGCTGAGGCAGGCTCCCAAGCCCACATATATATGCTTTTTTGAAGATACCGATTGATTATTGATAAACAATCTGTGTTCTGATTTGAAAATGGTTGACAAAATATAAGCACTTTTTCTTATCTTTTCTGATGGTTTATTCGATAGCTTCTGATAGTTTTAGGATCGAGCCGCGACCCACGTTTAACCCTTCCGCGACCCACCTGTTGGGAACCGCTGGACTATTAGAAGTACTAAGTGCATACACCAAGCGTTTGAGGAAAAGTTGTTAAAAATCAGGATTTAAAAAAAAAAGTTTGATTTAAATTTTGATTCAAATAACGATTTAAACCAAACAACCCTGCATGCGAGTCCTATATTTGCTATTACATTGTATGGCTAATAAGATGAAGCATTCATAAACATGTTTCCGATCAAATTGAAAACGCCTTTCACCTACTGCTGTGGGTCTGATACAACCTGATAGTTTGACATTTTCCCCAAAGCAGAAAGCGAAATTAAAAACTTTCACTTATCTGGCACCCTATCTATTTTAGTGTTGAGAAACATCGCCAAAGAGATTTTGCACGTTAACGCTTCAGCGGGCGCGCCAATTTTTGGAACACCAGCAGGTGCGCGTAGCACAAATTGCAACGTCTCTTTCAACCTTGATTATTCATTTTGTAATGACCTTTTTTTTTCAAATTGAAAATAATAATTATGCGTTTTATGACAAGATATGAAATGTCGATAATATTGAGATATATTTATAATTAAAGGCCAAAGAATGCAGATACAATCGCCTTATTTCAAAACTGTCCGGGTTATTGGATCTAAGTTCAACTTGCGAATTGATTACTATTTTGTCCAAAAACCTAAAAAACAATGATATTGTCCATCTTCGTGATATGCGGGATACCGTGTAATAGCTGCACGTTTGATCGACTACATAAACTCTTGCTTTTGTCGCACTGTAATCCAGTATAATCGCTGGTTTACCGCGGTTAAATCACGACTAACAAATGAATGGAAAGGAATACATGGGTCAGAAAATCAGACCTGCATTAGAAAAGGTGTAGCTATAAATGGAAACTGCTTAGAACATTCAAACCTTATGGTGCATATACATTGGTGCAGAGTTCTCTGCCTGTGCCATGGGGAATCCAGTGATTTATGTTCACTCTGTACTCTGTACTATGCGTGGATCGCCTCCTCTGGCGGTCCATCAAAGAAAGGGTGGGGGGTCAGCGGGTCAAATGGTGTCGAGCGGGGTCGGGGGAGACACCACATCAAAGAAACCTTGGGGGTGGGAATGGGGGTGGTTCTAAATACCGTGTCTAATGTTACCGTGACTAATGTGATGACAGGAGTCGGGGGTCTGCAGGCAGAGAACTCTGCACCAATCTATATTCGCTATTACATGTAAAAACAAACCATTAAAAATTTCGAAAATGTTGCACTTTGTACACGGGCGCGCCCGCTGAAGGGTTAAAGAGGACAGTTTTGGGGGGCCCCCCAAGCATCAGGGGACCCTGGGCAAAGTCCCGATTTGCCCATGCGATAAAAAAGTCCCTTGCCATTCCTGAGACCCATGCCCAGGCCTTATTTATCCAATGCGCATTGCCAATATCCAATACGCCAAAGTCACGTCGTTGGAACCCAAACAGTTCTCGAATTTCCCCGTCCGAAATTACCTCTAGACGGTGGAGCCGACGCTGAGGAATGTGAGCGGACGGAAAACCGCATTCACCAGCTCGGCGAATTGAGCGTGGCCGGTCAATTGCGCGCGCCTTCGTCACCGTCAAGCACGCCATGGGATCCCCAGAGAGGAATCTTCCCACCGTTTCGCCGGAGAGAGAGAATTTTTTCGCGACCTTTGTTTTAATTTATTCCCTCTCACTCCATTGAGATATCTCGCGAAAAAGTGGCGACCGATCGCTATCTCCCGTTTGTTCGCTCACCTCCTCCTCTCCCCGACCGGTCGAGAGTCTGAAACCGGTCTCTGACGGGGGTCGAGACCCCGGAGCGAGCGTTTTGATTGCGTGAGGTACCCCCCTTAATTGCGAATTAATTAATATTCTCGTTTCGCTACGGGTGGATGGATCGCAATTAAGAGGCACTGATGGGTGCTTTTGAATATATGACTCTGCAATGAAGAGCTTGTGGTGGCGAAAGACCGCGTCTCCGAGGGCATATTTCCACACATCTTACCGATTGACTCGAGTTGCGACATGGTTTTTTTTTCCAATGGGAGAACCATAGAATGTGGTGTAGATGGTACACCTAACTCGGTCAGTTAAAGAACTTGCGTCGTTACGCCATGATACAGACAGAGGCCTCGTATAAGTGCTTCACACAGCTGAACTGGGCTTCGAGCCGATGAAATAGCAGGTCCCTTTTAACAACTAATGACATTTTGAAATGTATGTGGAAATGAAAGTGATTCTCTAGTTTTAATCATCAGTAATAATGAAAATTGTCGTTCATCTATATCAGGGGTGGGCATTAAGTCGATCGCGATCGACCGGTGGACCACCAAGACATTTTGGGGTGACCGCCTTTGCTAAGACCTAATGCGAGCATACTAAAAGAAACATATTTATGGAACACCGACGCGATTTGCTTTAAACGCGGCTTTAAAAGAGTTAAGTTTTTTTTTTCTTGTACTTATGTAGGTAAGTACATATTCCGTATTTATTATTAAGTTATAATAAATATTGTAGACCGTTTTTTTAGCTCACCACACCTACGTCACTGGGTGGACCGCAACACCTTGAAAAAATTAGAAGTAGCCCGTACCCTGGAAAAATCTGCCCACCCCTGATCTATATACAGTGGAATCTCGATCTATCGTTTTTCAAGGGACCGATTGAAATGAACGATAAATGCGGGAAAACGATAGATGTGGAAACATAACAATGCAATATGATCGTTCGGACTGGATAAAATGAACGACACATACGGAAAAACGATGGATCCGAAAACGATCGTTCGAGATTCCACTGTATATAAAACTGTTCCGTAACTGACTGACTGACAGACAACGCACAGACCAAACCGCTGGACTTAAAGGGCTGAAATTTTGCACGGTGATTCTTCTTATAGTGTAGGGGTGCACTAAGAAAGATTTTTGAAAAATTCTTCTTAGATTTTTTTAAATCAAATTTTTAAGCTGTTTTAGTAACTTTTTTTAAGTTTGCATTTTAAAATAATTATTTGAAGGTTATAAAATTTACATCACGGGAAAGATCATAAAAATTCCTTTAAAATGAAATATTTTTCGAACCTTTACCTCAATTTTCTGATTTTTGCTGAATTTTTAAAGATTAATTTTTAGAATTTAATTTATTAAATGCTAATCACGTAATTTCTTTTTATGGTACTTTAAATTAATTTAACGTCACGTGTATAACAACAAAATAGACAAAAAAAAATTTCCTGCTAATGCGGCAGACGATTGGCCATTATCCAAAAATATATCATAATACAGTAAAATATATGTTCCTCAAACTGTACTATATTAACTGTACTATATTCTTTAGTATATTCTATTAGATTTAATTTGAATATTTTCTTCTACATTATTTTGTCTATAAAAATACCCCTTACGATTTTTTTATAAATGATTTTTTTAACATCAGTTGCATTCATTGATCGTTCTATTTATTATAAATTTATATATATATATATATATATATATATATATATATATATATAACATATAAAAGAGATTATCCATATACAACAAGAGTGTTTTCTAGCATTAGATTGCATGGAAATTCAGTACATTCATAATTTATTTTAAAAATACTTTACTCGCTTTCATTTTTACAAGTTTTCTCGTATTAGTGCAAGAGAAATAAACTTTCTGGTTAACGTTACAACTGATGTGCGTTGCGCCAAGGCATTTTAGTCGTTCCTGAGACTCGTTCAGAGCGTGTTTTTGTGTATATTTTCTTTAAGATACTAGAATATCTAATAATTCAACGAAGCCACAAAAACTTTAAAATATTCTGTCTGGTACCGGAAAATTTGGGAAAATTTTTAAATAAGTTTTACTGTATAGTATAATCAAGCAAATTTATAAAACTTTGTAGAACTCTCATATCAAATTTTGACACACTTTTTTTTTTTTTTTTTCTTTTTTAAAGAAAAATAAATCGGATACTTTATAATCACGTTGCAAATTCCCTTGTGTTTTCCTCTTTGAAAAAAATTTTAAGAGTCAAATAATTTGTATTTTCCGCAACTATTTAAAATGTCTTTTAATCTCAACAGCGCAAAGTCAATTACTAGATGACCTTTGATTTTAAATGCTGGTCTGCGGTCCATTAATTTTTAAAACATCAAGTAATCTGAAAACCCGATGGGCATCTAATGGTCATTTTGCATATGAATTACGATAGTTATTTCAACATATAGAGAAAGGGACTTGGTCTCCAGTTCTCAGCCCCCTTGAGTCGCTGGTAAACCAATGATTCTATGTTATACGTTGTAACGACTCCTGAATATCTTCGCACGTGGAAATTCCAAGAAAAGAACCACTCAGCGTGCGGCTTGTGCACATAATTGATTCAAGTTACCTTTTCCGAGAGCAGACAGACTGTCGCCTGCCAACATGAAAGACCAGATGCGCTGATGATGGAGCGCTGGACAGTGGGCTAGACTATAAAGGGGAGCTGCAGACAGGAGGCGCTTTGTCGGCAAGGAATGTAGCTGGACAAAGAGGGCGTTTCCCAGACCTCTCAAGAACGTTTAACGGAGGTATATAAAGTCGCCGAACGCCAGGCAGTTAGTTAGTCACAGTATCCAGAGATGGGAGTAGAGATGAAGCCGAGAGGCTGCCGAATTGCGAGTGTGAACCCACGAATTTAATTTGTGTTATATTGTAATTTTGTAAATAGTCTGTATTTAATCGAGAAATGCAATTAAAGCATAAAATACAAAAGGCTAGCAGTCTTTTTATTTAAAGTAAAGACAATGTGCCATAATATCATAAATCTGTTATCATTATTAAGCATAAATCTCTGGGTCCGAGACTCTATTTCATTTATTATGCACCGATGGATTTTTTTTTTTTTTAAATTTGTGCCGAATCGAAGCTCTATTGCAGTATATAATGAACGAAAGGGTGCCGTTATCACCGCTATCACAATTAATGGTGCAGAATAATGTGTGATAAATGTCATGGTTCTGTTCTCGTTATTTTCCAGGTCCTGTTAAAAACCACCTGCATATAATGATGACGTTAGATATCTTTCCCTCATCTGACTGTAGTTTCTCTCCATAGAGTTAACGTTACAGAGATGTATTAAGATAAAAACCAGTTAGTAAGGAAACTGGTAGTGAACAGGTAGTTAGTAGGGAAACAGTTAGTGAAATAAGGTGATAGAATATTAGAAGATGAAGAGAAAAAAATAATCTTTCCAATTAGTAAGACGCTACCGTGTTTCCAAAATTGATATTTTGAGCAACTGTGTTCTATAATCCATTTTATCTGTTAGAGGGTATAAAGACCAACGTTTACGCATCCCCCCTTCCACACACACACTGAAACACCAAATACAATTTACTACATTTGAGTCTATTTTAAATGTAATATTGAATGTGATACTACCATAAACAATGTGAGTGTTTAATTTCATACTGATCCATTCCAGCACCTCCAAAGCACGAAAATTAATTTGGCGATCATTTTATGCATGTACTTGAATTGGTTTTTTTTCACCTTTTGATTTTTTTAAAAATTAAATTTTTTTAATAGACTCCCACATCGTTATAGTGGTTGCCGGCAACGAGCTTCCACGGTGGGGGCTCGGGTTGAAGTCCCGGATACGGCATGTACATTGTCAAAACCACGCACACGTAGTGAGTGGTGCTGTGTCCAATTTTAAGTGGAAAAATCCTCCCCATATGCGTCTTTAACGGACGGAGTGTTCAATTTAAGATAATTACGGCCACTTACGGGGGACCAGATGCACCGACATACGGGCTGACCGGAGGCCGCGGGAATTTTCCCACGCGGTGACGGGGTCCTCCAGAATGTTCTGGAATTTCCTGAAAGAGGGGATATATATCTATAAGAAGAAAAGAAAGAAACCGAGGGAGGAGGAGAGAACTATGGGAGGTGCTTCCCGTCTCTATGTTGGACTTTAGATTCTCTCTCGTTGATTTTCAGTTAATGATTTTTCTGATTGAGGATTGATAATTACAAATTGATAATGGAAATGTTGTATCATAGATGCTGTAAATATATATGAATAAACAAGATTATATATATATATATATATATATATAAATATAAATATGTAAGAAAAAAGTAGTTTATTTGTCCATGGAAACCATAAACGAGCTATTTAAGCATATGGTCATGACATAAGATGTCCATGTTGTCCCCTCATAGGTGTTGGCTCAGTTATATGGAGCCCCCATAGTAAAAGTAGCCAATGAATTCGCGACATGGATGGTTCAACGTCCCCAGGACAAAGTACCCACTGCGTTGGAAAAAAAATTAACTATTGATTTAATGTAAATTTATGCAAATGTTGATTAACATACCATCGACTGGAAGACAGATAAATTTAACTTAAGATTTTTAACTCAGATGTGCATTTAAGTTTGCTATGCAGGGAGCGTAGGATGTCGACCATAATTTTTCACCTCGCTCGTTACAGATCGGATAAAAAAAAAAATCTAGCAAATAAATGAAGTAAAGCCTAGGGTATTTAGCCGAGAGAGATTAAAATCTCCCATAATTGCTGTCAATTCCACTCTTCTATTGTTTTTTTACGTTGACTTTACTGGACGTTTGGAGAGCTTAAGTGTTGTTGGTTTTTCTGATAATATCTGTCGTCCAAGATAAAGACTCGTAATTGTTTTTTAAACCTTTCCGCTATACGTTTTATCGTAGCATAAAAATGCCCTACACCAGTCGTAATGAAATAATAAGAAAAATTGGATATCAGTTTCACTATTCAAGTTTCAAAATAATTTAGGTAAAACCGCTTACTCGTGTGTCATGAAAGAATGTCATTCATTAGTGCATTTTTTTTTCAAACTGTAACAATAGAATTTTAGCTGATTTATGACTTGTTATTAAAATATATCTTCAGAACTGCACAGAGTCTTGAAACAATTTCAGATACTTCAAATTTAATTTCAAATTCTCTCTGCGGAAGTTCTCTTATATTTATGAAGCCAGCTTTAATAGTTTTTTCAATCTTGGCAAAGGAAGGTTTAAGATTATTAGTCTATTTTGCGCGTACAAATCTGTAACTATTCAATGCACTTCGTTGTTAACATTCGGAATTGAGCTGACTGCCCTCAGTAATGAGCATTTTGAATGACTAAACAACAGAAAAGACTAAATTTTTTAAGGTAATACAGGGATCTGTAATCAGTTGGGTTACCGTATATTCAGGAAATATGAAAAATATAAGCTAATTGCATTTAAAAAAAAATAAAGATAAATTTTCCAATCTATTCGAACTATCGATAATTTAATATTCGGAATAATTTCCTAATTATTTAGAATTAACTTATCTTAGCTAAACGGAGAGCGTTTTCGTCGATATTTTTGGTTGATTTGCCATCTTCTCATGTTCCTCGAATATAATCCTTTTTTCTTTTTTACTTCGGATTCTATCCACATTACCGCGATAGCGCCATTTTTTCTGTAAACAAAATAGTTTTACCGTAAACGAAAGTATCTACTTTCATCCGACAAATCGCACCATTGGAATCTGAAATGAATTCTTCTTTTTTCTAGGTATAATGATATATATATACACACACACAGTCGAAACCCGGTATATAACGAACTCACGGATATAACGAACGAAAATTTTGGTCCCTCCGTTTTCCTAATGTACATAATTTAATTAGCATTGTGTCAGTTTAATGTAATCGATTTTAGTCGATTTAATTCATTAATGATCATTTTTAATAGATTTTATCATTTCTTTAAGACATCATTATTGAATACACATTGCAACTAATGAGATATATAATGAGCATTGTGTGAACTCTAGCATTTTTCTTAACGGTTCGGATATAGCGAACCACCGGATAAAGCGAACAAAACCTTTGGTCCCTTGAAGTTCGTTCTAACGGGGTTCGACTGTATACATATCATGGAAAGTGATTCAGAATGGCTGCAGTTTTGATCAGCTACATTTCACTCTTTTTTTTAAATTATGACCTTGGTAAAAATTACAACTCTCGAATTTTAATCTTGTTTTAAGGAAGATGACGATAAATATGAGGCATCATTTCATACTTGCATAACATGCCTCATTTCATCGGACAGTCACCAAAAATTAGGACAAACCCAATATATCAACAATTGGTAGCTAATCGGAACTACAGCCTTAATAGTGGAACTACTTCCTGAGTGGTTGTCAAGGTAAAAATGCTTTAACCTTAGCAACCACTCGCCCGATTTTAACGGAATTTGTTTTAGTGTTTGTTCAAATTGCGTCCATCAGCGTTACTCGTATTGAAACACATTTAGCCAATTACAAACCTCCAAACGATTAGCAACGAAATTGTTAAGGTCTGTGATTGGTTTAAGTTATGTCAATACGAGTAACGCTGACGCTGACGGACGCAGTGTTAACAAGCCCTTATTCCGTTTCCGTTTATTTTAGGGATACTTATTGTAACAAATTTTGCACCATTGCTGTGTATTGAATAATAGGTAAAAAAAACCCAGTGTCACAGTAGTACAAAAATCAACACTTTTGTTCTGTAGAATTTTACTGAAAGTTTCTTAAAAGTACTATAGTATCGCGATTTAATACTATTCCTAGATTAAAATAATTCTCCCTTGTAACGACTCTCGTACAATAGCGAATAGTTTGTGTGTGGGAAAATTCCGGGAAGGCCAACCAACGCGCAGTTTGTGCATATAATTGATAGATCGGCTGGGGACAAGACAGCCTTGGCAACATAAAGACAGGAAGTGCTACCGACAGCTCGCTGAACAGTTCGTCAGCTACCAAAAGGGAGTGGCCATACGGAGGCGCCTAGTCGTCTGGGAACATTAACTGAATAAAGAAAGGCGGCGTTTTCCAGACATTTCGAGAACGTTCGGCAGTGGTATATAAAGTCGCACAACGCGGATTCGTTGCTGTGAGTCAGTGATTCAGAGACTAAGTTATTCAGAATGACCCTGGAAAGGAGACAAGGAGATACTGTCGGGCTTAGATAGACTTGAATGAGTGCAGCGACAATTCAAGTCTGACCTTCTTCGTCTATGCCGTGAACCCACGAATTTAATCTTTATATATATATATATATATATATATATATATATATATATATATATATATATTGTAAATAGCCTGTATTTAGTCGAGTTAAAGCATTAAATACAAAAAAGGCTCGCAGTCTTTTATGTAAGGAAAAGTCCTTACACCTTGTTTCGGTGTTCGAAATGCGATAGATCTATCTTCATGCAATGTATATGTTTTCGATAGAACATACTCTGGTTTGGGGAGAATCAACATTACTCACTGGTAATTCGTGAGAATTTTAATGGCCACTGCCTTTATTCTTATATGTGAAATCCGGAATGGAGAGGAAAATATCGAGCATCCGTAGAGATGGAAAAAATTCCTCGGTTCAGAGACCGATAAATGGATTAACCAATTACCGAAATTTCTTTTAAATGCCTTAAGGCTGTGGCTTCAGTTGACATCACACATCATCAATCTCAATGCTAAGTAGGGATAATATTTTTCTCAGTATTTTTTGTAATCACGGATTGGCAAATGCCTGTTTTTGAAATCTTCTCTTTTATTTTTTACTCATGTTGCCAAACGTTTAAATAAAGAGTGTGTTGTACTTCCATTTTTAAATTTTTAAATTGAGGCGGTGAAAGGCAAAGTGGTGTAAGTCAATTGGTGTAAATCCAAAGCGTTTTACTGCAAAAACCACAAAAAATTCCACTATAAATTGAACAAATTATAATTCATAATAATTATTATAATATTGCAAATAATAATTATTTGTAATTCCACTATGAATTTAACATGGAAATTACATTTTTGCCCTCAAATAAATAAAAGTTGAAAATGGGACTTGCACCACTTTTCCCTTCACCGCCTCAATTGTACATTCTTTAAAGGCTTTAGATTGGCAATATCTAGAAAATTTTGATCTAGAAAGTGTTTTATTAGAGAAATTTAAAAGAAAAAGATTTTTGGAACACGCGCTCTTTGTTTTCAAATATCTTTCAAATGCAGAAAACAGAATTAGATTATGTGGAATTTGCTAATCTGACATTAGAAAAATAAGGGGAAGCAAAACCATCAAGGTTAAGAATGTAGATTTGGGATGTCATGCAATGCACCGCGGTACAATAGTTTGGTCAGTTTAATATCTTTTCCCATGAATAAGGTTTTTAGCGCTCTTGAACAACAACAAAAAATTTCAGGTAGTCTCTTCTAACGAAACTACCGTAGGTTATTAACGTCGAATTACTTATCGTTGCTTACATCCTTTATCTATCTATATATATATGTACGTATGTATGTATACATATATGTATGTCAAAATTTTGACGCATCTTAGTACTTTTCTGTTTAACTTGTCCAAGCTATAGACTGGGTTTGGCCCACTGCCAACATTATAACTCGCGAGAACGGACGGACTGACGGTATTATCGTCTGAAATTTTCCTTTCCAAAGGACCGTTATGGAGGAACGTAATCCTACGTTAAAAATGAAACTACCTAGTATAACGAGTGTTTCAAGGAGAAATTTTTTTTTAATGAAATATTTCTTTTTTAAACGGAAAGTGTATTTGGTGTGCTTGCATAAAACTTACACGATTGGTAAGTACCATCTTTATTCGAATCTAACGTGCTCCCGAACTTAATGCTGCATAGATCGGCGTGCATTTTCCGTATAACTTATCCAATTGACGTACCATCCATGCACGATTCTAATGTGCATTCATATTTTTACCTGAGTATTTGTAATGTGTGTAAAGTACGAGCTAGATATCAGCAAATTTGATGGGTGGTTGACTCTCTGCAAACGTTAAATTTCATCTAATAGAATGAAAATAAAAAAAATGTAGATTTTTTTTTCAGAAGTATGAGTGTATGATTAACACCAATTGGAATATCATATATAATACCTATTATAGATAACATCTTATTCTTTCATTCATATATTGATGAAACAACTTAATTGGATCTAATAAATATATCGCTCACTCCTTTCAACAACGTCGTACCTGAAAAAACGTGATTTTTCAGGAGAGTGATTTTAAAGGTTAAAAATAGAATAAAATGTATTAAAAATGAGCATTAATTCTGTTCTCTAGCGGCTAAATATTGAGCGGTGAGATATGATGATATTTCAAGCATAGGCGTAGCATGCTTCTTTTTTTGGGGGGGAGGGGGGCATGAATTGAATTCAGTTAGGGCCCTCCTCCGCGCATTGACTGCCGGACGGTTTTTATAATATGAAATATTATTTTTTTAAAATTGAATAACAGTAGAATTGATATTTCAGTAATATTCAAAAGTTATACAATGAGAAAAATAAATATAATTTAAATAAAATGAGAAAAAAAATAATAGCATCGAATTTTTGCTATGGATCATATCATTGTTAAAAACTATGTGAAGACTAAAGACATAATCGGAATCTTCAGTTTCACAGTTTGAAAAAGCGGATAAAAAAACCAACTTTCTTAAAAGTTTTCTAAAATTTTTCGATTTTAACTGAACTTCTATTAACGTTTTAATTTCCTTCAAGTTGGGGGGGGGAGCACGTGCCCCCCCTCCCCCCGACGTTACACCTGTGATTGCAAGAATATACTACTCTTCCAGGGTATTCTGAAAACAGGCATAAGCAAAAAATCACCGTTTTTTGTGATATGACGTTGTTGAAAGGAGTGAGCGATATGTGCTAATTCCTTTGCATTTGTTAAAGTGAAGTTTGTTTGTTTTCCAAATTAAAGAATCAAAATTTTTTGATAGTTATATTCAGTCATTTTTTACATTATTGCTTAATCACCACGATCTAGCAGTTTTTATACATTAGGGATGAAAACTTTTTAAAAAAAATCAGTCGCGTGATCCCTTATTTTTAACCACGTTTATATTAACTCGCTTTCTTGTTTGTGTGTTTGTCCAGTACAAATCTTGCAATCGATTTTTTAACTAACTTCCCGACTAGCTAGATATTTTAAACTTTTAGAATAGCTCAGAACACAGTGACAATGCATTCTTTTAATACTTTTAGCCATCTTTTAAGGAGAATTGAATTCATTTTCATTTAATTTTGTTTCGTATGGAAAGTTAGTTCGGAAGAAATCCGCAAGGTGGGGCTTCGATCGAATTCAATTCTTGCACTTTTGCGTAACGACGTTTGACGATTGTGAAAATAGAATACATGTGAATTTAGTTTGTTTACAAAAATATTGTGCGAAAAATTTAAAAAATTATAAAAGTTAGCAGTTTATGAAGTCTGTGGATAGTGGAAACGACTAAAAAGTGATTAAAATTAAATAAAAGGAAGTGAAAAGAGAATAATTATGTGAAGGTTTGTGCAATCTCTTCATTTGATCATTTTCTTTCAAGTTGATGGGATAATTCATCAAAAAAAATTTTTTTTAAGTATTTATTAATACATAGAATTGTCAAGTTTATACGATTCAACAGAAAATTTAAAAAGTGGTATATAAAAAGTTCTTTTTATCTTGTAATTATTTAAACTAGGGGTGGCAGACTTTTCCAGGGTACGGGTAACTTCTAATTTTTTCAAGGTGTTGCGGTCCACTCAGTGGCGTAGGTGTGGTGGTAGGTGTGGTGAGCTAAAAAAAAAAAAAAATCTACAATATTTATTATAACTTAGTTTTAAATACGGAACATGTACTTACCTACATAACTACAATAAACAAACTTACTCTTTTAAAACCGCGTTTAAAGCAAAAAGCAATATACAAACATAATAATAATAGCCACAAATATAATAATATCACATGATACATTTATTATCAAACAATTCAAAATACATTAAAAAATAAATCATTTTCATCTAAAGTTAGTTCTTGTGCTAGACCTTTCAGTCTACCAAAGTAAAAGTTACATTCGCTTAGAATTTTGAGGCTGTTTTGCAGAATAAAAGCAGGTGGGTCACTTATTGTGCAAGAGAGGGGTTTTGTAAGAAGGCATAAAAGCACAGGAAAGAGTTTGTATGAAAGTATAGAAGTTTGAAAGTAATATTTTAAGGAAGGCGAATTTCATATATAGCCATAAAAGTTATGCAGGGCAGTTTAATAAAAATAAGTATAGTAGCGGAAAGAGAGAAATAATAACTTAATAAGAGAGAGAGCTTTAACTTAATTAGAAAGAGAGAAATAATAATTTTTTGCATGCTGGGTAAAGAACCTGGGTAAATTTATTATGGATAGTTAAGGTTATTGCGGATAAGGAAACTTAATACCATCATGTTTAAAACTTTTAAACTAAATCTTCTAAATCCAGTAAACGGCGAGATTAGAGCCGAGAACCACCCAGCACTTGTAGTTATAGTTAGTAGAAGACTTAGTCTGCAAACTTAGTGTCCATAAATGCTTCTTTTAGTATGCGCGTCTCAGGTCTTAGTAAAGACGGTCAGCCAAAAATGTCTTGGTGGTCCACCGGTCGATCGCGATCTACTTAATGCCCACCCCTGATTTAAACATTATAATCAGCCAGAACTTTTTCGTGCAAGTTAACTCTAGACATGATAATAATAATTATCCAGTACGGCGTTTCCCCAAGAGACTTCAACTTCTCTTTGTATGAAAAAAAAATTCAAGCTCTAATAATGAATATAAATAAACAACGCAAAAAAAAAATGGTTTAAAAACTGAGGAAAGATAATCGCATTATAAAAACAAACAATTTTAATCAGATCCAAACACAGGGAGAGAGAGAAATAAATGCCTGTAACCTTTAAACAGACGGGAGAGAAAAACAAACAAACAAAAAAATAAACAAAGGCTGTTTAAAAAGGATTTCGCGGAACCTTTTATCCGAGGCCTGTGCCATTGTCCGAGAGGGATTTCCCGAGATGTAACTCCACCGATGATAAATAAATATCATAATGCGGATTAAACGGTTCCCGCCGGATTCCGAAACAAGTTCCGTATTGCTAATTGACGTCATACTGTCTGACCGAAAAAAGCGGGTCGCGGGCAGGAAAGCAAGGGGGGAGGGAAAGGGTGGAAGGGGTCAGTAGAATCTGACGAACTGGACAGGCCGGGGGAACGTGTCGCAAGCGCAAATTAGAGACGGTTTCACAGGTGTTAATGAACGCCTGTCATTAGAAAACGGCAGAGAGAGATTTCGCATTGAGGTGGATCAAAACAGCGTTTTCGTTTTTGCGTGCATAGGCTGTGGGCGAGCCGCCGGCCGCGCGATTCGTCTTTTTTAACACGCTATACAGACCTAATAATTTATGAAACAAGATCTGCCTTTCAAAGATGTACAAACAAATTTTAAAAACCTCTTAGTTTGATGCCTCGTGAGAGCAAAATTTATGGATGTGGTTTCCGCTCTACGAAACCACGACTGTTGATCTCCCCTGTTTTTGTTTATTTACGAGTTCGCCATTAATAATTTACTGGGAAAATTTTACATTCGATAGCTCTTCTGAAATCATTAAAATTTTTAATTCTGAAACGCAGAACTGTATTATATTGTGCTTTATTGTTTGATGTGCGGCATGGTGAGAGTGGAATGTAGAAGGGGGGAGGGGGCACTATCCACCCACTCCACCCCTAATTCAAGTTATAGCAATACATACGTTAAACTAGGGTTTCCCCAACTGTGTTCCGCGGAACACTGGTGTTCCACGGAAAGTTTATACGTGTTCCGGAAACCTGGAATTGTTTTATATCCTGCAACGGTTACAAGAAATTCCAACATGTTTGTCGGATTAATGTTCTAAAATATTTAAAAAAATTAAATACTAAATAAATAATTAATGTTTTTTTTCTCATTTTTTAAAATTTCATTGATTATGTGTTATTACATACCCTACAAAATTAACAAGGTGTTCCGCAAAAAATTTCAGGATTTACGAAGTGTTCCATCACAGGAAATGTTTGGAAAACCCTGCTTTAAATAACGCAAAAGCAATAAAGTCTTCAACGAATGTCTATCTTAATATTGGAAGGCACGGGGGGGGGGGAATTTAGCTGCCCCTGAACGCAAACCTCATTGTGCTTCAGTTTAGAGCATATAACTGCGTTTTGTAAATCTTCATAATTTTAGAGATGTACACGTATACTTCGCACTGTTGAGAACGACTTTTGTCTGCTATAGAAAGGGGTGTTTATGCCTTTCCAGTCCGCCTCTCCCTTCGCCACCGGTCTGGAACATCTGCTGCCGTCTTGGGGGAGGGGTCCCGAGCATCATTAATTTTCCGAACAGTCCCCCACTGGTGGGTGGAGGTTTTGAGGGACTGGCTACTATCTTGGCTGGGTCAGCACTTCCGAGCATCATTAATTTTCCGAACAGTCCCCCACTGGTGGGTGGAGGTTTTGAGGGACTGGCTACTATCTTGGCTGGGTCAGCACTTCCGAGCATCATTAATTTTCCGAACAGTCCCCCACTGGTGGGTGGAGGTTTTGAGGGACTGGCTACTATCTTGGCTGGGTCAGCACTTCCGATCATCATTTCCCAGTCATTAGGGGTTTGGGTGTTGGCCCACATTTTCTAGCGTCCATTTCCTGGCAACCGCAACTTGAGAAGGGCTGACCACAGCCGTTGGGTGGTGAGTTGTTAGTTGGGTATGTCCAGATTTTGACTGGCGTGAGAAGTCAGTTCGCTGTGCGCGTATGTGCTAATAGAGACTTGAAAGCGAATTCCACGTTGTATTTTTTTATGGTCTCGGAGTCCTGTATGTACTGCAACGCGGATTTCTCTTCTTGCCAAACACAACGCCAAGATAAAATGCTGGAAAGGAGGAATATCCTTGTAACAGCACGCTATAAGTGTACTGTACGGCCTCTCCCTCTCTTTGTGTGTGTCTATGTTTGTGTGTTGGCTTGCACTGTGGATACATAAATTTTGAATTTATGAAAAAAGTTCATTGCAACTTTTCTGTGTTTTATTTGCATTTTTGTGTGAGATCAACCGAGTTAGGGCATGTTCACATAGGAGTCCGTTGCGTATCGTTAAGGAAAGGATCACGTTGAGACGAAAATAAACCAATCATAGGCGTTAAAAATTTCATTGCTAATCGTTTGGAGGTTTGTCATTGGTTAAATATATTTCAATATTTTAACGCCCCGCAACGGACTCCTATGTGAACAGGCCCTAAGGCATTGGAGGGATGGAAGATATTGCTAATGGTTCTCGGATATTTCTTAGCCGTAGGTGCGCGCCACAGCGATTGTCGAGTTGTGACAGTAAATATACATATTTATTGTCATAAAAATTTAAAAAATGAGACTTCATGCATTAGTTTAATTTAAAACTTATTTATTCACCCATTTACACGCCAGATCATTACAAAAATAGCTGATCCTCCTTCTAATCTTTCACAGTCTTCAAAGTCTATCGAGTTAGAGAGGAAAAATTCAGGGGAGAGGCCCGATTTAAAATACTATCAAAAATACTTATTATTGCACTAGTTGTGTGAGATTTTTGAAGTTTCAGTTTAAAATACCCAGCCTCAGGTTCGCATGCAATCAAAACAAATATACACGGACACAATAGAATGTTTTTTTTAACGTAGGATTAAGTTCCTCTATAACAGTCCTGAGGAAAGGAAAATTTCAGACGCTAAAACTGTCCGTCCATCCGTCCTCGCGCCCATACGTCCTCAAAATTTTGACATACATGCACACATACACACACACACACATATATATATATATATATAGATAAATATATACCTACAAAAGAGGTAAGCAACAATAAGTAATCCTACGTTAATAACCCGTTGTAGAGTCGTTAGAAGAGACTACCCGAATTTTTTTTTCTCTTTCTGGCTACTTTCGTCTGCTTCTTTTGTATCATATATCGTGTATTCTATAGATTTGTGCGACAACGTGGGAAATTGTGAATCGTCCTCAACAAATTTTTCGAAATATTTTACCATCATGAGTCTGTCCGGGAATTCTTGCTTCATTTTAGATCTCTAACAGTTTCCCTTAGTCAAATTGCCTTATTCAGAAAATTTTTATTGTTCCCTTTTTCCCAGAGGAAAAAAATACATTTAGTCTGAAAGGATATGAATGGAAACATATGTTTCCTCTGACTTAAAAAAAAAGCTATGAAAATTCTCAGAAACATTAAATGTCCCTCCCCAATCTGCATAAATCAATTTGATCAAAATTAAGATTCAATCAAAATTCGATTTGATTTTGTCATTTTCGAATAGTTGTCTACATAGATTACCATCTGTTTACCATCTGTTACGTGATATTTATTTTAAGTCTGTTAACCTTTAAGGTCGTGATCCGACAAATCATTATCTTGTAGAAGTAATCATAACTGTAGAACCAACTCTTATTTACATCTGGTTTATTGACACATTAAAATCTTGGTTAAATAAATCATTTACAAAGGTTCGTTTCGACGAACGTAAAATACACTCATGAGAGCAGGGCTCATTATTCAAAGTCCGTACGAGACCCTCTCTCTCCCTCCGTACGCGTGGCGACCCTTCAACAGTCCAAGTCTATTATCCCCCTCCATTCGCAACACCGTCTTTATTTATGCATTCTTCTCAGAGCTTTCTCGAACCATCTCGGACCATCTCGTATACCCGACCTTTTCCGGTTCCGCCCTCTGCAGACCACCTATGATGAATTTCTTCCCTGCCGACTTTTCCAAGGGAAAAGCGCGCCGCTAATGGGTTTCACAAATCATTCTAAATGATTCGCGTACTTTTACCTATTGTTGCACCTCTCCAAAGGTGTATATCGTTGGACACCTGTTTGCGTTTCTTTTGGGCTCATTGAAGACGCTATTACTTACGTTCATCAATTCCACTTAAGAATGGGAGACGAGAGTCTGACAAAGTCTTTCTCTCTCGTTTACTTACACTCAAACACTCACTCCTACATAAAAATATAATGTATACCTGAAGTTAAAAAAAAAAAGTCGATTCATTTTTCTAAATTCGACCACGCCAAAAGAGTTGATACTTAAATGCTACAAGTTGGTATCCGTCAAAACATGACGGCTAGATAGTAAATAACACACTTAATCCTACGATGTGTTGACCTAATGATGTGTTGAGTATAATGTACCGATACACAAATTATACTCAACACATCATTGCCAAATGTTGAAAATCATAATAATGCACAGAAACAAATTAAGCGGCCTCGTGCTTAGTGAGTATCTAAAGCCAGATTTAAAAATGTCACTGAGCATGCGCAGAGAGCAATTTTTAATTGTAAATTATCGCTAATTAAACAGCGCGAAATAAATTTCCGTCAGGTTTAATCTTATATTTCACAAACATAATTATCATAAAAATAAAAATGGCAGAGAGATATCTAGAGAGACTCCTCGGAATAAACGTGTTTATCATTAAAACATGTCACTGAGCATGCGCAGAAACAGCGAGTTTCTAAAGCCAGATTTAAACATGCCATCGAGCATGCGCAGAAATCAAATTTTAGTTGTAAATTATCGCTAATTAATAGAAATCGCGGTTTCAAAAACGAAATTCGACAAATCTACAGGTTGCAATCTTTCGTTTAAGACCAAAATGAAGTAAATTGATGCAGCAGTTTTATCTCACGGACTGCCCCAAAAGTCGGCTTAGGAACTTAAATGTATAGATTGCCAGATGGTATCTCTAGTAGAACTGGAATTCGGAGTGGAATTGGACTTTCAGTCACAACTTACATAATCCAAATCAGTTTAGTCTTTACAAACGGAGTACCTAGGTCATGTTGGCTTTATCTCCTGTACTCAAGTTAAACGTTATCAAGGTACGTGTGCTTAGTAGTTAGGAATTCAAAGTAAAGATAAGTAAACATTTTAAGGTAAAATAAAATAAAAAAAATAAAATAAAATAAAAAGGAATTAATTACGATAAGTGAATAATTGAAAAAATAGTTGAAGGTTATTAAGTTTGCAAGTGAAAAATTAAAAAAAATTAAAGATCCACGATAAAAAAAAAACAGTAATTAAGATAAGAGAAAGGCCCATTGCAGAAAAAGATGTTACTCGTAAGAATAAAAAATACAATTTTTTTTGTAAATATTTTTATACTGTTTTTAAGTTTCTTTAATGTTTTTTATTTTTATATATTAAATTTAACAGGAAAACAACTTACATAATAAAGTTTAGTTCGAGATCAAGAATCAATTTTATCACTATTGAAATGTGGTTCTTTGCTAGAGTTCTGTGGATTTGAAAATTTATGAACAGTTGGGAAAAACACTTAATTGAGATCGCATAAACACACTACTATAAATCTTACAAAATTTTGAGCGCCTGTCTTAATTGGATAATTAATATATATATATATATATATATATATATATATATATATATATATATATATATATATATATATATATATATATATACAATCTTCCTGTCTCAATTTATCTTCCTATCTATTAAGACTCCTATAAAAAAATTGTTTCAACTAATCGATGGTGTCTTTTTAACTACTTGCAGTTATTCCGTTTGAGTGATATTCTGTAACCAATAACTGCATCCCGGTCTCAACGATATTACTCCAGGTACTTGGTTTTTAGCAATTCTAAATTTTCTTTAAAATAAATTGGCATTCTTCCCCTCTCTGTCGCATTGCATCAAAATAATGCATCTGTAAATGACCATCATTTTTTAAAAGTTACATTGACACTCCTGTGAATATAATTAAAAAATATTAATTAAAAAACTGAATTTTTTTTTTCATTTCTTAGATTTGGAGAATCTTTATTACCAATGGGGAAAAATCATTCTGTTTAATAACATCAGTCACGATATGTGAGTGTAAAAGAAAAGCTGTAAGATTTGAGAGTTGGAAAAAAGCTGGAAGGTATAGCTGTAGGAGAAGGCAGCTTAAGCATTTTATTTTTCAGAGGGTATCGAGTCTCAAAAAAAATTCCAAATCTTCGAATTGTAATTTTATATCCGAGTTCTGCGCCTTCTAAAAAACAGTCCCAAATCCAGTTTTGTAAATTGCATTTAACCTTCATATTGTAATAATCTTTGCATGGTAATAGCAATTATAAGCCAGACAGAATTAGAGTACTTCTTTTTTAATATAGTCTAAAGCAGGTGTGTCCAATCCGCGGCCCTGGACCTCCAGTAATGCGACCCCCACAAGATCGTAAACGTTCTGTGTGATTACGAATATCGACTCATCTTTAAAAGATAACAGATTATTATCAGAAAATTAACTGAACATCACTTGCGCATTTAGTCTACTTCGCATAATAAATAGTTATGTATATAAATCTGCAAAATATCTGCAACATGGAATGCAGATCGTCATTTTATACGTATGCAACATTTTCTTTTGTGCATTGGGTCGAAAAAAAAAAATCTTATAAGGAAAAAAGGTGCGGTTAAACAAAAGTTGAAAGGAAACTTTTTTCATACCATACAAAGGTTGTTTATCAAACTTTTTTTAAAATCGAATAATTCCTTTTATTTGCATTTATAAATGCTATACAGCGAAACTTCTCTAGCTGGCCACCCCGCAAAATGGCCACTTTTTTTCGGAACCATGACTGGCCGCTTCATAGAAGTTTCACTGTGTGTTTATGTGTTTATATATATATATATATATATATATATATATATATATGTCTGAGGTTATATATATATATATATCTCTGAGGAAAAACCCACAGAGAGGAGAGGC
The DNA here is from genome assembly GCA_907164885.2 of Dolomedes plantarius. Taxonomy (NCBI): domain Eukaryota; kingdom Metazoa; phylum Arthropoda; class Arachnida; order Araneae; family Dolomedidae; genus Dolomedes; species Dolomedes plantarius. Next base: position 130,078,271 of record OU015495.1, on the reverse strand, counting down.
ATTGATGAACACACAGAACAAAATGCGACGCACGAACGGTATCCATTAAATTGATTTATTCAAAGAACTCGACGATATAATTGTACGATATAATTGACGAAACATTCAGTGAAGCACAGGTATATTTACGGCCGGACACGCACAATAGTAACGCCACCGGTCCCTGCCGGGGCGTATTCAGAAGGCAGACTTTACACCGTAGAGTTGTCGGAAGCAGTACGCGGACGAGGGAAAAGAGAACGCCCGTCAGAAGAGCAAGAGAGCAAGGCAAGGAAGGAATGAAGCAGGGCGCGAAAAATCCTCTGTCCCATCTTTTAAACCACGGGGGCGCCAACGTAACGCTAGGTGTTAAAATATCTTTTATTGGCTAGAGCCGATCACCCGATTTCACCACGTGAGCCATAATTCAAGATTCTGAACGTGCTATGCAAGGCGCGGGGTTTCTGTATCATCCTGAATCATAGGCGCCTGACTTTCAGCGCGTGCCTTAAGGGACAAACTAGTTAGTTAATTCGTTTATTTCTAGATCTATTTTGAAAGAGGGACTGTACTTTAGTGAAACGATAACAGGATAATTTAGAACAATTAATAATAGCGGGGCTTTATTATTTTATGCATATATATATATATATATAGAAAATTTATGTATATATATATATATATAAAATTTATATATATATATATATATATATATATATATATATATATATATATATATATATATATATATATATATATATATATATGTGTGTGTGTGTGTGTGTGTATGTGTGTATATATATATTGTGAAGAATTAAATTAATTCGCTCAATATAATTAAAATCCCTCCCAGCCCAAAGGAGATGGCGAATTCTCATGCCGTTAGACCTGAGGGGAAATCATACCCAGGGCACAGTCATCCCTTTCACTCGCAGAAGGTGGTGACGTTATCAGAAGAATGAGAGGCGCCAGCATGGCGAGAAATTGACAAGTAGGGCTGAATAACCCTTTCGTCAGGGTCCGCCAGATTGATGATGCTAGTGAGGTCCCTAGGAAACAGGGATGCGAATCCAAGACATCCTGACACGTACGCCCCGGCAAACGAGAAACCTTGGGATATGAGATCACGGATGCCAGCACCAATAGGAAAAATATATGGAGATTGTCTCGACGGTGGCGCGAAGCTCGAAAACCCCCAAGGGGAGATTTTGAAACTTCAGTTTTTCTCAAACTAAGAACCATAACTCCGGCCACCCCGGTCGTCATAGCTATAACGAGGGCCCAGTAGGACTCGTTTCGCCGACTCAAAGAGTTAGCGTCGCAGGTTCGGAGTCTTGAGTTATGGCTTTATTGAGTTATGGCGTTTTTATTATTATTATATTATATATATATATATATATATATATATATATATATATATATATATATATATATATATATATATATATATATATATATATTAGATGTATTACCCGGCTTCGCTCGGGATTCAGTTTATTTTTTTTTCAATAATTAGCCTCATGTTATGATGTTCTAAAGTTTTCGCTAAATTTCTTTTGTGGTAGCAAATTGCATTAGTTTATTGTCGGTGCTGTCGTCGTTCATCGCTTTCCATTCTTTTCGATGTTGAAGCTCGAAGACGATCGTATGTTCGACGCGTTAAAAGTTTTCTTCATCAGTCTCACAGCTTCGGATCACTACAATTTGAATTCTGTTGCCTTCGAGCTCTTGGGAATGTTTTTTCTTCAGATTCTTGTGTGCGTCTAACTGCATTTTGAATTCTGTTGGCTTCGCGCTCTTCTGTTTTTTTTTTTCATCACATTGCTCATTTCTCAACAATCTGTGACATTTTGCCCTTACTTCTGCAGGATTAAAAGTTGCTCTCCTCTTTTTGGGCATTTTAAAGCATTAATTTACAACTAGTCAATAACGTTTGAAGGGATTTATTATTATAGAAAAAGAATCAATAATCTTTAAATGGATTGAGATCACATTCAATATTAAAACGCAACAAATCTGATAATTATTATAGAAAAAGGATATACACGTATTTCATGCTCGAAATTCTTTCTCAAAACTAAATCGTCTGCTACATTTCAGTGCCACTTTCAGACTTTCTTAATTATAATATACACGTATTTCATGATTGTAATTCTTTCTCAAAACTAAATCATATACTATGTTTTAATGTCACTTCAGTTATATAAATCATCACGTCAAGGCTAAACGTACGTGTTTCTCGCTAAGTGAACGTGTCCTTCAGTATATTTGAGTTTGAACAGGTAGCTTGGGATAGTTTCAATTCTTGAAATGGATAGATAACACATCATTGAAAAAGAATGACTTTCCATCCTTATATTTTCATTTTAAAAAAGAAATATTCCGGCGTTGCCACGTATATGAAAATAATATATCAAATTCATTCTTGCATACGCCAATATATGAATAAATCACGTTTTTAATTCATGTCTATATATTTTTACGGAAATGTTAGAATTTAATTGGCAACAATGAAATGTTACAATGGCTTTGAACAAAAATATCCGTTGATACCGCGCAAACTTGTTCTAACATAATTCGGGAATGGAACGTCGTAGCGGGATGAAAATAGTCCCGTTCATCCTGATTTTCCGAGCACATTAAACCGTATAAATTTCATCAAGGTAGGGCTCACGGTTCTTGAGTTTTTGTGACTCACACAC
>OU015495.1:130070590-130073090 GCA_907164885.2 Dolomedes plantarius | reverse complement strand
TCAGCCCTTTAGGTCCAGCGGTTTGGTCTGTGCGTTATGTCAGTCAGTCAGTTAAGGAACTGTTTTACATATGAGGCGGTGAAAGACCAAGTGGTGTAAGTCACATTTTCAACTTTTTTTATTTGATGGTAAAAATGTAATCCCCATTTTCAATTTATGGTGTAATTGCAAATAATTATTTCTTGCAATATTATAATAATTATTATGAATTACAATTTTTTCAGTTTATAGTGGAAGTTTTTGAAGTTTTTGCAGTAAAACGCTTTGGACTTACACCACTTTGCCTTTCACCGCCTCATAAATAGACTAACGTATCTTTCATAACAATTTTTCACTACCTTCAGAACTGAACACAGATTCGTAATTCGAAGTCAGTTTTGTAATGACTTAGTCTGAGGCTGGAATCTGGATGGGATGCTGAATTTATTTGGTCTGAATAATCACACGCGATCTAGAAGTTGTTTGCCAATGCGGGGCACTTGTCAAGGAAACCATTCGCACTTTAACCGCGAGAATCGTTGGTTACTTTCAATGGGGGGCACCGTATCGGTGAACCAACACCACTCCTTGGTGCCGCCTCAATTTTGACCGAGCAACCCCAGGGGCGACATCTTGGGAGGGCAGGGGGTTCGCACCTTCTCCCTCCCTCTCTGACCTCTTAGAAGGACTTTCTGATCTTCGGATTTTACGTGCTCATATCGGGCCTAGACAAGAAGGCAGTGGTGCACCCAGGGGTTGGGCCAAGCCCCCCCCCCCCCCAAATAGAAATTGCATTATGAATATTGAGTTTGCATTATAAATATTTTATTCGTTCAACTCACCCCCCCCCTCCACCCCCCAAGATTAAATCCTGGGTGAGCCGCCCCAAGAAGGTATTTAGTGGCGTTCGTTGGAATTCGAACTGAACACCCCTAATGGCGTGTTCACATTAGATTCCGTCGTCGTTAAAGATTCCGCTGGCGCTGATTGGTTAAATGGGTCTGATTGGTATATGATTGGTTAAAAATTTCAACGTTGACCGATTCTATGTGAACAGTCACCCTAGTCCCATGCCCAACGCGCTAGAAATCTGTTGAAATGACTTTGTAGTTTTATGGAATAGGGTGGGACACTCACAAAAAGGTGTGTGTGTGTGGAGGGGGGGGGGAGTCAGGACTTTAATCTCCATGGCCTAATAGGTATTAAAAAGAGAAATTTGTCGAGGAGAGTAATTCAGGTTATAGAACGTAAACATCACAGAAAAGTTTTGTCGCTTTCCATAAAATAACCCCCAGATAAAGGTTACTGTTGAGCTATTGGGTGAATTAACGGCAGAAAACCGTATTTAAAAGAACGCTTCCCCCCCCCCCCCCCAAAGTTAACAGTAAAAATTGTACTTTTTACAGTGTACTGAAAATGTAACGTAACATCTTCAGTTGCTATGCTGACTTTTTAAAGCTTAGTATGTGATTACACAAAACAAAAAAAAAAATCTGTTTCTCAATCCTCTTCTAACAAGGATTCTGCATCTCTGTGAATTCCTGTTTAATTAGCTTATAAAATGTCATATTCTCTTTAATCTTAGCTATCTATAAGCACTAGAACGAGTTAAATTATATCGGTAATTGTGATGTCATTTTTACGTAACACGTTGAAAAGTTGCACTGCAAGCATCATGCTGACGTCACAGAGATCGAAATCGTTGCATTCCGTTATCTCAATAGAGACGCCTGTCAGAGATATATCAGGATGATCGAGAATTCTCTCTCCATTGTTCCATGAAAAGATATATTTAATCTAACTTGGTCACTTTCAAAAACTGGTATATTTTAAAGAGTTTTGAAATTTCTCTCAACGAACGTTTGTAAAAAAAAAAAAAATAAACGAGAAAAGAGAAATGTCTAAATAGATATGTTTAATATCATGGTGTAAATGCAAATAGTTATATAAACATTTATATAACTATTATATATATATATATATATATATATATATATGTATGTATGTATGTGTATATACAGAGGCTGTTCACACATTTTTTAAACGATTTTGGTAAGCGGTAATAAAAAATCGTTTGCTGCAAAAGAAATAATTGCAATTGTACTATGTTTTTAAAAGTCAAAATTATCGTCTGCGGCTTGAAAGTTTTGGTTTTATTCAAAATGGCATTTTTAACAAAGCAGTGGTTCGAAGGCTACATTTAAGCTCTTTCCGAAGATAAATATGCATACTCCGTTATCCAAAAACGATGTGAGAGTCATGATTTTGTGATATACAGTGGAATCTCGATCTATCGTTTTTCAAGGGACCCACTGAACTGAACGATAAATGTGAGAAAACGAAAGATTCGGGGACATAACATATATGATCGCTGGGACTGGATGAAATAAACGACACATACGGGAAAACGATGATTCGGGGAACGATCGATCGAGATTTCACTGTGTGTGTATATATATATATATATATATATATAATATATAAAAGCATAATATAGCAATTTATGCTTTATATATATTAA
>OU015495.1:130010590-130063090 GCA_907164885.2 Dolomedes plantarius | reverse complement strand
TACAACAGTTCTTTCCCACTCTAGCATGTGTTGACATGGTACAAACATCCATCACGTTCGCCCGTGGTCAGGGATGTCTTCTGATTGGAAGAATGCTTGTGGAGGGTAACCGCCCCTCTCCTGTAAAAACTGGAGTATGTTTTCACGGCACAAAAGGTTCCCACTTGGTGAGGTATCCCCTTAAGAACAACGAGGAAACGCCGAATTTTGAAAGCTCGCTGAGTACACTTTCGCTTCTTGTATGTTTATATAACGTGTGGGGAAACTCCGAATTAGCATGAAATACGAGGGGGGATTGATAAGTCCGTGACTTATCAAGTTTATAATTTTGAAGTTTATAATTTTGACAAGTTTATAATTTTGTTTTGCAAGTTTATAATTTTGAAGTTTATAAGCACTAAGTTTATTAATGTTTCCTTTACTTTGGTCCTATTAATATATAAAGGGTAAAGCAACACGAAACCCGCAAGCTGACTCAATACTCTTTCTGACCGTGCTAAGTACTTCAACTGACACGGCCTTAAACCCAACCTGAGCAATACAGAAATCGAAATGAAGCAGCAAGAGAAGAGCGAAACGATAACGAAATCAAACCATCATTCTGCTAATCTTAAATGTTTAAAAAGAAGTCTTTGAAAACATTTCCCATCCTTTTAAACGACTGTCATCCCAGAAACCGGGTTTTAAAGCCACTTAAAACAGTGGGTTTGAAACCAGATTACAGCTGTTCTCCATACCAGTTTATCCACATCTCTGCGCGATCCTAAAAAATCCCTACGCTCTCCCCCATCTCCTTTTACGCCATTGGCCCGAAGTTCGCTTTTCCGTCCAATCGTATTCCTGCCGAATCTGAGCCGGGGATTTAGTTCTGTAGTTTCATTCTTTCAGTAGAGTGTTAACCGTGAGCGTGTTCTTAAAAGAGTTTTTGTGATTGTGTGCATTTCGTTGGAACTGGTATTTGTTCATTTATTTGTAAATTGGATAGTTTTTTTTTTTTTGTCGTCTCTTTTCTCTCAAACAAGACTTGAACCTGGATTATTTCGCCGGAATGATTAGGTATGTAAACGAGCATTGCAATTTCAACTTTTGAACTTCAGTAAGAAGTTTTCTGTTTGTGGATAAAGAAGCATGGAAGTTTTGTATTTTATATGATTTCGATTTGAGATATTATGTTTTTAACCTGGTTATGTATCTTTTTTTTGGTTTTCATTATTTCGTTTACCTTGAATTTTTTTTTCATTATTAATTTGAAAAATTTAAATTAATTTGTGCAAATTATTTTGATTTAATTTTTATTGATCGCTTAATATACGTTTAAAAACTTGATACATTTATTGATTCTTACCGGGGATTCATTACAGTGGTTGTTTAATTCATTAAAATATTGTTTTGAATGTTAATATTTTAAATTTTAATGGAACTGGAATCGCTGAAAGATGACTAAATCATTTATGTTACATTATTATGAGGGAATAGAGATATATAATTATAAACCCCATGTACTTTAGACTCCCCCTCCTTTTTTTGTATTTTTATTAATTATATTATTTTCCGCTTCTTCATTATTTACTTTTATCTCATAGTTTTTCATAGTATCGTATTTGGTTTTGTTTTAGGAAAGGGCGTTTGTAAGCGTGGGAAGAGAAATATTGTTTTTTCCCCTTCATTATCCTCGATATACACTATTTAGACTTACGCTTCTGCCACTTTGATTCAGGGTTAGACAAATTTTAGAAGAAGAAAAAAAAAACCTACTTCCTTAAGAGTAATAATTTTTTTCCGTAATTAGTATTTCCTGACCACAAACATTTTTCCCTTGTAAGTAATAACGTAATTATTTTCCTCAGTATTTTTTTTTTAAATTCTGGTGTTGCTGATTTAAATGAAATTTACTCAAACCGGAATAACGCATTTCAAATTTTTGAAGCGCCATGGTCTCGTGACTTTATCTACAATTTAAAAGATAACAAGTCTTTAGTTTGATGCTCGTCAGATAAAAAGTTGAACCATTATGAAATTTGCTTTAGTTCTGTCAGTCCTCATGAAAACTTTCCACCTGAAACGATTTCTTTTTAAACCCGCGTTTTCAGGACAATATTACCAAATGCAAAGTAAATATTACAAGTTACAAAAGCAAGTTAAAAAACTAAATATAAAAAAAAACAAAAAACTTCCGTCCTCTGATGTAATACTACCCTGGCTAACTCCAGTCTGACTCACGTTTAAAATCTACTAGTGGCTAGTGGAGTGAACATAGTAGTAACAAATAAACACAAAATATACAGTCAGTTTATTCAGTTACTTTATATATCAATGTGCAACAAGTTCTGCTATAAATAAAAAATGTGTGACTTTGCTCAATGTTAATACAGCAAATCTGAACAAGAACTCTTCACCCAATCTCGCTGACTTGACATCACTACCGAATTTCAGCATGTGCATTATGAAGTGAGCGGCCTCTCATGAAATAGCAGTTTTTCTACTGTCGAGTACTTCCTCTCCTTTTTTCTTACAATCCGCTATACACTTTGTAGCTGGGGGTGGCATTTGCTAAGTCGGAAAAGTGACCAATCAGAAATAGGGATTAAATTAACATAATAAAGCGGAACATAAAAATCACGAAATAACTTGGCAGGTGCTCCTTAGTTATTTAATAATTTAAGTTTCTAAAATTGACTCTTTTGATTTTATTTATCTTTATAAATGCCTCTATCATTTTGTTTCCAATAAAAGATAAGTAAAAAAAAAATTATTTTGTACAGAATGTAAAGTTTATTATAAAAACTGAAATAACGAGTCATTATAATGAAATGTAGGTTACACCTTTTAATTTATTTATAAAATATAAGATAATATGAATTTAAATGGCTTCGTGAAACTGATTAATATTTTGTCGTATCTATTATTGTGAATTTAAATTTATGTATCTCCCATATTAATTTTTACGGATGAAAAAAGTGAATTTTACTTCTAATATAATACGATGTTATAGCAAGACTTTGGTTCAAAGCCAATTAATTGCATTTTTATTTCTCATCAATCTTTGGCCATCATAGGATTCAGACCAAACTTTCAGATGAATTATGATATGGCTTTTAATACTATTTGACTCGCTACGAAATCAAAAGTTTGTCGTAGGATTCATTAACAAATCAAATGAAGATGTGCCTTTTTTTAGAAAATAATCAAGAAAGAAAGATTTAAGCTCCATGACAGCAGACAAAAGTGTATTGGAAATTTTTGTTTGAATTTTTTTTAAAGATGAGTGAAATAATAAACTCGCTATTTTCAGATAGCAGTAATCTTTTTAATAATTAAAAATAATTGATAAAATAAAAAAATTTAAAGTTCTATTATTAACATCGGTTCCAAATTTTAGGCTCTCTCACTTTTGACACAATTTTAATTTAACAATGATTTTATAATTAATGCTAAAATTGTGAAGTGGATGTCTTTTTCTTTTTGTGAGAAATAATTTATAATGTGACCATTTCTGATTTGGATAAAATGAATCCAAGTGATTTTTTAAAATTAAAAATTTTTTTAATTAATTTTTTAAAAATTATTTTTTTAAATTAAAAAAAATAAAGCAACGTGATGGCGCTCAAAATTATATCCTTTATAATCGACATTTTTTAAAATGCATACATTTTTTGATGATCCGTTTTCTTTCGGAGTTATCCAGTTAAAGGTAATTTTTAATCAGTCTTGTCTCTCTCTTGTGGGAATTCTTCAAAATTTTTATTTAAAACTCCGGAAAAGTAAGAAATTTTAACAAAATTCGTCAAGCCTCCTGAAAAATTACGCAACTTTGCGAGATCAAACATTATTAATTAGTACTGTGGTGTGTTAGTAACTTAAATTCTTATATTTCTTTTGTAATAAATGCAAAATTTTAAACTGATAAATTGAAAACACCTGATATCTACAAAATGTGAACACACTGCAATTATAATATATAATTTCTGTCTACGTATTAGGAGTCATTAACTGTATATGTTAGTATGTTAAACATGACCTTCAAATTTCTTTTAAGGAGGTACATCAGCTCACTTCACAAATCTTCAGTCACAATGTTTTTGGGACATTTCCTCTCAGTATTTTTCTAACCATAGATAAAAAAATGCATGTTTTTAAATTCTTTTTTCTGCTTTTGAAAATACACCTTTAAATGCAGTGCTCGAGATTCTAAGAAATCTTTTTATTTAAAAATTTTTTTTTCCAGAATCCTTTTTTTAAAAATTTTGTAGCGTTTGACAAAGAGAATTTAATACTCTTCAAAAAATCAGCGACGGTAAATTTTGGAACTTTAAAGCCTATAAGATTTTTGTTTAAACGTCTACCTTCATTCCTAAGAAAACTATATGTATGTATGTATATATATATATCTATATCGCTCGCTCCTTTCAACAACGTCTTATCTCAAAAAACAAGATTTTTTAGGAGAGTGATTTGAAAGCTTAAAAGTAAATTGAAATGTATTGAAAATAAATTTTAATTCTGTTCTCTAGAGGCTAAATATTGAGCAGTGAGATATAACGATCTTGCAGAGATATACTACTCTTTCAGGGCATTCTGAAAACAAGCATAACTAAAAATTGCCGATTTTTTAGATATGACGTTGTTGAAAGGAGTGAGCGAATATATATATATATATATATATATATATATATATATATATATATATATATATATATATATATATATATATATATATATAGATAGATATAGATATATATAAATATAAATGTGTGTGTATATATATATGTGTATATATATATATGTATAAATATATATATATATATATATATATATATATATATATATATATATATATATATATATATATATATATATATATATATATATATATATATATATACATACATACATGCGTTTGCTAATCTGTGATTAGAGATATACCTAGGGGGAAAATCCCAAAAGTTTAACACTGAGATTGAACATCTGCGACGTCTACTATGCGCCTTAGGGGAGATATTCAATTTTGATATCACCGCAGTGTCAATTTCATCCCCCCAAAACCAATTAAATATATAGCTTTTCCTAATTTTTAAATCCCATTCACCGAGTACCTCCGAACTACTTACGGAACGAGCACATCTCCTGCAACTGGCAAATATAAAGATAGCTCCAAGATAAGTTATAAGCTAATTAGATTTTCTGGCTGCTCGAAAACCAAAAGCCGACTCGTCGAGCCGTTCTACAAGAAGATGTATAGGTATATAATCTGATGTGAATTTTGATAGTCTAAAAATTTATCTGAAGTTAATCATCAGTTTTTTTTTCTGGTATAATTTAGTTCATAGGCGTAGGTAGGGTAGGCTGCGCCTAGGGGCAGCCTCCAAGTTGCCCTGCCCCTGCATTTCTAGATGTTGAAGGCATTTTATAACTTTTTCCAGAAATTAATGATGTATCTTATGATCCCTTGGACTTGCGCCAAGAGGTTAGAGCTCTGCCTCCCCACGTTACACCTCTGATAAGTTTGAAGAGAAAATATGTATATTTTAAAATAAAGCAGATATTCATATTAATGGACCCATTGCCGTAGGTGAGTTGAAGTGTATTCAGGAGGTAGTGGGAAAATTCAGAGACGTGAGCGTCGAATTATTTAAGCTGAGAACTTTCCACAATCAGGGACCTCTACTGGTAAAAATTCTATGCGCCTGGAAAAAAAATGGTTCCATTGCTAAAGGAATATTCGTATAGCAGAAATATTCGTATTTCTTCCTCTACAGTGGGAAAGAATACAAGTTTTTGCAGAGGTTCAAGTAAAATATACTGTAATACCCTTACATATACCCCCACACATTTTTTTTTGCGTAGAAATGAAAAAAAAATTTCTTTTGATATTAGAAATCGTTTAATCCGAGATGTAAGCGCGATTTCATAATATGGTTTTTCACAGATGATTTTGATTTTCTCTTGAAGGGGACTGTCTACGTTCGGAGCCCTTTTTTTTTTAAAAAAACATACAGTACTGATTAAATACATATATTTTTAGTTCAAATGTGATATAAAATCATGAAAACAAATATCATTTTGGTAAAAATTTCACAACATTTTAAAATAGAGGGAATTTTGTATAAACGTTTAGTGCAATTTATTGCTTACGCCAGAGACCCTACACTCAATTAAACTAAAGATATTTTAATTTCCTTTATACTATATACTACTGGGACAATTACCTGTGTTCTGAACTAAAATTTTTACATTATTTCAAAAAATCATTAAAACCTACCAAAAAAGTAAAAAAAAACAGATTTTTAGAAAAAAAAGTCACCTTTTTTTGAAGTACAGGTACCCGTAGAATAAATTAAATTAACACATATCGCTTAGCTTTTAGTTCAAAACATAGTTACAAACATGTAAAACACTTTTGCAAAATTTCATTGAAATATATTGAAAACTTTTTTAATAATTAACTTTCTCGTGTACAAAAGTAACTGAAAAATTAGTTTTCTAGAAAATGCATTTAAAAGATGCTACTTCCGGTCTTTTAACGTCGCTTTCGGTTTATTAAATTGGCCATAAGATCTCATCCAATGATCATACGAATAAAAGTAAAGCAGTTTTAGAATCCTAAAAGATTGGCTTTTGAAATAAAGCAATAAAAATAATTTCGAAATTTTGCCCCAAACAGCCGTTTCGACGTATAGGCAGAGGAAACCGAAGAGTAAATTGTGAGACTTATGCACTGCTATTTTTTGTTTCATGCAAAGCTGAAACTAAAGCGCTTTCGGTTAGCGTTTCTTTAAATTTTTGCTGGTATAAAAATTTTTTTCAGAGATAAATTTTAGAGTTGATGCAGGAAGACAGAAAATTATTTAATACATATAGGACAAAAAACTATTTAAATCATACTGAAAAAAATCATTATCTATGAGCCATTTGGATCACTGGTGCGTAAAAAAAGTTAACTCCTCACTGGGATTTAAATTTGATATAGAGTGTCTCAGAGAATCGAAGTATTGTGGCTACGGAGTTACGCTGCAATTAACGTTGCGTATTTATTTGATTAAACTAGACTTATTTTATTATTTTTTTTCATCGCGCCTTTAAAAATTCAGGTTTAGAATTTCTTAAATTTGATAAATAATTTTCGCCAAACATTGTGCTGTTCTACGAGTAGTCGATCTACGATTTACTCTGGTCCTATAAAATGAAAGTGCATAGTTTTTAAGAAATGTATTTTTTTTTTTGCCTGTCTTCGGGTGACATAAGTGGATTATTAAAACAAATTATCCACTTTGGATGAAGGGATTAATTGGAAATAGTGGATTGTTTACAAACTTTTGTCTCACGTTCAGAAGGAATTTAATTGATTCTTATGAAATTTCTACAGCAGTTTATTGGGAGGTTCCAGTTTTTGTCTGCCAAACGTCACACGTAAATTCGAATAATTTTTCATTTTTTATTCCATTATTTTTTGTTTTGAGCAGTTAAATGTGCTTTATCATTAAATGGTGAAATACACTTGTAATTGAGCTTTTTTTTTTAAAATAAGAAACTAGTTATCAGAAGATAATTTTTTTGCCCATGTCAACGAATCAAAATAAAACTTTAGCAAAGATGAATATATTACAATGAATTTATTTAAATATTGTCATTCCTTTTGTTTAGTATTTTTTTCTTTTTTAATGTTATTTGTTAATCAGAAGTTGTATACTTAAAAAAAAACAGAATATCATCTGCCAGTAGAATAAACAAGAAAGTATGATGAACAGAACAGTAAATAAACCGTTTGTATACTCTTTTAAATTTTTACTTTTGAGTGAATGGCAACACTTTTTTTTTTTTTTTTTTTGGCTCACCAAACAAAATATCAAACGGCCATCACCTGTAGCAGATTAGATAACGTTGACGCCACTTTACTTTTTTCTACCCTGAGATCGTAGATACCGAGTCAGATTAATGTGAGTCACGATATTCGCATTTATTGTCCAATGTTCTACTTTGGAACTATTGAACAAGACAGAACGATTAAGATAACTCTCCTTTTTATTATCTCTCTTTTTTTTTTTTCAGCGCTTGCTTGAATATTTTTCGTATCGTTGTCAGGTATTTGTTCAATTTGCTTTTCAGAATGTCAGTGCATGTGTCAAAACATAGGAAAACATCTGCCGCTAAATGTTTGCAAACAGGCTTATTTCGGTAGGTGGGAAAAATGTTAAAGATTAATCGTAAGACCTGGGACAAATTACCGGGGTCTTCTGTGCTTTAGATATGCAATAAAAAGGACAGGTATTCTTTACCTATACGCGCCACTTGAGTGTCATTGGACACCTCTGCTTTACAAAAGGAAAAGAACTGTCATAAAGAGATTAAATGTAAAGCCTTCATTTTGCTCATCTCACGTTTCAATTATACTGTACCGTACGCTGACTGAATAAAAAGAGAACTGCATTTAGTGAAATATGGCTGGCTGGATTTGACGAGCTTTTTCGTTACTTCTGACGTTGTTTTCAATTCACAAAGAGTCACCGACTTTACAGTTTTGAAATATATTCAAAATTTACTAATTTCGGATCTCGTTAGATTTTCTCTGCGGTAGTTTCATTTTGAGGATTGTTGTAGTTTCCTTCTTGTTAGTGTATGGCAATTTTTTTTTTTGGCAACCCAGTCGAACATTGAGATTCTTGGAAAGTATTCCTGGGGGTCTCTCGTGGTACAGAAAATAAAACTCGTTTTCTAGAGTTAACTTCTTGTATTTAAGGTGGTACTTCAGTTGGCATCGCATATCTTATGACTCCGTGTTTAGCCATTGGGAATTTGTCTCTATATTTTTCAGCATAGATCAATAAATGCATATTTTTTTAAATTCTAATTTCTTCATTTGGATATTGATCTCTTAATGCACATGTTTTTCAAAAAGCTTTTTATCTTAATTTAAATTTTCAGAAATCCATATTAATTTTATAGTGATGGACACCGATAATTTAGTGCCCCGTAAAATATTAACAACGGAAGAATTTAAAATTTTAAAAACTACGCGCTGTTTTTTTTTAAAATCTTACCTTCAAATTCAGAAAACAGAATTCAAAAATATGCCTTGATAACCTGTGATTTAAAAAAAAAATATTGAGGGAGGGGAGGGGGGAATTCCTCTTAGCTTGACTGAGGGATTGAAGATTTCCGATTTCAACTGGTATAACTTCTTAAGATTGCAAATTACACGTTTAAAATATCAAGATATTGATCCATTAAATATTTGCTAAGTTTGCCGCCTTTGTTGGAAAACAAGCTCGCCTGAGATGGCCACTTCTAATCAGGGCCGCCCAGAGACTTTACGGGGCCTGGAGTAAACTTCTGTTGGGGGCCCCAAGAAATCTGATTAATCGAATAATTTTTTTTTTATTTTTTCGGGAGGCCCCTTTTTCCAGGAGATTATTTTGAATTTTGAAGTACGGTACAAGTTTCAGAATTTTCTTTCGGAGGAAATCTAATAAATATTTTTATAAAAATTTTTTCGGGCCCCTCCGGCAGTTGGGGGCCTGGGGCAAAGTGCCCCAGTTGCTGCCCCCCCCCTCTGGGCGGCCCTGCTTCTAATCAGTAATAAGTTAATACTGATTGTGGCCCAACCATGAGGCGATGGAGGTCACCGTTTCCCTGTGCAGAAACAATATTTTTTCCATCAGAAATGGGATGCCCAGTACTGTCCCCTAAAATTCTGGTTGCCTTCACCCGGTAGAGCATGTTCTGTAGAAGGGAGAATTATCAAATCACCATCATGTTGACGCAACACAAACTAAAATAATATTTTCTAGTAGTTCATACGTCTTGTTCTAGTGCAAACGTTGTGTGTCCTAAGTGCTTGTTCTTGTGAAAAAAAAAGTTAGTGAGACAGAGAAGGAGTAATGTCCCCATTTGTGGTAGGAGGAGTTAGAATGTCTTCAGGAGCTTGTGGGAAAATTCAGAGGCGTGAGCGTCTTGTTACCTAAGCTGAAAATTTCCCACAACCTAGGAACACTATGCGATCAATTGCGTCATGCGTGGAAAATAAACGCAATGGGTCCATTAATTTTTTTTTTAGTCGTTAAAGCATAATGCATCTAAATAAGAGCTTGCGTTTAACTTCCTTTTGAGAACTAGCCATGATAGTCGAATTTTCGAAGATCTCGAGGTTAAGATTTTTGAAATGGCATCTAACGAGGTTCCTTTTGTCAAGAAAGATTTTAATTATGAAGAATCTCTTGATGTGATTCTTTTGCTTAGAATACAGAAACGAGATTCTTCTGGAAAAATAGAGCAGACGATCCTGGGAAAAGTTTCGTTACTCGTAATTGGCAGCCTCGTCCTGGCGAGATCAGCAGGAAGACTGCGATAATATGTGTCCTTAATTTAGGAACTTGGGATATGAACAAACAGGCAGCTATTTTTTTTTGCTGCGTGTAAAATACGTGACATCACATGTGATATACATTCGAAAAATACGTCGAAGGAGATGTAGCACGAGGAAAAAAGAACAAAGGCTCCATCTCTAATGATTAGCACGATGCCCCAGGGGGACAGGCGCATGAAGATTCTGCTTTCTTCGGGCCCAACACGGAAGAACACAATTTCTTTGAATAATTGTTTGTGAAAAGGGAAGTTAAAGATACCAGAGTTAATTGTTAATTAGACTCTGATAAAGGATAATACCTCCTGAATGTTATTTTGCATGATTTATTATGTGCTAAAATTTCAGATTAAAAACGTCCTATATATAGAGAAGTAGAAATACCTCGAGCGATTATTTTTTTCTTTTTTTTACGGCAACTCTTTTAAACATAGTTTATAGTGAAATAATTTAAAAAGATAGACCCAAAATTTGTCAAAGTTTGTAAATTTGTTCAAACTTCATTAGAGATAATTCATTTCAGCCCAAACCATTCTTCCAAGTTGCTTCAATTTTAAGTTATAAAAGAGAGAAACAACTAGGCTGTAAATTAGTCCAACATCAAACACTGTAGAAACGTTTAATAAAATATGAGGTATGTGATTTCTTAAATCTTTTTATCTCCTAAATTTTTGGCAGGAAAAATTACTCATAAAATGACATGCTGAAAAATCTTTGAAAGACAGAGAGCCTTAGGGCCTGCTCACACAGGAGTCCGGTAGCGGAATCATAAAAGGAAAGATGGCGCTGAGACGGAAATAAACCAATCATAGGCGTTAAAAATTTCGTTGCAAATCGTTTGAAGGTTTGTCATTGGTTAAATATATTTCAATACTTGAACGCTTCCGCTACCAGGCTCCTATGTGAACAGGCCCTTAGTCTTGGGGCACACGAAAATTTCGCAGTGCGAAAAGGGCGTTAGCGGGACGTATATTTATAAAACCTGTCAATGAACATTATTGTTGATTTAGAATATGCGCCAAGATGACGTCATTTTCACACGGCGAAATTTTTTTCTCCGATGCTAAGGTCCTTCGGGTTGTGAAGATTAAGAAAAAAGAGAAGTGATTTTTTTTCATAATTTTTAAAACATTATGGAAGAAAGAAAAAAGCAATTTGTGTACTTGTTATGTAACTAAAGCCATTATCACACCCCCATCTATATATATAAAACAGTTCCGTAACTGACTCATTCATTCACTGACTGACTGACTGACTGACATACAACGCACAGACCAAACCGCTGGACCTAAAGGGCTGAAATTTTGCATGGCGATTCTTCTAATAGTGTAGGGGTGCACTAAGAAAGATTTTTCAAAAATTCTTCTTAGATTTTTTTAAATTAAATTTTTAAGCTGTTTTTGTAACTTTTTTTACGTTTGCGTTTAAAATAATACATTGAGGGTTATAAAATTTATATCACGAGAAAGATCATAAAAATTCCTTCAAAGTGAAATTTTTTTCGAATTTTTACCTCCATTTCCTGATTTTTGGTGAATTTTTAAAGATTAAATTTTAGAATTTAATTTATTAAATGCTGATCACGTGATTTCTTTTTCTGGTACTTTAAATAAATTTATCGTCACGTGCGTAACAACTAAATAGACAAAAAAAATATTTTTTTTTCTCTCTAATGCAGCAGACGATTAGATATTATCAAAAAAAATAAATATCCCTTACGATTTTTTTATAAAATATATTTTGTACATCAATTGTATACATTGATCGTCGCATTTATTATAAATATATATAATTTTTTTGGCATTAATTGCATACATTGACCGTTATATTTAATTTGAATGTACTCCGTAGCGAAGCGCGGGTTTTCAGCTAGTTAAAATATAAAAGGATGAAAGCTATAACTTTTTTTGTTACACTCTTCAGTTATCTTACAGTGTTGTTATAATTGGTCTAGGTATACAATTGCTTTTAAAGTTCTTTGCTGCTTTTATAACAAAAAGAAAAACTTATTCCTTTGCTCCTGCGTATAACAGAAAACTGTAATCTTTTAAGAGAAAATATGCTAAATACAAATAGCACAAAAATCTTTTCAACGTACTTAACTCCACTTACTTCTTTTGGGGAAAGATAGATTCTGTTGCTACGTTTTGCTGTGAATATCTCGTTTATTTATTTTTTTATACCTTCGTTTAGTAATTCAGATTTGCTTTTTTGATGCTGTAAGCTGGGTAACGGGTTTCCTGTTATTTCACTTACATACTTGGAAAGATCGTCACGTCTTTTTGTAAACGGAGTTTAGGAGCCCATTCAGGTACAGAAAAAAAAACGCACCTTTTTCTGTGTCATTTTTTTTTCTAGTGAAAGCAAGATTATGTAACCTGGGGATTCAAATCTCTGATAGAGAGAGACCGAACTGCTCGTTTTCCAATGAAATTGCTCCAGTTGGCTGTAATTTGGAGCATTCAATTTACGGTAACGAATTGCAAGCTAGATTTACATCCACGATTTGATTTGCCCCGAGAGTAGATTCAGTGCTGAACAAGAGGTGCTATTCTTTCTCCCTGACTTATAACACACAGATAATCAATGATATATCTTTCTTTCCGGGTTTTCTGCTTAATAGGAAACGCCGAGGAAATGGTTTTGATTGGGTGCAGTTTCATATCGAATTGCTTAGACTTTGAAACTAAGCCAGTGTCGTTAAAAAATAGAATGTTAAGTATAAAAATTATCTTAACACATATGTAAGAAGAATGTCGAGGCTTCAACTCACCTCAGTTGAAACTTCTTGGACATTTCGAGTGAAATTTTGTCTTCTCTATGAGTTACGCGGTGACTCTGAATTTGATGCTGGAACACAGTCCTGATTCCTCGTCCTAAATAATACAGATTTGCGTATATATTTTGGCTGTCGTATAATTTCACGAAGCTGAACTCCCGATTGCCTGTTGTTAATTAATAAACGCCGGGGTACGGATAACAAGAGAAACCTGATAGTTAAAAATGACCCTAGATACTTAAAAAAAAAAGAGCTATTCATCAGAGGTTTAAAATGAACTGCATAAAAATTAAAGTTAACAGTTAAGTGAGAGTAATAATTTTTAATTACATTTACAATTTTTCACTCTGAAAAAGTCTTAAATTTTATTATTTACAACCCATGTTGGCATTCTTTGTGGCTGCACGAAATTTATATTCGACTTTTTATCTTTTATGATGCGTGGATAATCCGAGCACCGATAATCGGCATCCTTTAATCGGCAAAATTTTACATCCTTTGACATCACGGATTTTCAGTCCCAAAGTTAAGCTATGGGTAATTTTTCTCTTATTATTTTTGTAATCGCAGATTAAAGCAGGTGCATAGTTCCGAATTCTATTTTTTGCCTGTGGAGGTAGACGTTCAAATCAACTGCATGCAGTTCATAAAATTTTACATCCCTTGACATCACAGATTTTCAGTCTCAAACTTAAGCTATGGGTAATTTTTCTCTTATTATTTTTGTAATCGCAGATTAAAGCAGGTGCATAGTTCCGAATTCTATTTTTTGCCTGTGGAGGTAGACGTTCAAATCAACTGCATGCAGTTCATAAAATTTTACATCCCTTGACATCACAGATTTTCAGTCCCAAAGTTAAGCTATGGGTAATTTTTCTCTTATTAATTTTGTAATCGCAGATTAAAGCAGGTGCATAGTTCCGAATTCTATTTTTTGCCTGTGGAGGTAGATGTCCAAATCAACTGCATGCAGTTCATAAAATTTTAAACTTTTCAGTTGTTAATATTTTACAGATATGCATAGTTAGTGTCGTGAGCTTCCACGCTGTGGACTTGAGTTCAAATCCCGAATAAGGCTTGGTCGTTTATGTGTTGTCTCCTCGTAGGGAGCAATGCTGGCTCACCTAAAGGGTGCTCCCATAATAAACTAGCCAGCAAGACTTCGCGGTGAATAACAAAGGACATCGCGGTGAATAACGAATGACTCAGAAGTATCTCCGCTTTAGAAAAAAAAATTACAAATACTTAAATTATCGATGTCTGTAGCCACAAAATTTAAACGGTTTTTGAAAAAAAAATTAATAAAAGTGTAAATATTCTTTTAAAAAATGGACTGTGCATTTAAAGGTCTATTTTCAAATGAAAGTAGCAAATGAAATTTTCAAATGAAAGAGCATTCATTGGCATTTGCAAGTATGTCTTTAGTCTCCCAGTGGCTAAGTGGTTAAGGCATCAGTCTGCCACGCCGGGGGCGCGGGTTCGATTCCTGCATAAGACTTGGTTGTATTCTGGGGAACCGGTCAGTCTTCCGCCTGCAAAAGGAGCCCCGGCTAGAAAGGGGAGCTGCAACCCATCGTTCATCGCCGGTGTCATCGTATGTTAATAAAAATTCTTGTGTGATTTGTGTTTCTGTTTCCTTGTATTCATATGTACACCGGTCTGGAGTGTAAAACCGCCGTCAGCCCCAGGGATATTAGCCCCCCTCCCCCCCCAAAAAAAACTTAAAAAAAAATAACTGAGAGCAAAATCCCCCGGAGCTTAATGTTGGAATCGAACGTCAGAGTTGTCAACTGGTGTACCCCCTGAACCATTTTTGGCGAGTCATGAAGTAATATTTTTTTTTGTAAGAACTCTTAGATATATCATGTAGTATTGATTGATGAAGAGTACTCCATCATAACGTTATTTATAGCTTTAATTTCTCCCAAGGGAGTACTAACTCCCTTGAGAATGCCAGATTTCGGATATTTCTGATTGTCGATTTTGAGACACTTAGGGTGGAAACTTTGAGGTTATTTATTATAAATAAACTGAATTAGTTCGTAAACAGTTATTAATGTTCCACTTGCTATCTTTGCGTGTACAGGGCGATAAAAAGTATACCCGTACACCAAGTGTTGTGAAATGACACTTTAAATGAAGATGCTATTATTAATTGTTGTTTATTTCATAGGAAAACTTAATGAGTTGGGCGCAGCATAAGGCAAATATTTCCTCGTTTTCATATATAGACAAACGTATGGAACATATTGATGTATCTGCACATGGCTTATGATACGTTTTATATGTGTTTAGAAATTACATTTTCAAGTGATCCATTAATATATTTCATTTTTTTCTCTAATCATGCATATAATTCCGTCAATGGTAGAGAATTGTTACGAAGAAGGCACATGATAAAAATAAAGGTCGATAGCTGATCTCCTTGTTCATTTTCGATGGCTGTCCGTCAGTGCCCATGCCTGTAAGTCTTGAATTCGTGTACACACTGTTTTGGAATAATTATGTATGTTTATACGAAAATTGAATCTTGAAACATGAATAATAAAATTTAAAGCAGAAAAACCCATGCTTTCCGGATGTTCGCAGGATTATTTTCACAATGACTCATTTATTTCTTTTTATCCATTCGTTTTGATTGCTCCGAGTGTGTGAAATATGATACATAGGGGTAAAATAGTCGCAAATTTGGAATTTGAAGACAGTCTTCGACAGACATGTCGGCCGTGTCGGCAATTAGTTTTACGTATTTAATATGGTCTGTTGCATCACTGTATTTGGTTACAACGTTCATGTTGGGGGAAATACACGTTTGTAGACGTACAGAAAAGTGAATACAAATTAGAACCTTCGAAAGATCTTAGTGACGACTAGGAGGATACTCTGACAGAGCATCTTCATTTGATTGCGGAGCTCCTGAGTTATTTGATTGGACACGACCCCATGCATATTGATACGTGCCTTTCTGTACATATTGTAACGTTGCTTACAAACATATCGTTCCGTTTTCCTTGGTTCGTTAGGATTGAATAAAATCTCTTCAGAAACTGCACACAAAATACAGTTTATTATTCTGTAAGTTCTTCTGGCGCTTACACAAATTCAAGCAGAAGACACTTAACAACTGCTCTCTATACAGCAGAAAACTCTAAAAACACAAGTCAGGATACAAGAGTCTTTAATACGATACGCCTAACGCACTTTTAACACGTCAATTCTCAGTCGAAAAGAACACTGAGTTCCAATGCCAATCTCAGGTATATTTATAGACTTCCAAAGTGCCCCCTATCGGTCAGCCAGCTAGATATCTCCAGACGCTTCTAGAAAGGTCTAGACGGCAAGTTGGTGGCCATTTGGCGCCATATCGCCAAATGTGGCGAAAAATCGACAATTTGGCGATAACTCTCATATTTGGCTAGATTACCATAGACTCGTAAAATTCGTAAGAACATGTATTATTTAAAATTCCATTTTATTTGTTTTTCATACGGTTTCTTTCGTACAATCCTTTTTAGCTTTACCTCCTTCCTATTTTGATTTCCTTTCCTTTGCTGCTTTATTTTTTTCTTTTGTACAATGCTCACTCTTTCAGTTTTCTCCAAGGAATTTTCAGCGTTCTACCCGTGTACACCATTTTACGACCCTGTTTTGGCAAACATAACTTTGTTCTTTCTCGAAAGTTTTTCCCCTTTATTATGCCAGTCCCAATTTTAATATTAGAACCCATCTCTAATATTTTCTTTCCCACATGTTGAATCGACGGGAAGCAACTTCATTACTAGAAATAACTGCCCGTGTGGCAGTTATTCTATAAAAAAGCTTAGACTGACTCCGTAAGTTTTCTCAGAACAGACATGTAATTAAATGCATTCTGAATTAAGTGCCAGGGGAATGATATACAATTCTTTTTAAAAAATCACTTCGCTGCTGCTCCGATTTTATAAAGTAAATTTTGTTGAGTCGTGATTTTTAGAACTTTTACATGGAATTGCATATGTTTTTGTACTTAAAATTTTGCTAAACCGACAGACAGACACACACATTAAATGTTTGACTATTTTCGTACCATATCTGAGCTTAATCATTCAAATTTCTTTTTGTTCTAATCCAATCCAATATTCCTCTTTGGCATTGTTTAGATTGTTGTCTAAGAACTATTTTACAAGATACAGTTCCTATAAGCATTCGTTCAAATCTTTATTTTTCTGCCCCAGAAGAACAAGCCTTTTAATTTTAAACATGTTTTACAAAACCGTTGCTAGATGATGACCTTGCCATAATAATATAAAGTTAAACTGTTTAACCTAAATTTTACAGCTCTGGTTCATACAGAGAGCTTTTTTTATATTTATTCAATGAAAGTAACAATATATTGTAAAATGTGGTATTCATGTATTTGTGTTTTTGTGAGTTTTAATACAAAAGGTTTAAGTGGAATAATTGTTATTATTTTGGGGGAATTTTAATCAAAATGTGGCCTTCTCGCGTTCGTTTAAGGAAAGGTCTAATTGAGCCACTCTTTGTTAGAAACTATTATTGATATAAACTGGGGTTCTCAAACTGCAGTACGCGTACCCCAGGGCATCGCGCGAGACTTTTAGGTAATTATATCGTCAGCCGAGTAAACAGTCCTGACAAAATAACTAGAGAACCAAACGAGACTGAATAATATATCTTTCGAAAAACTTGCTAAACATCTATTTCTCCTTCGTAGGCGTGATGAAAGTATTGTTTTATTATGGCCTCTTTTCTTACATATAATGATGTAACAAGAAAATTACTTTTTTAAAATAGTAATCGTCTAGATTTCTTGAAAAGTAATAACCTTAAAAGTAATTCCACGTCTACCAGTCAATTTTTCTTGAAAGTAAACGAGCTAGTCTGAATAGTGTGTGATTGTTCACTTGATTACTTTCTAGTCATCCTTTACATTCTTTATAGAATTTTTAAATAAATATCGAGTTTATAATTGTCGTGAACCCTCTTTCTTACACCGGTTCACTTAGGTTATTTTTCTCTGTGGCATCGGGACAAATGAGGTAGTGCAAAAATGATCTCGTCACTGAACGAGACGAACATAAATTTATTTACAGATTTAACATTTAAACAGTTTCGCACATAACATAAAAATTACAGAAGACTGAGCACGAGGTGGGCAAGCCTGCAATATCTTACCAGACCTCGGCTATCCTACACTCTAATCTAGTTACAGAACAATTAATTAACTGGAGACGAGACGAGCCTGCTTTAATCTTGCCAGGCCTCCTGAAACTACTCTCAGAGATTCTCTTTCTCTATCTAAATTCTAATTACCAAGTATTTACCTAACCAACTAACTAAGCAGAATTTGAGTTTTGAAGTGGAGTACCTTGGCCTGACGGCTTTATCTCCTGTAAGCAAGATAATTGTTATCATGGTGGGAGTGCTCAGTAGTTAAATTTTAAGAGGAAATTAATATTAAGAAGAGAAATACGCGATAAAAAAAATTTAAAATTAAGAAGAAAAAAAAATAATATAAAATAAAAAAAAATAAGGAGTAAGAGGCCCCAAGAAAGCAAGGGTTAACATCGTACAGGACAATGATTTTATTTATTTATTTATTTTTTTTTTGTAATATAAGTTTTTCATTTTTTTTTCCTTTTTCTAGTTTTTATGATATTTTTCAAAGTCAAGAACTGCAGTTAAAAAAAAAAAAAAAGGCCCACAGGACCATACACTTCGAAAAGAAATAACTATGGCTTACGCATTGGGACATCTAAATGTATCAAGAGTTTTAGAAAAAGAGACACCGGCTGGGATCGAACCCGGTACGAGAGCGATTCCGTGCCAGTGCGAAGGCGCTGTGCTATGAGAAGCACGAGTGAAAATCGCAAGGTGCGATTAATGGCACCGTAGGAAAATTTACCTAACCAGAGGTGAGACGAGCCTTCTTAACTCGCCATCTTAACTTCATCTCGCCAAACCTCCGTTCCCTACCAGAGACGCTCTCCGTCTGTTCCTTTCTTTCTGACTGCCCGATGACCCCCTCCACCCTCTTGGGTTCAACGCCCCCGCAGCCTATCCTATGATTGGTAGAGGGGTGGGGAATCACGGGGTACCAAAATTTTCGCTTTAACCAGCGCTGCTAGTCAAACATTACACTACAATAATTTTCATGCTTTAAAATAATGCCTGAATTATTTGTTTAGAAGTGATTTTTTAAACCTATGATTTTTTTTTATGGGTTACAAATGGTTTTCAGTTGTGACCAAGGGGTGAAATCTGAAGAAATTACCCCAACCATTATTGATATAGACCAGGCCTGCACAATACGCCCCGCGGGCCAATTGCGACCCGCCAGGAGTTTTATTGTGACCTCCAAAGCCTTTTGTGAAGAAGCATAATAAAATTAATATAAAAATACGTAATATTATTTTTAGATTTAAAATATTACGAAAGGAATATATAAGCAATGAATATTAATATTTATTTATTTTTTAACCTTTTCCTTCCGGGTTGGGATAGCATGTACCCCAAGAATACGGGCCAATAATGAATGAATATATATATATATATATATATATATATATATATATATATATATATATATATATATATATATAATGAATATCTATATATAAATATATCGATATATCTATATATCAATATATATATATATATATATATATATATATATATATATAAATATATCTATATATCTATATATATATATATATATAACCCCCCTTAATGGCCGCTCTTACAAAAGGGGTATGAAAATTCCTGTTCTAAAGAGGGAATCGGAAAAATGGGCCCCGTAACCTAGAGGTTAAATTATTAGTAAGTAATTTATTTTTCGTTAGATAAATTATTTTTCGCTTTCCTATCTATCCTATATTTTCTTGCAGATTTCCATAAAGTAAAATGGCCCCCATCACATTCCGAGTTATGCATGCCTGATATAGACCATTAAAAGCAACACGACACGACATTCGAACAATTCGTGTTGCCATCTGGAGCCATGTATAATTGTGTCACCCGCGTTGTAAATTATACTTAACCTTGATCACTTAACTTTTCACCCTAAAGAAAGCAAAACTCCCCATCGCGTCTGTGTGTTCCGAGAATCATCCTCCGGTGACAGTTTGCGGACACTTGCTGAGGCCTGTTGAGTCTCAGCACGGTCGGTTGCCAACCCCACAAAATTTTTTTTCTCACATTCTTAAGAGCGGAATATATTTTTTTCCCAACACTTCCCCATTCTTTTTTGGCATTTTCCTTGATCTGATACGCCTCTTTCTCCCCCCCCCCTCTGCGGGCGATGAGTGATTCGAGCCGTAATGCTATGATGAAGATGACGAATTGCATAAACACTCTGTTTTACGACACCTGCGATGGGGCCTCTCCTTCTCTTAAGCGGTGAAATGAGTACATGTTCAACTAATTGATGTCTGAAATATTATTGGTTTTTTGCCTTTTTTTTCTAGCCGCACGTTTTTTTTTTCTCCAAGATTGGCGGTAGAATGATGATTTTACATTTTTTTTATTTTGTGCTCCTCATTTTAATAAACCAGATTTTGGTAGCAGTTCCAGGAAACTGAGATACTTGTTTAAATGGCCGGTTCCATAGGTGGAGCGGTGAGGTGACCACCTCAGGCGCCGTAAGGGGACATAACAAAAAAAAAAAAAAAATAATAAAAATTACGATATCTAAAACAACAAATTATAGAAATGCAATCAAGCACTTGGCTGCAATAAAGGTTCTAAGAATGGCTAGTATTACATAATAAATATAGTATTACATAATAATTATAATAGTATCCTATATATAATAGCCGTTGTCTCTGTATGACACTTCCGGGCTGTACTCATCTTTCAATTGAAGCCCTTAGTAAACAAACCGCCAAATAGGCTTAATTTCAATTTCAGATGTGGATCAGAATTTTTTCTTACCTAAAAACAAATATCTTCTCCATCAAATCACATTTGTTCAGCCTATTTTTCTATAAAACATTCAGAACTAAAAAAAAATTGGATGTTTTTAGCTGTATATTTAACAGTTTTTAAAAATCTGTGTACTTTTGCGATGAATTCTGAAAGTAAATAAACTTGAATGTGAATGAATCGTGAAGTGAACTGTAAAAAAAAGTTTTTAACTTTCATATGACGTCATTTTTAGTATTATGACGTCAAAATGACGGGTTGGATGGCAGTCTACTACTCCAATCGCATGAAAAACTAAATAAATAAAAAATAATGAAACGGTTTGCTTTTACAAGGTGTCGATTAAATGCAATATTTTAGATAATTCGGGATATTTTTTAACTTTCATATACCTTTTCCATTATGACGTCAAAATGACGGGCTACCTACTAGTTACATAATAGTACAGTTGACTCTTTGTTTAACGATTTTCAAGGGACCGTGAAAAATCGTCCTTAAGTAGAGATCGCCCTTAAACAGAATTTGTGAAAAATTAACATTTCCCATAACGTTGGAAGAGCAGGTACTGGGAAATATCGTCTTTAAATAGAGATCGTCGTTAAGTAGAGCGTCGTTAAACAGAAAGCCAGCTGTATTACATAATAAATTGTAGTAAAATTTTTTTATCTGCCTTTTGTTTTAAAGTTCCGTAATATTTAAAACTATGTTTTTCTAAATATATAAAACTTTTCTTTTTATCCAATACCTATTTTCCTAAAATTTCAATTATTCTGTAACGTAGACTATTTTAAATAATGATACGTTCATAGCTTAAAATTTCTCCCAAAAATTAAAGAAAAGGCGCCATTTTTAAAACTTGCCTCATGCACCACAATTGATCGACCCTGCACCGGTTATTTACTACCCTAGAAAATGGCAAGAGCAGCTTGCCAGTGATCTGAACGTCCCTGGTTCGATGCTCGTCGCTGCAAATCCGCCGCCGTGTTCATTATTGCTGGCCGGGGCACGTAAATAGGTCGTGGCTGCAATGTCCTCCACGTTCTCAAATTTACCTCTGGAGGTGCGGGGTCAAGTGTTCCGGTCTCGTCACTTGACTCGGTTCAAAATTACGGGACCGGTCATTTAGTCAAGTCGGACTCCGACCCTTGTGGTACTAATTCAAAACAGGAGCTTTCAGCCCAATAGCCTATGAGGACCTGGTGAATGGAACCTCCAACCAAGGGGCATTAGCAACAACAACAAGTACCCTAGAAAATGTCCTAGATCAGGGGTGTCAAACTCACGGCCCGCGACGAACATTTTTGCGGCCCGGCCATATATTGGCACACAATAATATATAATAAAATAACCGACGCAGAATTATAATAAGATAGGAAGAATTCGCTAAATGTTTTTTTAATGATACTCTTTTTTGCTATTATTAAACAAAATGCATATATTTATGTTGAATATACTGTAATTAGGTAAATAAACCTACGTTTCTATTAATATTAATTTTTTTTGCGGCCCACCTATAGTTAAACCTTGTTTGTTTGACCCAAGGTAGCCTTTGAGTTTGACACCCCTGTCCTAGATGGTCGTTTACTAGCAGCTATCAGAGCACAGCAGCTGTTTCTTCTCTTCCAATTGCTGATAGGACAACGGTGTAACTTCGAATGGTAATATCTGCTGAATTTCGATGAATCATGATTCAAAGATGCATATTAATTGACATGAACGTTTAGCAAGTGACCAAACGTTTTAAAAGGCGAGCTGTTCACTTCTCCCTAGACCACAAAAAATGGCTGTATCACTCATAGAAGTCCCCAAACTAGGGATGCTAATACATTGACTATCCGCACTAAATAATACATACTAAAACGTGATTTAATATTTTCAACATAAAATCCTACATCTTCGATAACTTCTATGATTATATTTTTTTTATACCCGATTACGCCATTTATATTCAATTTACACTGTATTATTTTTATGCTATATACAGTGGAATCTCGATCTATCGTTTTTCAAGGGATCGATTGAAATGAACGATAAATGCGGGAAAACGATAGATGCGGAAACATAACAAAGCAATATGATCGTTGGGACTGGATAAAATGAACGACACATACTGAAAAACGATGGATCCAAAAACGATCGATCGAGATTCCACTGTATATTAAAAGATCGAATAATAGAACTGAATTAACCGTGAGATGTACAGAGGCTGTTCGCACATTTTTTAGGCGATTTTGGTAAGCGGTAATAAAAAATCGTTTGCTGCAAAAGAAATAATTGCAATTGTACTATGTTTTTAAAAGTCAAAATTATCGTCTGCGGCTTGAAAGTTTTGTTTTTATTCAAAATGGCGTTTTTAACAAAGCAGTGGTTCGAAGGCTACATTTATGCTCTTTCCGAAGAGAAATATGCATACTCTATTATCCAAAAACGATGTGAGAGTCATGGTTTTGTGATATCTAAAGCGTCGATTGGTAATATCGTCAACAAGAAAGGAAAAAAACGTCAAATTGGAGCCGCAAGTGGGACAAAAAATCCAAACAAGTATCCAAGGAAAAAACGGACATCTTCGACTATTGTAAAGGTACGTTGTTTAATGTTAAAAGAAAATCCCCCTAGTCAAAGGACAGTTGCAAAATCATTAAAATGCTCGGTGTCCACTGTAAGCAAAATGATAAACGTTGGTTTAAATCTTAAGAAAGCGAAAAAACGCAATGTGCATCGTCTTCTTCTAAATCATATCGCTGAACGCAGGACACGCTGCAGAATTCTATATGAGAAACACTTATCCAAAGAAAAATGGAAAACAATTGTCACAATAGATGAATCATGGGTGCATTTAAATGATTGCAACAAATCGGACTTTTAAAATCTGCATTATCCAAACGTCGTCCCAAAACCCTTACAGGACTCTGGAAAGCTGTTCAGGAGGAATGGGATAGAATACCTCTTCTGACACTTCAAAAGGCATTATAATCCTGGAAATTGCTGAGTCGAAAGATAGTTCAGAATAAGGGATGTCAAATAGAACATTTAAAACACAAGAATTTTATGTAATTTAGTTTTGTGAATACAATATACATCGTCTAAAAAATGTGTGAACAGCCTCTGTAATACCATTTCAGCGTTTTGCGTTACGACCATTTATATCCATCTTCATGAAAGGCATTAGTGTCGGACCACTTTTAGCGAGACGCGGCAAGCAGCAATGCTGGACTGTCCCTGCCTCAAGAAAAATCCATTCAGTTAATCCTGAAATGAGATATCTTATCTGGCTGGACCATTTTTCTCCCTGGGCAGATTCTGCGAGTACGTTTCAGTTAATCAGGAATCAGCCATATAAATCTCGAGTGTTATCTCTCGAATACTAATTTGCATTCGTCCTTGCCTGTGAGTTATATTTTCGGCTTACCTTTTGTCGTCGATGCCTGGCAGTGTTGTATGTACACAAACCAGTTTAAGATCTCTTCATCTTGCGTTTGTCAAGGAGTATTTTTAATGGCACTGAATCTGGAGGTGAAGGGGGGGGGGGAGGGCTCATGATACTTTATTACCCTTTGTTTTGTCTTAAGGTGACAACTTGACACGTGAAGTGAAAATTTCTTATGTCATATTGTGAACTCTGTTATAACCATACAATAGGTAATTTTTGTCAATTTTGTTTGCATTTACGTGTAGAGAAATTGAGATTTGCAAAATCCGATTGAAAAAAAAATTATTCAGGTAGTCTCTTCTAACGAAAGTACCGCGGGTTATTAACGTATTACTTATCGTTGCTTACCTCTTTTGTATGTATATATGTGTTATGTATATATGTATCTATATATATATTATATATATATGTTATGTATATATGTATCTCGTATATGTACGTATGTATATATATGTATGTCAAAATTTTGACACATTTTGGTACTTTTCTGTTTAACTGTTTACTGCTTGTCCAAGCGATACAGAGTTTGGCGCGCTGCCAAAATTATAACTCGCGAGGTACGGACGGAGGTTTTAGCGTCTGAAATTTTGCTTTCCGGAGAACCGTTTTAGAGGGACGTAATCCTGCGTTAAAATATTTTTTTATTTCATACCGGTGCAGTATCCTGAGGACATTTTCCCCCACGCACCGCGAGGGAGAAAACCCACATCCGTCTTATTAAAATGTGATTTTTTTCCCCATTAATTTTTGTACACTTGAAACATGTATAATTACAAGATTAAAAGAACTTTTTATATACCAAGTTTTTAAATTTTCTGTTGAATCATATAAACTTGACAATTCTATGTATTAATACTTTTTAAAATTTTTTGATGAATTATCCCATCAACTTGAAAGAAAATGAAGTTAATAGGAAGTTAATTTGCGTTTAACTTTTCGTTCCCGTCCCGGCCGAAAGATGGCTGCACCAGTCTACAAAACAAAAATAACTGAAAATGAATTCAAAATCTGCTTAAAGATGGCTAAAAGTATTAAATCAATACATTGTCATCGTGTTCTGAGCTATTCTAAAAGTTTCAAATGTCTAGCTAGTCGGGAAGTTAGATAAAAATCGATTGCAAGATTAGTACCGGACAAACAAACGCACACGCTCGCGCGCACACACACACACACAAACAAACAAACAAGAAATAGATTTAATAAAAACCTGGTAATAAAAACTACTTTTTTTCATATATATATTGTTTACCAGAGAAATAAATTATGAGAAAATATTTATCTTTATACCCTTATTTCCTGGGGTCGCGAAAAAATCTCGATGATCGAAAAAGGTCATGAATAAAAACAGTTTAAGAAGAGCTGGTTTAAGATATATTTTTACTATTGGGTCTTCTTGAGTAATGGATTCAAACTAATAAGACCCAAGGACTCTCAAGAGGTCCGTGAGATAATAGGAACCTTCAGATTAAATTTTACCCTAAACAAATTTCTTTATAAATTCAACTGCAGCCCAATTTTTGTTAAAAAAAATCCTAAAGCTAAAAGCTGAGGATTTCTGAAGGATGCATTTACTGGATATGCTTAGACTAGCTGAAAACCCGCGCTTCGCTACGGAGTACATTCAAATTAAATACAACGGTAAATGTATGCAATTAATGACAAAAAAAATAAATATATATTATTTATAATAAATGAGACGATCAATATATAAATTAATGTAAAAAAATATTTATATATATATATTTATAAAAAAATCATAAGGAATATTTATTTTTTTTGGATAATATCCAATCGTTTGCTGCATTAGAAAGAAAAAATGTTTTTTTTTGTCTATTTAGTTGTTACGCACGTGACGATAAATTTATTGAAAGTACCAGAAAAAGAAATCACGTGATCAGCATTTAATAAATTAAATTCTAAAAATTAATCTTTAAAAATTCACCAAAAATCAGGAAATGGAGGTAAAAGTTCGAAAAAAATTTCATTTTGAAGGAATTTTTATGATCTTTCTCGTGATATAAAATTTATAACCTTCGATGTATTATTTTAAATGCAAACGTAAAAAAAGTTTAAAAAACAGCTTAAAAATTTAATTTAAAAAAATCTAAGAAGAATTTTTGAAAAATCTTTCTTAGTGCACCCCTACACTATTAGAAGAATCGCCATGCAAAATTTCAGCCCTTTAGGTCCAGCGGTTTGGTCTGTGCGTTGTATGTCAGTCAGTCAGTCAGTCAGTGAATGAATGAGTCAGTTACGGAACTGTTTTATATATATAGATAGAAACATGACGATTTTTTGAGGGATGTAATATCCGGCCTTCGCTATGATACCCTGCGGTTCAGGCTCCGTGGGTGGCATGATTGTTTGTAACTGTTCGGGATTCGCTTAAAACCGTAGATCACCTCTTTCTTTTAACTGTAGCGTAACAAAAAATGAACATAATGCTCCTAAAAACTGTCGCGTATTTTGATGATCAGTACAAGGCAAAATTATCCCAATTTCTACCCCCACCCGCACCCAGTTTTTTTTTCTTAGCTTTCGTAAAAATTATTTTTGGGAGAAGACTTTCTTTGCGTTGATATATATAACTGTGGTTTGGTACAAGAAGTGCCTAAGTCAGTTTTATCCAAGATGACTTTGTTTGCTTATGTCTCTTTAGAAAAATATCATTTTTAATGTAAGAAGTACCCAAGTCTGTACAATGGTTTAGAAAACACTTTTAAAGCATCGGACAGACTTACACTTCTTGTACCAAGCCACAGATATATATATATATATATATATATATATATATATATATATATATATATTCACAGGGATTTCTCAGTACCAAAATCTGCCCTTTCGAATCATGTGTATGGAAAAAATTGTTCTGAAAGAAAATCTATATATATATAAAACGCGTAGGTATGCGGCACAAAAATCGACGATATTTCTACACTCCGAATGGCAACGGCTGCAACTACCAGATGTAAACATTACCGGCCGTCTGAAATTTGCAACCGCGTGTCAACATGAATTTACGCACTGAAATCAGGAATCATCGAAAGCGAGCTGCACGATTAAGTGAAATTTGGGAACAGTCTCAAGAAAGAGAGCAAAGAAGAAATAATTCATTAAGAGAGAGGCGTGAAAGAGAGCATAAATAATCGCGAAGTTAGGCTTAACCGTCGGCGGCACAGAAACCGAGAGCCAGTAATAGTTAATTTTCTACACTTTTTTCAGTACGTGATGAAATTTTACTCCATTTTCTCAGCAATTTATTATTTGATATGATTAAGTGTAGATAAAGGAATTGTGACCAAAAGAACATACAGTGATGTAATCCATACTATATTTTAGTACTTGCTGAATTTTTATTCCATTTTTTTCCAGTGAAAAAAATTTTCCCCAACAATTTCTTATTTGGTGTAATGATAAAGTGTAGATATCTTAATTTTGAAAAATAGTAGTACATACAGAGAGGGATGTAATTTTTAAAATCATTGGTGTTGGGTTTCTCAGTCTTATCTTTAACTCTGTTCTGAAGTAATGGAAATTCACATTTTTTGCTCACGATGTTTAAGAATCAGCCTAATAGAGAATACCCCTTAACAACGTATATTTATGATGACAGGTAATGGTTAAACATTTGTTACTTTCAGTTGAGTTGTTTTGGAAAAGAAAATATAAAACTAAAAGCGACCATGCTGGTCGCGCAGCGGCTAGTTTATTAAATATATTTGAAGGCACTTTGCTTTTTTTTAATAGTCGGGGAAAATTGTCCAATTTTTATTTAATTATTTTCTAGGTATATATATATATATATATATATATATATATATATAATATATATATATATATATATAATATTTATATATTGTATATATATATATATATATATATCTAATATATATTATATATATAATATATATACTATATAATATAATATATATATATCTATATATATATATATATAAAAATATATATATATATATATATAATATATATATATATATATATATATATATATATATATATATATATATATATATAAATATATATATATATATAACTATATAAATATATATATATATATATTACTATAATCTATATATATATATATATATACTATATATTATAAATATATATAAGTATATATATATATAATAATATATATATAATATACATATATATATATATATATATAATATATATATATATATATATATATATATATATATATATAATATTTATATATATATATATATATATATATATATATATAATATATATATATATTAATATATATATATATATATATATATATATATATAAATATATATACATATATAATACATATATATATATATATATATATATAATATCTATATTATATAAAAATATAATATCGATATATATATATAGATATATACTATATATATATATATATATATATCTAAATAATATAAAAATATATATAATATATATATATAAATATATTATAAATATTATACATATTATCTATAATATATATATATATATATATATATATATATCTATACTATATATATATAACATATATATATATATATCAATATATATATATAATATATACATATCTATAAAATATATATAATATATATATATATAATACTTATATATATATATATATATTATATATAAATATATATATATATAATATAATATATCTCTATATATATATATATATAATTATTTTATATATATATTATATATATATATATTATATTATATATTATATATATTTTTATATATTATATATATATAGATATATTTATATATATATATATATATATATATAAATATATATATTATATATTTATATATATATTATATATTTTTTATATATATATATGTATATTATATATAGATATATCATATATATTATCTATATTATATATATATAATATATATTTATATATATATATATATTTTATATATATATATTTTATATATATCTATATATCTATATATAATATCTCTATATATTATATATATGTATATATATTTTATATATATTATATATTATTATATATTTATATATATTTATATCTATATATTATTTATATATATATATTATATATTATATATATATATATATATTATATATCTTATATATATATATTTATATTATTTTATATATATATCTATATATATTATATTTTATATATATATATATATATATAATTTTATAATATATCTATATATATCATATATATTATATATATTATTTATATATTTATATAATATTTATATATATTATCTCTATATATATAATCTATATATATATCTATATATATATATATATGTATATATATATTTATATATATTTATATATATATATTTTATATTTATATATATATTATATATATATATAGATATAATATAGGTATATATATATATTTATATATTAATATATATATCTATATATTATTATATATATTATATATTATATATATATATGTATATTTATATATGTTAGATTATAATATATTTATATATGTATATTTTTATATTATATATATTTTATATATATATTTATATATATATTTCTTTACTATATATATTATATATATATATATATATATTATATATATATATATATCTATCATATATATATAATAAATATATATATATTTTATATATTTATATATGTATATTTTTATATGTATATCTTATATATATATATATATTATATATAGATTATTTATATATATATTTATCTATTTTATATATATTTATCTATATCTTTAAATATATATATATATATATATATATATTATATATATATATTATATTATAATATATATATATTTAAATAATAATATATATTCTATATATATATATATCATATATTATATATATATCATATATATATTTTCGATATATATTATATATATATATATATATATATATATTATATATATCTATATATATATCTATCTATATAAATATAATATTTCTATATATATATAAATAAAATTTTTAGTGTTAGTGTTGTGAATAAATTTAAGCTTTTTTAGGGCAATAAAAAGATCACATGTTCTTGGCGCGCTTTACGGAAATACTTTACTTTTTAGGAATGCGTGGAAGTTAAGAAAAAGACTGGTTCGAATTGGAACTAGAATTTTGATGTCGTCGAAGCTTCTTTCCAGATACATCTGTAGTAAAACGCCATATGCTCTTGAATGTTCCGGCGCACGTCTTTAATAGTTATGTTTATTAGTACGTCTTAATTAATCAAAAATTTATCTTCATTATTCTTTATTACATCTTACGTTTTTCCCGCAAAATTTCTGAATGAAAAATATTTTATTGTAAACTAGTTATCAAACAAGCTAGATAAATAAAGCTTATAAATTTGTAGCAATTTTTCTTTCTCCCGTAAACAGAATTCCGTAATTATATATATAATGGCCGTTGTCTCTGTATAACACTTCCGGGCTGTACTCATCTTTCAATTGAAGCCCTCAGTAAACAAACAGCCGGTTAGGCTTAATTTCTATTTCCGATGTGGATCAGATTTTTTTCTTACCTGAAAACTAATATCTTCTCCATGAAATCACGTTTGTTCAGCCTATTTTTCCATAAAACATTCAGAACTAAAAAGAATTGGATGCTTTTAGCTGTATATTTAACAGTTTTTAAAAATCTGTTTACTTTTGCGATGAATTCTGAAAGTAAACAATCTTGAATATGAATGAATCAAGTAGCTCAAGTATTCATATCGCGTAGTGAGCTGTAAAAAACTGGATGGCAGTCTCTACTCCAATTGCATGAAAAACTAAATAAATAAAAAATAATGAAAGGGTTTGCTTTTACAAGGTGTGTATTAATGCAATATTGTTAGATAATTCGGGATATTTTTAACTTTCATATACTTTTTCCATTATGACGTCATTATTAGTATTATGGCGTCAAATGACGGGATGGATGGCAGTGTACTACTCCAATCGCATAAAAACTAATAAATAAAAAATAATGAAAGGGTTTGCTTTTACAAGGTGTGGATTAAATGCAATATTGTTAGATAATTCGGGATATTTTTTAACTTTCATATACTTTTTCCCATTATGACGTCATTATTAGTATTATGACGTCAAAATGACGGGTTACCTTCTAGTATATATATATATATATATATATATATATATAAAAGAAATAAACATCCTCTCATTTTAAATTTAAACTCATTTAGTATTAGGTCTACGATTATATAATTTTAGGCCATGAAAAAATAATAGGCAGGCCTATTTTTTTTTGGGGGGGGGGGCTGAATTGCCCCTACTGCCCCCTCCCCTTGGAGCCGCCGTCGCAGGGACCAACTGTCAAAAAAGAAGGAAAGAAAAACAAAATTCGTAGGGGCCTTCTCCCTGGCAGCCCTTTTAGAGGCAAAAATAATTTAATTTTTTGAAGATCTGAAGAAGTAAACTATTTGTGGGAAACAACTTGAATAAGAAGTTACAAATAAACTTAATAGCAATAAAAATAATAAAAGTGAACTTAAAAGCTGACATAAAAGTCTATAAAAACTTTAAAAAATGAATGGCACTTTGAACTTCCATTTGCTTTACTAGCTGTAAAGTCCTTGTCTTAACATTGCACAAAGCTACACAAACAAAAAAATTAGGACAAAAAAAATAGTCACCAATTTTATAAAATTATTAAATTTGCAGTCGTTTTGGAACGATTAAACCATTTTTTTTTATGATTGCGGACTTCGCGGACCACTTCTTGGGTTCTCCTGGACCACTTGTTAAGAACCACTGTTCTCAAATGGTAAAACTCTCGAGGACATTGAAAGTTTGCATTCGTCCTTTTATCAACCTTGATCTTTTTTGCGAGCATTTAACCACCCTTTGGGTTGTAGTGCATTCCGAAGAGCGAATTTTTTTTTTATTCAAATACTTTCACCGCAAGTAATATAGAAATCATTCGTGTGACATAGCTGGCAATATTAAGAATGCTGGAGACGACTCATCTAGGGAGGAGTTGATAATTGCAGTGGAGATGCAACGTTCATCTCCTCAGACAATGCCCTGGAATTCGTTAATGGTTTCTTGAGGCATGTTAGTCAATCTAATGGGATCTTCGGCATTCTGAGTGGTAAAATTTCCTCGGAAAATGAATCGACGAAGCTCGAATTCTGTGTAACAATTTTACATGATTTGTGCGTCGTTAATTTTTGGGGAAGTGGGCTGGTTCATTGTCTTCATAAGTCCTCTATATGTATATGGCAAATCTAAATTAATACGATTAGAAAGAAGGGAGTTAAAAGAGGGAGTTTTGTGCAAGAAGGGAATTAGAAAGAAGGGAGTCAACGAAGCTCGAATTCTGTGTAACAATTTTACATGATTTGTGCGTCGTTAATTTTGGGGAAGTGGGCTAGTTCATGGTCTTCATAAGTCCTCTATATGTATATGGCAAATCTAAATTAATACGATGAGAAAGAAGGGAGTTAAAAGAGGGAGTTTTGTGCAAGACGGGAAATAGAAAGAAGGGAGTCAACGAAGCTCGAATTCTGTGTAACAATTTTACATGATTTGTGCGTCGTTAAATTTGGGGAAGTGGGCTAGTTCATGGTCTTCACAAGTCCTCTATATGTATAGGGCAAATCTAAATTAATACGATTAGAAAGAAGGGAGTTAAAAGAGGGAGTTTTGTGCAAGAAGGGAATTAGAAATAAGGGAGTCAACGAAGCTCGAATTCTGTGTAACAATTTTACATGATTTGTGCGTCGTTAATTTTGGGTAAGTGGGCTAGTTCATTGTCTTCACAAGTCCTCTATATGTATATGGAAAATCTAAATTAATACGATTAAAAAGAAGGGATTTAAAAGATAAACTTAGTGACCCTGGAAACAAATTTGAAGCAAACTTTGGCTTTTTAAAAAAAAAAAACTATATCGTGTGCGTGATGTAAAAATGTAATAACCCCTGTTGCTGACAGTACCTGGTTAGCCACGTAAAACAAAAAAAAATTGCTTTTCGTGTCTGATGCAATCAAATGTGCAACCTCAGTTAATTCATTTATCAAGAGAATTGAGCCTTTTTCTCTTTCACGCCCACGGAACCAAATTTTCAAATAGGCAAAAGCATACAGTGTTTAAGATATTCGTGATTTCGGTCTGTGCAGCATTTTGTTTGCACGCTTTTAATTGTTCTCTTCAAGTCTCTTGTCACGCCCCGGTGCAAATAAATGTTTCTGTTTACGTGCTTCTAATTCTGCAAATAAGCAGGCTGGAAAACATCTGTACTGCATCGTTTAAAAAAAAAAGTCCACGCGACATAAAGTCTTGGCGATATCATTCAATTGATTAATCCAAGCTCTATAAATCATAATGTTATGTCATCATATTTATTACCTCTCTTAATAGAGCAGTCCTGGTGTATCTCGACCAGCTGTGGCACGATGTCATGGCCTGCAAGGGAGTACATAGAAAAAGATAATAGCGGTAAGTGAGAGAGAGAGAGTGAGCCGGGGATAAGATAAAAGAAACACAGAAATCAAAGCCTGCCTTTATGACATGATCCACAACCTTTCCGGGATCTGGATGAATGGAAAGGCCTGCGGGGGAGTAAGATTCTCTCCCCTCCCCCCCACGTCTTGCGTTGATTTGTTACCAAACGTATATGGCTGCTGCTACATCGCATAAGGTCGGTGAGAAATGTAAACAGGGTTTTCGATATGAACCCGAGAGTAATAACCACGGGTGGGAGGGCCTCTCGCTGCTTTTTTTTTCATCTTCACTTTCTTTCCCCGCGAGATACCCCTCGAGTGCGTGGGAAGCCGAAGCGGACGGCGAACTTCAAAAGAAAGGAGATATCGTTTCCGGACAATGGACTCCAAGAGCGTGATTGGAGAAACAAGGGTGTGTCGAGCAGAGAATGAAAGGGATCCAAGGGGTTATGCTTAGAGGTGTTGGACCTTCCGCATTGATGATATTAGGAATGAGGTTCGTGGAAATTTTCGATTCAATTTATATAAATGCATGTCCTTGTTAAGTTAATTAACTGTGGAGTCTCTAGGATTTTTCCTGCATCACCACTCATTTGTCTGTATTCGACTCGCTCATCTCTCGAGTAAAATTTTGCTCCACCTCTTTAGATACCGAAGTCTGATATATGTGCGGTTACAGTTAACGAAAATAAGCATAAATTGCGGTGGTCTTTAGGCAGTCAGTATAGGGTCATGCATAGTGTCCAATATGTTTAGAAGACGCTTATTTAGCGCATGAATTTCTATTTATCACGAATGTACCGCGGATTTCAAAGAGTGGCAACACAGTTCGTATCTAAATTAGAACATTTCTTAACATGTTTACTTCGGTACAGAAGTAACTATAGAGTTCACAAGCAAGCAAGCCTTTATTGTTCAAGACATACATATATAGAAGTGATAGTACTTAGTGAGAGACGTATACTTGAAGATGCTTTCAAGTGATGTTAGTGTGTCTAATGATTGAGGTGTCGAGAACTGGACATTTTATTATTGAAGGAAAGCGGAATTTTCTTACTGAAGAAATTATTGTACTGATCGATTGAGTAACTGATGGGGGAAAGCGTAAGTCAGTGTTTGGCATCACGTACGATGGACGGCCACTTGTGTTTGTTCCGTTAACTGAATTTGAAATAATTTATTGTACTTTTCATGCATTAAACATTCACACTACACGGACATGTTCACAACTGTATAATGCAATCTCTCTTTATGTTCTGTGTTTGCTGTGTAGAGGGTTTCAAGTCCAAAATCGTAGTTTTGAGAAAAACTGGATTGAAAACTGACATGTTCGTATTTTGTTTCACATATCCCAAATTTTCCCTGATGAATAAAAAATGTTTAGGAGTGGACATAGCTTTCCGTACCCTGCAGTAGCCCTTGATTTTTCAAGCATGCCTGGTTTGATAACTCATTTTAGCCCATTTTGTTCTTAACATCCCAAATTTTCACTGTTGAATAAAAATATTTAGGAGCGGAATTGGACTTAGCTTTCCATACGCTGCAGTAACCCTTTATTTTTCAAACATGCCTGGTTTGATAACTCATTTTAGCCCATTTTGGACTTAACATCCCAAATTTTCACTGATGAATAAAAATATTTAGGAGTGGAATTGGACTTAGCTTTCCATACCGTGCAGTAGCCCTTAATTTTTCAAGCATACCGGGTTTGATAACTCATTTTAGCCCATTTTGGACTTATCATCCCAAATTTTCACTGTTGAATAAAAATATTTAGGAGCGGAATTGGACTTAGCTTTCCATACCGTGCAGTAGCCCTTAATTTTTCAAGCATGCCGGGTTTGATAACTCATTTTAGCCCATTTTGGACTTAACACCCTTTACACAGCAAATATATATATATATATATATATATATATTACTTACCGTGACACTTACAATATATTCTTTCTTTATCAAAAACGTATAATGCCAGCACTTTGGGCGCGAAACTCTTAAATTACACGCTCCTTAATTCCCTTTTTATTAGCACTAATGTGCCATTGTTATCACTTTGACAGATTTGCGTTACTGCCTTTTTCAAGTTCCACAAAATTTCTAATAAAACGAGTAATATAGTAGTGCCATGACTACGTTAAGCAGAGGAAGAAAAAAAGAATAATGAATTTAATCAATAACACCTTTCTGCCTTCAAACCGAGATAATTTTTTTTCCCCTTTGTAGTCACTATTTTATTACTCACCATTGTTAGGCGATAATTAACGGCATCTGAGGGTCATATAGGGAGTGACCATTGATGAATGAAAATCACTTAGGAAAGGGATTCTCGTTTTTTGAAAGAGGGATTTTCAGGCGGGAAGGAAATAAGAATTTACACTGGAATTTCCTTTTCTTTCTTATGGTGCATATACATTGGTGCAGAGTTCTCTGCCTGTGCCTTGGGGAATCCAGTGATTTATGTTCACTCTGTACTCTGTACTATGCGTGGATCGCCTCCTCTGGCGGTCCATCAAAGAAAGGGCGGGGGGTCAGCGGGTCAAATGGTGTCGAGCGGGGTCGGGGGAGACACCAGATCAAAGAAATGAGGAATGGGGGAATGGGGGTGGTTCTAAATACCGTGTCTAATGTTACCGTGACTATTGTGATGACAGGAGTCGGGGGTCTGCAGGCAGAGAACTCTGTACCAATCTATATGCGCTATAAGACTCCGTGGGGGGGGGGAAAGATGGGGGTGTTATTTTACTCCCGCGGCATTTTGCTGGTGTAAAATGTGTTTTAGGTCCATCTTTTCCGTGGACCGTCTTTATCCCCAACTGTTTGTCCTCGGCCAGTCAGTTCTCCCCTCACCACTGACGAAATCTATTGAACAATTTTTTTGTGGCATTGCTGACTAAGCGATGTCCAAGGAACTTAAAGGCACATAATGTGCGTGAGTGAAGTTAATATTCGAATTTCAAAGAGGGAACTAATGATAATGTGATTGATTTGGCAGGCGGAGTTTCAACCCGAAACTAATTACATATGACGGCAGGAAAATGATAGTCATAATCATCAGTTTTTTTTACTGTATTAAATATCTGCTCCCATTTGTTCTGCGGAAGTGTCAACTTAGTATTACAACTCAAACCTGTTTTTGTGCGGTTTTTTTTGGGCGATTTTTTGTGTGCGGTATATGTAAAAAAAGGTCCATGAAAACACTTAATATGAATAAAAAACGATAAAAATAAGAAATTGACTAAATGGGAATTTTAAGTTATTTTAAGCAATTTTTTTGTGCAACTTTTTTGGTTCGGTATGTGTAAAAAAAATACACATTATGAATAAAAACAATAAAAAGTAAGAAATTAACTACATGAGAATTTTAAATTATTTTAAGCGATATTTTTTGTTACGATTATTTTATGCGGTTCCTATCCACCGTAAAAAACAGGTTTGAGTGTATTATCTTCTATTTTTTTTCTTGTTTAACAAATGTAAGATGTAAAAGGTTAATTTTTACAGTTCTTGCCGAGTTTTAAATCGTACGTCATTATAAAGTATACAAGGGAAAACAAAATTCAAATAGTTAAAAAAAAAAAATTCTTTGCATATGATGATTTAGTGCATTCACACCTTATTCAAGTATAATCGTCCTCTAAAGACGTAAGAGGTCCATAAGTTAAGGCTGCTGTGTACTAACCCTATTGGATTCTCTCACCTATGGAGAAAATGTGTCTACTATTGACCGCTACATAAATGCTGATAATCCAATAAAAATGGTATTTTCAGATAGCCTGAACTTTTCTGCATCTTGCAACAGGATTCATTTTATAAATTTCGTCCACCAAAGGAATTCAGCAGCGTTTAAAACACACTATGCCAGAGTTTTTTCCCCAAAAAATTTAAATTAAAAAATATTATTTGCATTTTTTTAAACGAAAAATGCCCCAAGGCGTAAAATTTCTTTGTCTATTACGGAGTACAATGTTAAAAAAAAAAAAAAAAAATCAAAAAATCAGGTAGTCTCTTCTAACGAAACTACCGCGGGTTGTTAACGTAAGATTACTTATCGTTGCTTACCTCTTTTTTTACAATAAAATTCCTATACATAGGAAGAGAAGGATGAGTGATAACCCTATGCAGAGTAAATCGATGGTAAGAAAAATACATTGCATATGTCTACTCTGCCACTCTTGATTTATAACTCGCGACGACGGTTTTAGCGTCATAAATTTTGCTTTCCGGAGCACCGTTATGGAGGAACGTAATCCTACGTTAAAAATCTTTCTATCCAAGTCGGCAATCCTTGGACACAATTTCTCCATAGGTTGACACAGAGTTGAGGGAATTTAATAGGGTAAGTACACAGCAGCCTAAAGGGCACATAAACCTCACGAATGGCATAAATCCGCAAATACAGTAACCACCGCTTATAGTGATCACTGGTTATAAGAATCAACCGTTTATAAGAATCAATATCGCAAAAACAAATGTATTATTTCCATGTTAAAACTTTCGCTTTAAAGAATCAATCCACCGGTTTTAAGAATCTGTTTACACTCTTCGCTTTCCTTTCATTTTTCCAAAAAAGCTACTTAAAACCTCAA
This sequence comes from Dolomedes plantarius, assembly GCA_907164885.2. Lineage (NCBI taxonomy): Eukaryota > Metazoa > Arthropoda > Arachnida > Araneae > Dolomedidae > Dolomedes > Dolomedes plantarius. The sequence goes on along the minus strand of OU015495.1, from coordinate 130,024,535 downwards.
AAGGTACGAAGTTCTTTCTTTTTTTAAAAAGAAAGATTGATAAGATGGGATGGAATATAGTCGTAAAATTCACCCCTTTCTTTATTAGACATAACATAATAGTTTCCCCTTAAACGCTTTATCACAACACTGACCTATTAGCTTGACCCGAGGGTATCTTTACCCGTCCGAGTCCGATTTCACTTTTCTCCACTGACAAACAAAAATAGGGACTCTTTTTTCCCACCTCCCACATCCTGGTTGCGGCTTCCTGGACCCAAAAACACATAAATCTTCGGCGAAGTGTCCACTATCGTTCAGAAAAACGCGACATTTGTAGATTCAGCACATTATCAAACCGAGAAACGTAAACTAGAAGGTGAATCTTCGTCTGAGACTATAAGTATTGAAAGAGGTATAAACAGCCTCCTGAAAACTTCATTACGTCGAACTACCGTAGAAAAGTTTTTCTTGCTCCCTTCCTGTAGCTGAAATGTAAAAACTGTTAAGCAGGTATGTTGTAACAAATATTGGATTTTTACTTCTCTTACTATAATCATGTGTATCTACTTATAGGTCTAAAAATTAAGTTGTATTTTTAAAACTATAAAAAATAATTTTAATAAAAGATAATTAACGTAAATTAAAGAGTATTTTATGGCAAGTTATCTAATATATGTATATATAGGTGTGTGTGTGCCTGCCCAAAAATCTAAATTTCGGCTATAAGAATCAACCGCTTATAAGAATCAAAAACAGTAATAACAGACGTGATTCTTATAAGCGGAAATCGCTGAAATTCTCTGTCCCCTCCCCCCTTCTATCGTTAGCTTTTAACCATATTTGACACCCACACACAATAGGATAAATGAATAAATAAATAAATAGAACAGGCAACTACAACAGTTAGTTTGGTTTATAATTTTAAAATCAGAATGTCGACAATGTAGGTCGACACACGCTGAGCGTGAGAGCGGTAGTACTCTACACGTGAAGTATGTGATGCAACACACGCAATCCCAGCATTTGAATGGCGGTAAAATAACAAATGTCTATAAATACAAATAGCATACTCTATAGTACTGCGTGTTAAAGACTTCAGTAATTTTCCGAGCCAAACATTTCCAAAATAATTGATGTTTACGGTATTTTTCGGACCGTAATACGGTACAGCGGACGATAAGACTGTGGCATTATGGCAGATGTTGATTTGTCATTTTTTTCATGTTTTCGGCAAATTAAAAAAAAAAAAATTACTTTCGTTGTGAAATATAAAATCGCTCAATTAAATTTTTCAATCCAAATATTCTTTAGTTAATATTCTTATTCAACCTCAAGCATATGGATGGTATTCAATGGAACTTCAATTAGGGACTAAAATATTCCATTAGGGAATATGTATTGCCACTTTTATAGTAAGCATTTGCCAATACGAATAACTTACTATTATTTCACAATTCCCCTATCAGCTTTTGCCACATTAAAAAAACCAATTTTAAGTGTGACATATCAACTTAAAACATAAAATTGAATTTTTCGGACATATCTACATCTGCCATAACGCCACAGAAGACGTATCTCAAATTTATGGGAGGACTTTCAGAAAAGAATATTTTGTATTTTGTTAGGTATATAAAGATATTTTCAATTTCTTATGTAATAAAGATAAAAAATTATATACATATATATATATATATGTATATATATATATATATATATATATATATATATATATATATATATGTATATATATATATATATATATATATATATATATGTATATATATATATATATATATATATATATATATATATATATATATATATATATATATATATATATATATACATACACACACACACACACACACACACACACACACACACACACTCTTAGACCGAAAAAGCAAGAAGGGGTAAAGCAAATTCAACACAAATTGCTATGCATACAGGTTTTGACGAAAAATGCAAAATTTTAAAGTTTGGCGGCCAATAAATGAACATGTGACGCTGCAATTTTCTTAACTGCGCAACTGGCAGGATATTAAAGTGGATAAATTTCGATTCCAGGTCATAAATTCTTTGCGAATTTTATTTCGTGCACTCAGGTAGACAGTAACTATGCCTCGCATACAGGTGCGCGAACAATATGCGCAGATGTCAGCATTTGAGAGAGGGCGTGTAGTTGGGCTCAAAGACGCCGGTTGGTCTAATCGGCGAATCGCTCGACATTTGGATAGGTGCGATGCCACTATTAGACTCCAACCAGCTCGGGATTTTGACTATCAAACGCACCAATTGGACAGAATTTGGCACGATATCCCGCAGGAGGACATCCCACCTCTATCAATCAATGCCAAGCCGAATAATTGCTTGCATAAGGGCCAGAGGTGGACTGTAGCGTACTGGATATATGGTCTTATTTTTTCCCGAGACCCCACAAGAGCTTGAAACACAGCTGCGTGTTTTTCAAGGAATGTGTTGCTCGGTTCCACCAGTTCGGAACACGTGGGGGGATTCTTAACGTTTCTGCAATGTAATAAAGTTCGGCGTCTAAGAAGAGCTGTCAGCCGATAATCTGCGGCCCCTCCACCCCTTCTGAAAATCCAGACACGAGAGAGAGACGCTAGAGAACGCGGCCTGGGCGGATGTGTGTTTAGGCTCCGTACGTTGTGAATCTGCACGGGATTTTTAAATTGAATATGTTGCACTGTTTAAATGTTAATTATTTTTGTTAATAAATTGTTGAGTTTTTGTTTTAAAAATTTGGCCTTCGCTTTTAATTAGAACTCTGTCTTTCTTGGTATGGATCAATAGTTGTGAAATTTCTTCAAAATGCCTCACAGAGTTTATCAGCCTTGTCGTGACGCCACAGGACCAACGCGTTATTGACTTTTTCACTTTGTGAAGCTCTTGAATAAATCATCCAATTTTTCTCAAATTGTAATAATTTTTTTTCTGTACATGTACATCACATCTACCGATTTTCTTCCTATTCTGATAACTCCTTGGTGAGTCTTTAATTTATTTTATTTTTTTTTTGGTCTTAGAGTGTATATAGACAAACCTGTTTTTGCGTGGTAGATATGGACTGCACAAAAAAAACCACACCAAAAAAAATATTCAGAAACTTGATAAATAGCTATAACAAATAATTTTTCCCAACATATTAAAGAAAAATTTTTTTTATGCCGTGGAGAGGGACCGCATAAAAAAAGTCTCACTAAGAAAATATGTCAAAGCTTTACGAAATAGCGAGAAAGTGCTTTTCAAACAAAATAAATGATTAAATTACACGTGAAAACATGTAAAAAAAATTTTTATTTCTCATTTTAAACATGGAGAAATTTTCAAAATGTACATAATTCGATACTACTCGTCGTAGTCCAAAACGCGCATATTCTTCTGATGAACTGCTGTCGTAATCGCTTCTGTCACTTGAAGATATTAGAGTTGATTTATTTTTTGTTACCATGTAGTCGGTGATAGATATTTGCGACGACGGTCGTTTGATCAGCTGCTTGGTACACGATCCAGATGGTACGCTTGCCAGAGATACACGATCGAAGCTCTTTTTGGAATTTCAAACATCTTTCGGGATTGTTATCTATTTTAAGGGGACAGTGGACCTTCAAACCTAACTTGTTTTGCTTTGAATGGATTTGCTTGAAATTTGAATGTATGATTTGTACCATAAATATATAAAAGTGGTTAAAATTTACTGATGAATTATTAATAATTTATGAATTATGAATTATTAATTATATCAAAAATTGGCCTCATTAAAAATGTTCCATGCGCATTTCTTTCGGATATAATATGGTAATTTTTATTTACAGGATACCTTATAGAACTGACAATGAAACTTATTGCTTATTTTAAGCATTCATTAAAAATATAAAGAGTAAAAAATAATGATAGTGAAAACACCCTTTTTATGACGCAAAATACCTATAAACCTTCTTTTCAAGTACAAAATTTAGAAATTCTGAGCAACGAAGCATAATTTTTTTCAATACGATTTATTTTATATACAGTTAAGTATATAAACTTAAATTTCAAAGCAATACGATAATTAGAAATTCGCCTGGAACAGTTTGAATATTCGTATGACATGAAAATTTTTATTTTGAGAAAAACACATTTAAAGTGATTGCTATTAGTAACCACATAATATCTAAATTAAATACAAATGCCTATAACTAGGAAAGTAATCGCAGAAATTAAAAATTCTTTTTTCAACACATTCCTACTCGTCCGTAGTTACACAATTCAATCAAATAAAGAAATCGAATTTTTGGACAAATTTCACAATTTTGAAAGTCCACTGTCCCCTGAAGAAAAGAAATCGCACAAAACAAATCGCATGAAAAAAACCCGCACAAATACAGGTTTGACTGTATATATAAAATATATCTATACCTATAAAACAGTTCCATAACTGACTGACTGACTGACAGATAACGCACAGAACAAACCGCTAACCCTAAAGGGCTGATATATTGCATGGCGATTCTTCTTATAGTGTAGGGGTGCACTAAGAAAGATTTTTGAAAAATTCTTCTTAGATTTTTTTCAAAATTAAATTTTTAAGCTGTTTTTGTGACATTCTTTAAAGTTTGCATTTAAAATAATCATCTGGGGGTTATAAATTTTATATCACGAGAAAGATCATAAAAATTCCTTTAAAATGGAATCTTTTTCGTATCTTTACCTCCATTTTGTGATTTTTGGTGAACTTTTTAAAGATCAATTTTTGGAATTTAATTTATTAAATGCCGATCACGTGGTTTGTTTTCTTTTTGTGATACTTTAAATTAATTTTGCGTCACTTGCATAACAACGAAATAAATTGACAAAAAAATATTAAAATACGGTAAAAGATAATTTAACCTGTAGGCTAATTGAGATGGAAGTTTTTTAATAATTTAATTCAAATTCGTATGTTTTATGGATATTGAACATACAAATTAATTGCATACATTGACCGTTGTATTTAATTTGATTTTCTTCTAGATTATTTTGTCTATAAAAATATCAGTTACGATTTTTTTATAAGTATATATTTTTGTTTTTTGGAGCATTAATTGCATACATTGACTTGTATTTAATTTGAATGTGTTCCGTAGCGAATCACAGGTATTCAGCTAGTATTATATATATAAAATATATATAATAAAATATTCATTTTATTTTAATATTACCTTCGGACCATGAGACACACCCCAATTTGAAGTCGATTTTTTTTATGTGAAAAAGTGGTCCCGAAAAATTCAGCAATTACTGACAGTAAAAACGCTAATAGTTGGAAGTCCTCGGTAGTATGGGTACGATTAAAATAATCCGACCGTTAAATTTATCAACGGATTTTGAGTAAATGTGCAATTTTCATTGGGCGAGCCAACCTTAATAAATGCGTGTATTTCCCAGCTGGAAGACGGTTTTCCTAAAGTGCTTTTCCACGGAAGGTTTAGATAGCCTCGTATTAAAACACTCAAAGTCTGTGATAAACATCTCAGGAGATCTTCTGTTTATAATCTATCGCACTTCTTGAAAGCAAGTCCATTACCTGGAAGATTATGATGCGAGAATGTGAATGTCAGCTAAATATTTGGAGAATTTTTAGCGTTTCTTTTTTTCTAATTACTTTTAGCAAACAAAACTTCTTGAAAGTACACACGCCCTAGATAACTCCCAGATAACCGCAACGTACCTATCTGTCCCTTGAGACATTCTCAGTTTTTTCTTAGGTCCGTTCATTTGTAAATAACGGATAGCATTATCTCTTTCCTTATTGAAAGAAGAGGAAATATACTTTTAAGATATGTGTGTGATAACGTCGAATTTTTTTCCCCCATTCCTTTGAGTGAACCCAACGTCAGTTTTCTTACAGCATAGCAATTTAGAAAATTTTCCGTCGCGATGGACTGCATAATTGAAATGCTTTTTCCTATTAAAAACTTGTATTGAAAATGGACCTAAAACACACGAATATAAATGCGCAGAATCGGTGAAAATAGACGCAAGTCGACACAATGCTGGATACTAAATTCTACTCTAGTTGACTCTAGATTGACTCTAGTTGTAATTTGGTACCCGATTCGAATTTCAAAGGCGAGAGAAAAATGGACCTTCTCGCTTTGGAGCTCCAAAGCGATAATGCACTGCAACGAATTAGCTATTCGAACAGCTACTTGTCGTGTGCGGCGAAAACCAGTTCGGAATTCAAAACTATTTAAAAAGGATTCCAATTTCTAGCGTAAAAATTATAAGTTTAATTTTTAACCGTTGTTAAGAAGATCGTTTTACCTGCTGATGAATCTGAAGGAATCGAGGAAGGTTATTTAAATTAATTGATGAGAAAAGAATTTTCGTTGTTGTTCCTAATGCACTCTGGCCGGAAGTTCCAGACAAGGTCTAGATAGGCTTTTCGGGTATGGGGTACGGCTTTTGTAGTTTGAGTAGTGCGAATCGGTTTATAATAGCCCCTCAAGAGTCGGTCCATTATAATAGCACCAAGAGTCCGACTTGGCTTGGTGCCATCATAATTTTGACCGTAAACCCCCCCCCCCCCCAGGTGCGATATCTGGGAGGGGGGATCGTACCTTCCCCACCCACTGACTTCACAGAAGGACTTTCCGGTCTACGGATTTAACGTGCCCATATCCGACCTAGACACGAAGATATTTAATGGCACCTGTCGGGATTCCAACCTTACACCCTCAATTCTAAAGCCGACGCGCTACCATTAGGCTACCTAGGGCCGTAAAGAGTTTTTACCCTAAAGGATTGAAAATGTACGTAATTGTCCTTGTAATCACAAGTATGATCTGCGCCGCCGTGAGGTATCCAGATATGTACTAACAACTCGTCGTCGCAACGCAATCCCGCTCGGCTCGACCGTCCAACTATGTCTAGTCTACGCAAGTCCGCCGCCGCTATACGAGCATCCAGGAGCCGGAGCCCCAATTTTGAGACCTCTTAAAGTTTAAAGCTGCTATGTACTAACCCCATTGGATTCGCTCACCTCAATGTTAACTTATGGAAAAAATTTGTCCACGGATTGCCGACTTGGATTCAAAGATTTTTTTTAAAAAATTGTACTCCGTCATAGATAAAGAAATTTTACATTTTTGTACCTTTTTCGTTTTTTTTTAAATGCAATTAATATTTTAAAATTTAAATTATTCGGGGAAAAATCTGGTATAGTGTGTTTTAAACGCTCATAAATTCCTTCGGTGGACGAAATTTATAAAATGAATCCGGTAGCGCTTTGCAGAAAAGTTCAGGCTATCTGACAATACAAATTTTATTGGATTATCGGCATTTATGTACCTGTAAATAGGTGACAAAAATATATTTTAAATAAAACATTTGGGGGGTAGCGCTTAACCCCCCTATAGAGAGAGAACCATTACAATCCCTCAAAATGTCAATCCTAAAGGGGGTGGAATTCTCGAACTGTCAACTGGACTCCTCCCACCACAAGAATCTGCAAGAAGAGGAAAAGGGAAATACGATATTTTTCTTAGTACATAGCAGCCTTAAGTTACACCACCAACTAGGCGGTCTATCCGTGGGAAATATCCCTACGGCAACCACCAAGATACGAAATATATCACTCATCCTGTTTTGCCCTATCGAGCTCTATTGAAAATTTCAAACATTACAGAGGCACAACCACGTTGTGCAGAAAAGAATACGATGCTATATTACAGGACTTCATTTACAAAGTATACAAGCATGATAACAAAGTTAAAACGTGTTAGAACACCATTTCAATAACATTTCCAGCATGACAAGCATATGATTACAAATAATTTTAGATAGGACATCAGGTGCAGAAATGACAAGCATATGTAAATACAGTTTGGTGCTAGGAAGCACCAGATGACGACAAGCTAATTGCCCTTGTAAAAAATTTTCTTATAGGGGGATCTCAAATGAAGTTAGCAGCATAGTCATTCAAAGTGTTATTCTATGTTTTAAATGATAAGTATACCGCAAATAAGAAAGAAGAGTCAAAATTATTCTTACATGTATCGATTGGCACTGTTTAATGTTTTGGATTTTCTGCCTTATGTAAGATTGAATTATTTTTAATTTAATGGGGATTGGTACTGAACGCGTATCTACTACCGTATTCTTCGGAAAATAAAACGCATCCTTTTACTTAAAACAATCGGCTTAAAATGGGGGTGCGTCTTATGGTCCGAAGGTAACGATAAAATAAAATGAATATTTTGTTATGTATGTTTATATTATATATATATATATATATATATATATATATAATGAATTTAATATTGTTAAATTTCAAAATTACCTAACTTGATTACATAAATCTGTTTTCAATAATATTATTGTAAATCAGCTAGTACGTATAAATAGGCTTTGTTCTGAAGACAATAGGAATAAGCTTATTTTAGACTTGTTAGTTCTGCTAAAACGGTATCATTACCCCGATAGTCTTTCCAAGCACATAATTGGTGGTTTTAGATTTAAAGAATAGCTTGTTCTGTTGCAATTAATTAGTAATAAAATAAAATAGGTAATATAAGTTCATTTAGGGAAAATAACTACTAAAAAATTATACTCATTAATACTAAATAATACTCATTAATTAATAACAATAATATTCTTAAGTAAAAATAATAATAATAATAAATAATATTTTGCTCTTAGTAATAATAATAATACATAATTTAGGTTTATATGTCCTATAATACAGTCTCTATAGTAAGTCTGCATCTGTGTATCCATTAACTCCATGGTTGCAAGGTTTGTGACGTCAGTCTTCTTGCGGTTTCCTACTCTTAACTTCAACTTTGTCTAGCGCCAGGTTAGGTGTTCTCTGATTGAGCAACTTTTTATTCAATTCTTCTGTTTCTTATGGATTGTACGGTGTCTAAGTATGTTTATTGGTTAGATCATACTTATCAAAAACAATCCACTGGTTTTTAGACGGTATCGGCACCACTGATGAAGAGATTCTGTCTAAAACCCTTTTAATACTTATCTTTTCATGTTTTTAGTTTCTGGTTGCAAGTAGTAATAGAGGTTATGCTGGTTTTTCACTTTCAACTTTGTCTTTTATATATGTACTAGAAGGTAACCCGTCATTTTGACGTCATAATACTAATAATGACGTCAAAATGGAAAAACTATATGAAAGTTAAAAAATATCCCGAATTATCTAACAATATTGCATTTAATACACACCTTGTAAAAGCAAACCCTTTCATTATTTTTTATTTATTTAGTTTTTCATTGGAGTAGTAGACTGCCATCCAGTTTTTTACAGCTCATTATGCGATATGAATACTTGAGCTACTTGATTCATTCACATTCAAGTTTGTTTACTTTCAGGATTCATCACAAAAGTAAACAGCTTTTTAAAAACTATTAAATATACAGCTAAAAGCATCCAATTTTTTTTAGTTCTGAATGTTTTATAGAAAAATAGGCTGAACAAACGTGATTTGATGGAGAAGATATTAGTTTTTAGGTAAGAAAAAATTCTGATCCACATCTGAAATTGAAATTAAGCCTAACCGGCTGTTTGTTTACTGAGGGCTTCAATTGAAAGATGAGTACAGCCCGGAAGTGTTATACAGAGACAACGGCTATTATATATATATAATTATTAATTTATATTATTAATTTATTATAGTTATGATATATATTTTTATTACATATTTTTTTTATCTTTAATAAATAAGATATTTAAAATATCTTTATATACCTAACAAAATACAAAATATTCATTTCTAAAAATCCTCCCATAAATTTGAGGTGCGTCCTATTGTCGGTTGCGTCTAATGGTCCGTTAAATACGGTATTTAACACGGTTAATTGATTATCCGATGCTGTCATGGTATTCATATGCTATAATCAAAAGTTAGTGACATTCATGTAGCGCTAATCCCGGATCTTCTAATGCTATATAAAAAAAAAAAAAACTACGCCGTTGATAATCAAAAATAAAACATCGTCCGTATCCGTGGTCTGCAAGCTACCGAATTAAAACGTGTGGGAAGTGGCATGCACAACACGAAGTATGTATTTGGCGACATACCCTGCCTATTATCTGTTTTTGTTATGGTGTGAGATGAGGCGTTGCGACCGGCGCGTGTTTGTCACCTATTGGACGCGTGACGCGCCCTGCTAGATAAAAAGAAATAGCCGGATTTCCTAAACTTTGCTCTTCTGAATGTCCAGTGATTGGGAAGAAAAATTTAAAAAATATATAGTCGCAATACGACAAACGTATCAGGAGGTTTTAGAATGGTAAAAGACATGAAAACATGTTTTTAATTAAAAAAAAAATTGATATATTGTTAAAGAACGAACGATTACGCCATATCTTCTGTGTCAGACATTGAAATTCTTTCCGAGCACAGGAGCACCGTTATATCAGAGAGAACTGTTTAGTAACTGTTTTATTGAATAGTAAGCTTGATTGTATTATAGCTAGCTTTTTTCTCGAGCGGTGACAAAAGAGTTGGTATTTGTAATGAAATTCATGTTTTAGACATTTCGGTATTTTTAAAACCACTGATTGTAAGGAAACGGTTATTCCTTAAATATCTATCAGCAACTGTTTCACATTTTAAGTTTGTATGATTTTACAAAAAAATTGTTTTATTTTATTGACAAAAGTTATACAGTCGAACCCCGTTATTATAGCGAAACCGGTGTATAACAAACTCGCGGATAAAACTAACGAAAATTTTGGTCCCGCCGTTTTTCTGTTGTACGTAATTTAATTAGTATTGGTCAGTATAATGTAATCGATTTTAGTCGATTAAATTCATTAATGATCATTTTTAATAGATTTTATCATTTTTTTAATACATCATTATTGAATACACATTGCAACTAATGAGTTATACATTTTGTGAACTCTAGCATTTGAGGCGGTGAAAAGCAAAGTGGTGTAAGTCAGTAAGTAAAGTGGTGTAAGTCAAAAGAGGTTTACTGCAAAAACTACAAAAATTCCACTATAAATTGAACAAATTATTATTTATAATAATTATTATAATAATTATTTATAATAATTATTATAATATTGCAAATAATAATTATTTGCAATTCCACTATAAATTGAACATGGAGATTACATTTTTGCCCTCAAATAAAAGAAAGTTGAAAATGTTCATTTTTCGCCTCATTTTTCTTAAAGGTTCGGATATAGCGTACCACCGGATAAAGCGAACAAAACCTTTGGTCCCTTGAGGTTCGTTATAACGGGGTTCGACTGCATTATCAAATTGACTGTAGTTTCTCCCCAGATCCTAAAATTAAATTGTTGAAAAAAACGTACATTAAATTTAAAATTAAGATAATGATTGTAATTAATCATTAATTTATTTTAGTATAATTCTATTATTTATATGTTACAAAATAATTAAATTTACGGTCGGTCAATTTTAGTTTTTAACAATACAGTCGAACCCCGTTATAACGAACTTCAAAAGACCAAAGGTTTTGTTCGCTTTATCCGGTTGTTCGCTATATACGAACAGTTAAGAAAAATGCTAGAGTTCACAAAATGTATAACTCATTAGTTGCAATGTGCATTCAATAATGATGTATTTAAAAAATGATAAAATCTATTAAAAATGATAATTAAGGAATTAAATAGACTAAAATCGATTACATTAAACTGACACAATACTAATTAAATTACGTACAATAGGAAAACGACGGGACCAAAATTTTCGTTCGTTATATACCGGGTTCGACTGTATACAGAAAATTTAACTCCCAGCGCCACATTCATTGCCTTGCTTAAAATCATCCGTTACCAAATCTTTAAATACGCCGGTATTTTGCTGAATAACTTTCTTCTGTTCATCCTGCTAATTACGTCACCTTCGTACTAAGGAAATAAGGCAAACAAGACGAAGGTGAAAGAAGAAGAAAAAAATGTATCGTAAGGTGATAAAAGCCTGTGCAAATGTACGTTTTCACACTTCAAAACCACGTGCGCTGAACACACGGAAACTCTCGGCCGTGAAAGTTCAGTTTTAATCCTTCCGTCAAACATGCGTTTCACGTGAAAAGCACATCGTTACGAGCTTTTCAGCGAATCTCTTGAACACGTCAAGGTTAGAGTGTCAGGTGCTCGGAAATGTGTACTACAGAAACCGTCTACAAAGGAGGGGAAAAATAAAATAAAAATTATTATTATCCTCTTTTCATCTGAGAAAACGAACCGTCCGATTGCGTTTGGGGGAAAAAATAATAAATCCCGATTCTGTTTTTACTTTTCAGACGTGAACGTTAAAATTTATTTCTGTTTCTTTTCGTCATAGAGATGAAATTTTGTACATATATACATTTCACTATATATATATATATATATATATATATATATATATATATATATATATATATATATATATATATATATAGAATACCTTAAACGAAATTTCCAATCTCATTACAATTTTAAGAATTTTTAAAAAATTTGAAATTCATAAACAAAATTTTAAAATGCTCCTTGCTATTTAATTTTTGAGATATTTTCTCGATTTTGCATTTTAATCACTTTAAACTGCATAACAAACAAATCTTGGCATCAATTGTTTAATCCCTTGAGTAGTTAATATTTGAGAGATTTTTTTTGTCTGAATTCCATCCCGATTTTCATCAAAATTTTGCCTTTTAATAAGTTATAAATCAAATTTAATTACCTTAATGAAGTCGAATTGCAAAAAAATGCATGCCCAGTTTTTTTGTAAACAGTATCAGAATTCTTCCTTATCAATTTCATGAATTTTGAACTAAAATGAAATAGCATGGGGCATTTAAAAAAATCTAAAATCCTTGAAAAATCTGTTTTGAGAAAAACAGATTTAACCCTTTAAAAATTACGTCGTAGAAGCTTCATAAATGATTTTTCACTTCAATAATAAACTATTTTGGTACTATTAATCTACAGAAATATATATATATATTTTACAATAACACAATCAATATTACAATGACTAGATTTGGTCAAATAAAGGTCCACCGTCCCCTTAAAGAAAAAAGAAAAACCTTTATTTCTCTGGGTTTGTAGGGGATGTTTGAAAGGGATTTTTGATCGGAAATCCGGCGAATTCTGCGGTGAAGTGGCCACCGTGTAATGCGAGGTGGGGCCCTGTTTCCTTGTTTCGTTCGATTGTGTCAATCGCTGTGGAGTGTCAATCAATGGGTGTCTTGGATGGGTGGAGAGGCAGTGTTCAGATACACGAGAATGATACGCTTTGGCTGAGCCGTTAAAAATGCATTTGTAACGGGTGTATGTGCTTATAACGCGATTTCTTTAAATCATTTCTATATATCCTTTACGGAAACTTCGGTGGATTCTTTGACCTAAGTTTGTAAGTCTTTTTTTTTTTTTTACACTTTGAATGCTAAAATTTTTTTTTCTTTTTAAGTATGTTTCATGAAGAGCCACGATATATTCCCATATTTCTCCGGCTAAGTGATTTTCACTCTGTGTTCTGTATTCAGCTTTATGCTTCAGAAAAATACAGTGAGCATTATTTTTTTTTAAGGGTTAAATCTGATTTATCATCTAGTGTTAGGTATTTAAAGTGTTTACGAATTTTTGTGTTGAATTTTTTTTTAAACGCAGGATTACGTTCCTCCATAAAGGTCCTTCGGAATGGAAAATTTCAGACGCTATATCCGTCCGTCCTCGTCAGTTATAATTTTGTTTGCGCGCCAAACCCAGTCTATCGCTTAGACAAGTTAAACAGAAAAGTACCAAGATGCGCCACAATTTTGACATATATATATATATATATATATATATATATATATACACACACACATACATACATACACACACACACACACATACATACATACACACACACACACACACTGTTGGCACCTTTTATGTTTCTATCTCTTCATTTTTTGTGCATGTGAAAGATAAATGAGAAAATTGAACATTATATAAAAATAT